>VZDJ01007754.1:40063641-40125348 GCA_008694505.1 Cyanoderma ruficeps | reverse complement strand
ACCCAACAGAAAACATGCAGTTGTGCAAGACAAAGGATATGTATTATGTATATGCATTATAGGGATGTATTAAAAGTGCCACTTCTCTCACAGATCAGATCAAGTACTGCAGGTACTTGTTGGGATTCTCAAAGGGCAGTAAGAGAGTATCTATAGAGATAAGATCAATTAATGTTTAAAACCCCAAGCATTGATTTATAAATCCAATAAAACAAATCAGCAAAACAACTTTTTCTGAAATAATTCTGATCATGCTTTTTTCCCCTACATACTAAAAAGTTATTTTAGATATTGGATGAGGCACTGTGTCACAGCCATATTCACATAAGGAATAAAAAACCAGTCTACTCCCACTACTGCCCTATCTGACCATCCAGGTGCCATTCTGGCAGCCCTTCTCTCACCCCCTAACCAGGGACCCTTCACAGCTACACCCCCAGTCAGACAAGGTTTCCTTACTAGCTCGACCCCAGTTTTCCCAGACTGGAGTCTCAGACACTTGATTCCTTAAAATAATTCCATCATGGTGCAGAAACAACATGACAGCTCGAGCCGGGTGCCTCTGAGGAGAGACCTTGAACAAAGGAAAGCTGGGGTTCCATGCCCTCACAGTCTAAATGCAGGTAAATCTGGAGGTTGGTGGCTCCTGCTGTGTCTCTGGGTGTCCCTCACAGGCTGGGCCACAGGTCCTGGGCCACTTGTTATGCCAAGGGTCATCACCCTTTCACAGCCTCTTTCCTCATGATCCTGTCCCCCAGAGCTCAGCCTGCTGCTTGCTCTGCAGCTGCACTCTCAGATGCCTGCCCTGAATGTATTCATTGGCACCACTTCAACTGTACTATGCTGGTAGGTAAAGTTCAGTAGACATTAAAAAATACTTGGTTTACAGTTTTATTTTTCTTTCCAAATTTCTTTCCATTCACTTGAATGCGTATTTTTCCTTACTGAGTTCTCTTCTTAGTTATATACATTTTTATTAATGTTTATAATCTAGCCTTGCCACTCTGGGGGCATTGCTAAGGCCAACTCAAGAGAGAACTGAACCTGACAAGGAAAATCATAGAATCATAGAATCTTTAAAGGTTTGAAAAACCTCCATCATCATGGAGCCCAAACCTTGACCAATCAACTAGACTCCAAACCTTGTAAATTAGGCCACAGCATTAAGTGCCACATTGAGTTGTTTCTTGAACATCTCCAGTGGCAGTGACCCCATTACTTTCCTGGGCAGACCATTCCAATGCTTAACTACCTTTTCAGTGAAGGAATTCTTCCTCATGTCCAGCCTGAACCTCCCCTGGTGCAGCTTGAGGCCATTTTGTCTTGTCCTGTCCCTAGTTCCCTGGGACAAAAGGCCGATTCCTGCCTTTGCTGAACCTTCTTTCAGGCAGAGGGCAATGAGTTTGCCCTGAGCCTTTCTCCAGACTGAACACCCCCACCTCCCTCGGCTGCTCCTCATCAGACCTGTGTTCCAGACCCTTCCCCAGCTCTGCTGCCCTTCTCTGGACTCACTCCAGCCCCTCAATGCCTTTCTTGCAGTGAGAGGCCCAAAACTGGACACAGAATTTGAGGTGTGGCCTCACCAGTACCCAGTACAGGGGAACAATCCCTGCCCTGGTCCTGCTGCCACACTATTGCTGATCCAGGCCAGGTGCCATTGGCCTTCCTGGCCCCCTGGGCACATGCTGGATCAAGAAGAGGAAGAGAAGGATGCACAGGTATCAGCAAGTGTCACTTTATGCTAACTGCTGTAGTCATGGCAGGTCTTCTCTGGATATTACAACCTTGATTCTAAAGTACATGCACACAAGTTTATATCAAAGAATTTGATGACAAAAATTAATAAGACGTCCCACATGCTGAGGGTTATTCAGATGTCAAATGTGAGCAAAACTGAGACCAAAGAGACTCTTTTCAACTTCTATTTCTTTTCTACTTTTTCACCTTCCCTTCAACCATTTCAAGGAGGTAAGAAGCTGTGAGGCAGATTTTATATGGCAAAGCACACGAAGACAGGGACAGGTTTTTGGTATTTGCAGTTTTAATGTGCTAGGCAGAAACTAATCTTCCTTGGCTTACAGAAACCCACCGTGTGATTAGTGTGCCTTCCCAAGTGCCAGTGAGAAGTCCCATTTTCTGAAGCTTATGTCAGAGTGGGTAGAAATGAGCCAGCTTCTTGCAGCATAGAGACTCTCAAGATCTTTCAATGCCTGAGACATCAGTAATTATTTAGTCAGAAAGCATACAGAGAATTAATCCCTACCTGAGAACCATTTGTTGTTGCAGCAATAAAACCCCTTATATCAGCATGAGTCGTCCATACTTTCATAATAGAGTTCCTTTTTTCCACCTAAGTTTCATGTAATTACATATTCAGAAAAATTCAGTGCAGCAGGCTTCAGATTTACCTATCACATATCTTACAGACCTCATTAGGGGAAAAAAAAGGAATTGTGTAAGAAAACCAATTCATGTTATGCTTTCAAACACATGAAATTTGCAGGTGAAAGAATTCTGTATCATTTTTCTCTAGCATATATATTCATTGTGTCTATATAAGCCTAAGTGTAAGTATATGTATGACTGAGCTTAAAGAGTGTTATGGATGCTTCTAATCTGGTAACAACAAACATTAAACCTAGCAGAGTTTTTCTATTTTCTTCTATTTACTTCCTCATTTCAAAGAAGGCCTCCTTTCCCCCTTGTTCAAAAAGGAACAAGAAAAACACTTCCCTGAAAAACAAACACATCTATGCATAGACAAAAAAAGNCCCCCAAAAAAAAAAAAAACATAACAAAGAAACCCCCCAAATCGATCCAAGATGATTAAATGGAAAGCCTCAAGTCCATACATAACTTTTACTTTCTTGGTTCTGTTTCACACACATATATTGGCTTAATTACTTTTTCATCCTCTTATTATATTTACACCATGACCCATTTTCTATTATTTATTCTAACCTCAGTCACAAAAAATCCACAGCATTCTCCTGAAATATAAGAAAACATGGTTGGAAAAACAAACAAACAAAAAAAAATTCATTGAGTTTGAAGTAATTGATTGATCCAACTTGTCCAAGCTGTTTTTGTCAGATATATTACAGAGGTATCAGTATCAACACTACAGTTAACGCTGTACTGAAATGAGCACTTAAACCAGGATTAAAATTCTCCTATTTCATCCTTCAGTGATTAAAATTAGACTCCAAATGATGTAGCAACTCTTCAAAAGATAAGTAGATACCAGGCAAATTACAGATGAACATTTGAAAATAATGCCTTATTAAACATTTTCCCCAGGAGCCGTAATGTGCTGGCATCACCTTAATATCAGAAATGTAGAAATGTTTAAGAAATTTACCCTACGCTTAGACACTTTCAAATTCAAAATGCTTTTTAGATAAGCATTTAAACATTATTATTATTAGTCTCATTTCTCCTTTTCTCTTGTAAGTCAAACAAGATCGTGTGCTGAACCTTTCAGCAGTGCCTAGGCCATGTAAACACTTCTGTGCTTTCTTTGCACTAGTGCCTACTCAGCTCAATAGATCTGAATATATTTTTCATTATAATTTTTCCTCAAATTGGTTATAAAAAAAAATTCATGTGAACTCTTAGAAGCTCTTGGGTGTTCCCAACAATTTAATTTTTTACTGGAAAACATAGAAAATTCATGCAATTCCTTAAGTCAAAAGAAAATAAAATATTGATATTAGACTGCTTTCAATTAAAAATAAGATAGTCATGCATTTTCTGTTGCCTTTCTCAAGTACCTCTTCCTCTCTCAGGTGAGGGATGTTCTGAGGTGGTAACATGTGTGCACAGAAGGGCTGTGATAGCCCAGGGGGAGCTGCAGGCAGCCAAATGAAACAAGAGCAATTGCAGTTCACCTTAGCCACCGGGTCATGTATTTCTCAGGAAACAGCTACCACAATATCTTGAAAATCAGTTCTGACACATTTAAAGAAACAAACCAATGCAGTATTTCATAATAATACTTAAATCTTTTAACTTGTTACAGAGTTTTTCAGATGATGGCATTGTGTTCAAGAAAAGAAGGAACACTGGATAAAAGCCAAGTTTTTATATTAACAACATTCACATACATTAGAGGCATTGAATAGATCTGTGTGAATAACTTCAGGAAATCTGTGAAGTACTGGTAAAATAGCTACAAATAACAGAAGGTATTTTCTAAAATCTTTTTGTGTCCTGTAGCAGAAGGGCTTTTTCCTTCAGAAGGACCTTATTAGTTTTATCAACTTACTGTGAAGCACATTTTAATGTGACTATAGTTTGAATTTATGGATACCAAGACCTTCAAATGACACAAATGTGGTATTGGATTTGTACTGTCCTTTATGTTGAAGCCCTATGGTGTTTGCCAAAAATATTAAAAAATTATATCAAAGCAATATATTCTTTCAGAATCTTATCTAATTGAGTTACCAATGGCTCATTGAATATAAACCCTAAATGCAGTTATGCTGTGCAAACTGTCATTTTAAACACCTTTGTTTCTTTTTACAACTTACCATATCTATATTATTTTTGAAAGCTCAACTAGTTTTTCTCTGGGTGTTGTGCAAGATTGCATAACAAAATCTTCACAATGGCATCTTACTGTCTAACATATGATTTTTTTATCATAGAATGGAGTATTTTTTTCCAGTATGCATTGCCTTTCATGCAAGCATTAAAGCCAATAAAAACTCTGTGACTTTTCTATTATCCTTCTCTCATAAAATCAAATGTATTTAGTTTAGACAGTCTTGTGAAAATTAGAAGTGGAATGCAAAAAAGCCCCACCTAAATATTTGCAAGTCCAGAGTGTGCAGCAGGTTAAAGAGAGGAATGGTGGGAAAGATGGCTGAAAAGAGCCACTGCAGGTCCTGAATCTTAGGTTCTGAATCTCTAAGAACTCCAGTTATTTCAAAGCCATTACTTGTCTGATGGCTCTGCTGGGCAAGCCCATCAACAAGACTGAAAAGCTAATTGGTAAATACCTGATTGTTGTCAGATCCAGCTTTTTGTTTGCATGCCAAGTCACAAATTCAGCTTTGGACTTCTCACAGTGGCCTCATTCACGGCTTCCCCTAGAGAAATTGTTCTGGAGCAAAATAACATAAGCTGAAAGACAGTCAATTTTATTCACTTTATTTCATTTGCATTTGATTTGTGACCTGCAGAGGTACTTGGATCATCTCTTTCTCTGAGATAAAGCTCTCTGAGCATAATTTAATTGGAAATCTTGCCATGCCATTCTTTCCAAGGGCTTTTGAATTTTGCACCCAAATAAGGATGTACTTGACTCAAACAGTACTCTAAGGTACATTTCCTCAAAGTGTATTTCCTCTTGCTGTTCCACAACAGGGAAGCCAGACAGTTCTCTGATGAGTCATTCATGAAACATTCCAGTTGTCCCACTCTTCCTCCCAACCCATTCAAGTGCCACTGATTTTGAGTATAGCAGAAAAAAACTCCACTCTGAAATATGATCAGGAATTAGACACACATGATTACTAAAGCACTTAGCCATTAAAAAAAAAAAAAGAAAGGGAAAAAAAGTTTTTAGTTTATTTTGCTGTTTTCAGGAAATCCTGCTGCCAAAAATCAAATGACACAGCTGGAAATCATAATGCTCCATAGAGATGGCAGGCTTTTCTGTATTTTTTTTATTTCATTTAGAGAGAAGCAATTGTGGAGGCTGCTCTGCTTTCTAAAAATAGGTAACTGCAAAACAAATTAATTTTACATTTGCATTTTATAGCCTCTTCACTTTCCTTCAAAATATATGAATTCAAGAAAAGTGGGAAACTATTAGTCACTTTTTCAAAGACACCAAATACGCAATGCATATTATCTAAAAGCCTCCACTTTATTTTACAGCTTTAAGTTTCTTCTCTGAAATGTTTTACATGAAATACATGATAGAATTGTCACCTTATTTTGGAGTTAGTGATATAAACAAGGTCACTGTATAATTCAGAATACAAAAACCTCTTCGGATTGTGAAAAAAAATTGAGTCCTAGTGCCACACTACAAAGTTAATTGGGCCACTGGGAAAAGATATTTCAGGTAAGTAGCTACAGTGGATATTTCTTTGCCACCCTGTAGAGATTTTTTTTTTTCCTGAATCCATCAATTTACTTGCATTTTCTCTAAGAGAGTAACTTAAATTATGGATAAAGCTTCTCTCTAACCTATTTTATACTAATATCAATACACCATGCAATCTTTAGCAAAATGCTCTTGCTGGAAAATGAAGTTCACTGTAAAAGGCTGCTAACAAGGAGTTTTGCAGGCCTGTTTCTTGTTTTATGGACCTGTTCTCGTCAGCACTGATCACTTGAATTTTGTTTTCACTATTCTGGACTGGATAACTGCTATAGCATACTGACTTGAAGTGCTTTGCAGTGCAACCGGATTAAGTAAATCCAGAGCAATTATTCCCCGTTATTGAAAGCAGTAACAACAGTGTTCCACTTAAGGCAGAAGGACTGATTATTGCTCAGGTCTTTTAGTGAAGCTGAAAACCAAGGAAGAACTAACTCAAGCTAAGACAGGTGATGGAATCCCTATAGGGGTGATTTTTCCATCGATAATGGCATATGGTATTTCAGTCATTCTATGATGGAATGACTGAAACAGTTGATGAAGAAAGACTGACTGATGTCATCTACCCAGACCTCTTCAAGACCTTTGACATGGTCCCATATGACATTCATATTTCTAAATTGGAGAGAAATGGATTTGAAGGATGGAGTATTTGGTGCCTAAGGAACGGGCTGGATGGGTGCAGCCAGAGAGTTGTGATGAATCTTTCTTTGTCCAGGTAGAGTCCAGTCACCAGTGCATTCCCTAAGGCCTCTGTCTTGGAATGGGTGCTCTTTAATATCTTTATCAATGACACAGAGAATGAGATGAGTGCACCCTCGGCAGGTTTGTAGATGACACAAAGCTAAGCAGTGAAACTGACACGACAGAAGGGCAGGATGCCATCCAGAAGGACCTGAACAAGATGAGTAGGTGGGCCCAGGTCACTTTTACGAGGTTCAACAAGTCCAAGTGCTGCACCTTAATGGGGACAATCCCAGACATGAGTACAGACTGAGAGAATAACTCACTGAGAGCCCCTGTGCAGAGGGACTGGGGGTTCTGGTGGACAAGAAGCTGAACGTGAGCCAACAGTGAATGACCACAGCCAAGAAAGACTATTGTGTCCTGGGCTGCATCCAAAAATACTTGGGATTTGCCCCTCTACTCTGCTCTGGTGAGACCCTACCTGGTGCACTGTCTCCAGCTCTGGGATTCTCATCTGAGGAAGGGCATGGTCCTTTTGGAGCAAGTCCAGAGGTAGACCACAAAGGTGATCAGAGGACTAGAGCACCTTTCTTAGGGAGACAGGCTGAGGGAGTTGGGGTTGTTCAACCTGGAGAAGGCTCCAGGCAGGCCTCACAACAGCCTTGCATTTGGGGCCTAAAAAGACCTGGAGAGAGACACTTTTTACATGGACATGTGGTGATAGGACAAGTGGGAATGGCTTTAAACTGAAAGAGAAGAGATTTGAGTTAGATATTAGGAGGGAACTCTTGACTCAGGAGGTGGTAAGGAATGGGAACAGGTTGCACAGAGAAGTCCATGCATCATCCCTGAAAGTGCTCAAGGCAAATAGGATGGAGCCCTGAGCAATTTGGTGGAGTGGAAGATGTCACTGCCCACAGCAGGGAACTGGAGCTAGGTGGTGTTTGAAGGCTCCTTTGCTGCCAAAGTGTTTGATGATTCATTCTATCATTCAATGATTTTTGTGACTAGGATAAAAGTTTTCAGTGATAAAATCATAAGGTGAGTCTGATACTGTGATGCACAGTTAAACCAAAAATGCTAGCTTAGGCTGGGGACATGTAGCCAAGCTCTGAAATTCCTTTCCATCTACCTTTTGATCTGACCTTAGCCTTTGCTTACTTGCTTAACTTGTCAGCCTCTACATGTAATTAAGTTATTGAAGAATGAAAAGAAGTACAAGTTTTATGTTTTCAGTAAAGCAGGAGATGGAAATGAGGATTTACTCAAAATGCCTTTTTTTTTCCAAAGCACTGCCATACCTCTTTTTTGAAAGCCCACATTTGGGCAGAGTTAAAAATATTTCTGTTCTCCTTTAAGAGATTATGCCACAATCTGTACCAATACAAGTACATATTATACAGGAAGATTTTCTGATGCTAATTGTTTCCATGAGATTTTTCAATTATAATGTTGGTATAACAATATGAGGTACAATCTGGAAAAAAAGAATGACTGCAAGACTGAAAAGTAACTTAGATTAAAATATACTTCCAGCTGGCAATGTTTTGCTTTAAGTGACTCCTTGAAAATACAATGCAAATAAAAGGCCAGCTTGTGTAACAGCAATTGATACCAGTTCATTGATATTTTTTAATACAAAAATTCCTGTCTATGACAGCAAACTTTTACTTTTAGGCAAACATTTTCATGCATCCTCACAGCCATAAAAATTAGACAGGAAAACATATTCATAAATATTTAATCTACATTCCATTGTCTACATGTATCTGGGAAAAACACAAATTATTCTATATATATGACAATCCTTTTTATATGTCTTTACAGATAAGAACAGTGTCTTAACAGTGCCTTAACATCTTTCCAGATGTTATTCCCCACTCCACACAAATGATGTCTTTAAACATTAAGACTGAACTATCAGGCAGTGAAGGTCTAGCTGTGTTGCTAGAATCATAGTGTATGAATCCCATGGATAGCCTACAAACATCTGCACATGAAACATTTATTCTGCACTTCTGAACTTCTCTCTGCATTGTAATCATTAATAAATCTTCCTATCTCTCTATTGTTTTACCACCAACCTCTCTGCATGGTTTCAGAAGCCTCCCATTACCAAACTATTTGGCTTTTTCTCTTCCAAATGTTGATTTTTTTTCTCCCACCAGTTTACATTATTGTGAGATCTAGGACAGGCACTACTCAGTTCTAAGCTTGAAAAAAAACCAGAGCATCTTTGGATACTGCTGAGTCAGAAAGGGTTTCTTTATGCCACAGGAAGGCAGTAAATGACAGCTTCATAATAGAATTCACTACAGGAGGTAAACACAAGGTAGAGGAGTTATTTCATGCTACATGTACTAGTCTGCTAATTTTGATTATATAATGTTATCGGCACATAAAGAAAGAAACTCAAAGGTGAACAAAATCTTTTCAAGATTATCAGAAAATATATTTGTAGAACTTATTATCTACATTCACATAAGGAACATTCACCATTAGTTCCTTGCTGTGAGACAATACAAAATAAAATCAGGAAGCTCCAGATTTAGGCAGTGAATAAAAAATTTCACATTTTATGTTAGATGATAAGTACAATGAATAGCAGAGGTACTTTTGATCTTATTACCTTCAGAAGGATGTCACTGGTGTCACTCTGTATAATCCAACCACTACAAACTCACATTGCAGCCCTTAGGAAATTCTGCCCTTCATCAACACTGAAAAATGTTCTCTCATAGCTTTCATTCAATTTATTCCCTGGAATTTTCAAGGTGTTTAGGGCTGGGCTAGTGCCTTTCTGGGCATGTATACACAGTGCTGACCACTGCCAGATTCTGGCCTGTAGCAGACACCATTGTGGTTCTGCGACTATGAGTTATCACTCATCTTTCATCCATGAGCAGTCTTACAAAATAATTTCAAATTGTTATTGCTTTTGATACATATTTTTTTTTTATTATGACAAATACGAGAAGACACCTTAAACTTGGTAACAGGCTCTTGAGATTTGAAAAAGAGCTAAAACCTCAAATAGCACAATTAAATACTGTTTTAGAACAAGAGCATAGGTGGAGAATTATGAAGAATACAACACTCCTTTTATATCTCTGTCAAACCTGAGATTTTTTAAAAAATAATTATTTAGCGAATAGAGATGAGAACTATTACTAAACCGAAGGTGAAATGCATATTAAATGATATTTCTGTGAAAAGAGAGCCTAGGTTAAAAAATAGTATTGAGAAATGTTGTGTAACATGGAAATTTTTTTAAAAATCAGTTTTATTTTCACAGTCCTTAATTTGATGTATGTAAGAAATCAGTCTACAGGTCTGAATAGGATTGGCAAATTTTATCAAGGACCAGTTTGCAACTGAAAAATAATGTTGGTTAAGGGCCTCCTTAGTGCTCCCTTCTTACCCACAAAGATGACCTATTTCTGCAAGTCAAGCTGTACATAATTTGTGCTGTGTCAGAAATCAGACTCATGCACTCACACTGTACCGCATAAGTAACCAAGATTAATTATAACAACAATCCTGGAAACAGCCCCACTTACTAGTATTTCAGTTTCTCCCTAGATTTGCCTTAAAGGGAGTGAAAAAACCCCACATTAGTTCTTGGTTTTACTGTGATTTGATTATGATTTTGCTGTTCCTTTCCCATTATCAAGAGCATCAGTACTGTAAAAAGTTCTGCTTATCACGTATATATTTTTGTAATCTCTGACCTGTTTGTGCTCTGAGCCCAGAATAGTCCCATAACCTTCAGCAGTAATTCTGAATTTACTTTCACTAGGTATGACTGTGATGAACCTTTCTGTCAGCCTCTGACAGATTGCTCAGTCACAATTTCAACTTGAACAACAAATGTTTTTTTAAAAAGGTGTTTGTTTAGCTTATGTACTCAACAAGTTGTTGGGGCTTGGTTGGTTTTTTTTGATTTGCTTGTTTTGTTTTTTCCTTCCCCTCCAAAACAAATAAAGTCTGGAATATGTTAGCTGTAAAGTCTGTCAACCCCACTGACATACATAACACTATTAATTTGCCTTCACTCTCATATGTCATATCAACCAGACTTGTTAACTCTTTCTTGGCTCTCCTTATATCTTGGTTTATTCCATTAATGTCCTGCTTTCATATTTTTGGACTTTCAACCATGTGGGTATCACCATCTCTCTGCGTACATGTTCATGCCAGTGTCACCTGCAACTGTGCATGTTATAAATATCAATATAAATATCAAAGTGTAACAGCAATATTTAAACTGTTTTTAACACCATTATCTCCCAATTTCTTTTTTTCTATTTGTCTATCCAAATTCAGTAAAACTGATGGTACATAAACAATTTAAGTTGTGAGCTTTATCACAAATTAGCAGTTGTTCACAAGTAACATCAAAAGCACTGATAAAATAAATGTAATTTAGCATTAGCAACTTTCTAGGAAAATAATTTTAATTTCCTGAAAAAGGGAATCTTCCCTGCCTCTTCCTATATTTTTTCAAGAACTTTCTCAGTTTTCAGATAGTGTCAAAAACCTACTTAAATCTTTTTTCTGTAGCTTGAAAGAGACACTGACTTAGGCTGAAATTTGACTGGATATTTTAAGGCAAGTTTGGAAATGTCTCATCATTGCAGTTGTAACTGGGTTGCTGATGCAAATCTGAGTATGCAAATCTAATCTGAAAGGCAAAACATTTGTCTGTCCAAAGCACATTGGACAGACAAATTCAGCACATGAATTAAGGTCAAAAGGAAACTGCCTTCCCTCCTCAAGTCTCAGACTGCCAGAAAACATAATGTTTATGGTGCCTTCTCCAGCTGACTACAAACCATTACAAATCCCATATTTTTATAGAAAATAACATTCTAGAAATAACATTATAGAATGTTAACCCTGCAAAACATAAAGTCACACAGGCCAGTAACTGTACTGCAGTTCATGAAGTACTACAGTCACCCAGATTCCCAATTCTCCTTGTTACCACAGGTTAAGCAGTGATTTTACTTTTTTTTTTCTTTGTAACTTCTCAGAAACCCATTAGACTCAATGCTCATTTCTCTTTCTATGTAAGAATTATATGTACTGGGGGGAAAAAATGGCAAGTTTGGGATTCTGAGGTGTGGCCCAACTGGAACTTATTACCTTTGGGAAGGAAGGATCCTTCCCAAACAAACAGTCTTGTTGGGTTTATTCATTTCACATACTTTCCTTTTTCTTCCTGACCTGTACTTTCTTAGCCAGTTTACTTCACAGTTATCTACTGCACTTATTTTTGCCTGAATACAATTCCTCCCTTCCCTAAGCTGCCTCCACAAGGCAACAATAATTTTCTAATGTCACATACTATACTACCTCTTATCTCAGCATTTTGGCTACAAGTTTCAAAATTAACACTGGAGAAAAAGAGAATGGAGATTGATGCAAAACATATTTGCAGTAGGACATACAGAAATTTCTGTAGAGTCCACTTGAAGCCCATCTATCACTCCATCAAAACTTTATTAAAAATTCGGAAAGATAAAATTATTGCTTGCCATCCTCTTACATAAATCTTCATCTCCTAATAATGTGTTTTAATTACTAAAATTTTTCACATGGTCTAAACCTCAGTAATTAAACTCTCCAAATGACATCCATAAACTAAATATGTGATCACACTTTAAAAATAAAAAATTGTTAAATTAAATATTTGATGATAAAAACAGGGCTTTCATTTCCACAATCATGTGAAATCATGAGATACATGCCTAGAAATTATCCAGATTAACATTTTAGGCAGATTAGTCTGTGTAAGTGGTTACTTTTTAACATTAGAGTAAGTGTGCTACTGGAAAGCACCTCCACCACATTTAGATTCCTTGTATCAATTTCTTGCAGGCACACTTAAAAAAAAAAAAAAAGTCCTATTCTCAAACCTAGACTGCAAATGGAGGACAATTTTTATCTTTTTTTTAAAAAAAAAATCATACAGAGATCTACAAAGCTGATAAGCTGCTGTTGTGGCATAATTTGTAGCAACCAAGAGGTTTCTTCATTGCAGACAGCAGAGGACTGAGTGTCATGTTCTCTGAGAAAAGACTAGAAAAATGAAATGCTTTGAGCAGAAAAATGGGAAAATATCTATTGCAGGTTTAGGGGGCTCATTTTTTTTCTTTTCTCTTGAGAAAGAAAAAAAAAAAGGTCTAGGAAACAATGTACTATTCTGCATGCATAGAGGTATTCAATGGGATGCTCATAAAAGAACTGATAAAGAACAACTTGTCCTACGCAGCAAAATAAAAGAGCATAAATAGTCTCACACGATGAATCACAGCATCTGTGCAGGCCAATCTATATAGAATTAAAAGGAGCTATTATAATATTCCATCTTGAATCTAGGGGGAAAAAAAAAAAGGAAGTGACCGAGGTCAGTCTTTTCCTAGGTAGATCAAATAGTTTTGTCCTTGAAAAAAATGGAAAAAATCAAGACATTGAAATTACTGCTAGATAAATATTTTTGCCGGATTTTTAAAAGAAAATGTACAAAGAAGCATACCTGTTTTCTTCCATCTATGTAACCCTGAATACTGGAAACTTTTACCTAGTCATTTTAATATACTCACAGAAAACCTTTCAGACTGCATGTTTCTGCATAATTTTAACCTAAGACTACCCTATCCTGTCCAGGACAAGGCATGAATGCTTTGAAGAAAATATGCAATTTATATTTATGTTTATTTAACTATGTCATTGGTTTTCTTCATCTATATGAGTCTGAGACAAAATTATATTCTTTCCTGCTGGGGAAAAAGATTCACAGGCATTTTTTTCTTTAAAGTAAAACATATAAATTCTGGCAGACTGTGTGACTGTCACAAGAAGATACCTAAGGAGGACAGGCAGATCAGAAATTTGACTCAGAAATGAGCTAGGATTTCTTAATTTCAAGCACCTGTTTATAGCTCAAGCTTACCAGCACTATTTTGGGGTCCATCTTTCCTTTTCTTGAAATAGAGCTCTTCTAATTCAAGCTCTTCAGTGCTCAGAAGTCTCCACACGATGGCACCAAAAATACCTGAAACTGTTTTCTTTACTCGGAAACAAGGTGGAAGACCTGCGCCAGTGAGATGTTAACATCCTTGCTACACTACACCTGTATGCCACAACAGTTTATCAGCTAATGGTTAGCTCCTATCAACAATAATATTTTTAAAAAAATTAGTATTTCCCTCTAGCCAAGAAGCTGAATATGATCTTGTTCAAAGTTTTTTGTTCTTTGAGTAAAATATTTGACAAGTAAAAATATTTTCTCTTCAAAGACAAATAATCCTGTTGTCAATATGAAGATTTTTTTAATAGCTTTTATTAGCCCCAAGTTTGTTTTTTTTTATCAAATGTACCATGACGAATAGCTTACACGTGATTTGAATTATGCAAGAATACGGTTTTATCTTTTTCAAGAAAGAAAAGTTGTTAAAAATTTTATTTTCATCCAAAACACTGAAGACAGCTGTAGGATGACTAATAACTTTGTACCTTTTACAAGCAATAAGGAAGAGCTACTTATCCTTCTATCTGGCAATTAGGAAAACTCGATAATGTTTGCTTGTTAAGTTGCTTCTGAGAGCAAATTTTGCCTTACTGCAACTATTTTTAGAAGTCCCATGAATCATACCTTTAAAAAAAAAATCATGAAAAGTCTAAGAATTTCAGTTTTGGAAAAACTAGAGGAAAGATTTTAAAAATAAAGCATGTAAGATTCATGTATTTATAGCAGGCTCGAGACAACTTCAGAGAACTTTCATGAAAATTCTGGAAGAGGATAACTTTCGATGAATTTTCTCAGACACTTTCACTTCCTTCAGTTTCACAAATACAGCCCACCTTCCACACTTACAGAAGTAAAAGGTGATTAAGTAAACCAATTTCAAGATTGAACCAGAAAAATGCCATCAATGCCTTGGAGAATTTATTTTATACTACTCTAATAATACTGACTGAATCAGCACTATAAAGCATACAACTTACTTTAATGAAATTAGAAAATGCTGTGAAAGAAATACGACAATTTGTTTTAATCCAATGACAAAGCAATGGATCTTCTGATGCTCTGTCATTTTAGGATATAGAATGAACAGTTTGTCTGTTCTTTTCCTTCTAGTTCTATGTGACAGTTTTCTGGGGCTTTTGGGGTTTTTTTGGTGGTAATTTCCATGGGCTGTGTGAAATTCCTTGTTGGGAAGATGAGCAACAGTAGGTGTTTCAAGAAGGAAGTTGAATAAAATTCTTGTCATACAGTCTTTCAAGATTACCTACTTGTGTGAAGTCCAACATCAAACTACCCTGCCCCCTCTCCCAAGGCTGAGGCATAACTCTGCTGTTGACTTTAAATCTCAATTCTTGTAGCCCTTTTATTGGCTGAATTATACAGGTACTGTACAAGCCCCTTACACAACAAAGTACATTATAATTTTTTTATCTGCACTGAGGACCATGTCAAAATTAAGAGAAAAGTTCTGTGTATTCAGCTTGTTTCTGAAAAGTAACACACAGTTGTTTTCATCAAAGGAGCTGTTGGAGAATGCTCAGGTCATTATATAAAGCATCATTTTACCTCTCACTTATGGCATATTTTTAGGGCCTTTAAACATAGTTATAAACAAGATCCACTAGGTTTTTCCACCCTGAAAATATTTATAAAGATTTGTAACAGCCACAACTAAACTAAGATCTGACATTTACTGCTTCACAGAACTGCAATGAGCTCCCAGGCCCCAACCACAAAGAGCAGTAACTCTGTCTCTTTGCTAATAAGCTGTACGTCCTTTCCTACAGAGAGCCATGTGTGAAAGCAGCAAAAACATTCATACTGCTCCAGAAACTACTCAATGCTTTTAGTTGCCTCTGGTGTGTCTGCAGGGCAGCAATCTCTTTAAATGCCTGTGATGATTTGGAATATAAGAGTAACAGCCAAATTGGGGAAATAGGATATTTATTAACTTGTTTAATACATTTTCATTATCATCAATTGGAACGCATTCTAAGTGTAGTCCTCTACCTCAATATACAAGGGATTATCATAATATGTTAGCACAGAAAGCACAGGAAAAGGAAATAACTGTCAGTAAAAACCAGTACAGCTTATTATAAGCTCAGAGGCAATTTGGAACAAGTTTAAAATAGATGCTTTCAAATACAGTCGGTCTTGAGTGACTTATTTTATTTTTTGCTAATGGAACAAGGTTAAAATGACATGATGATAAGGAGTCTCAACTTTTTAATTATGTATCTCCTTTCATTTTAAGCCCTCATTCTGGTACAATTTCTCTTCACATAGGCTCTGGCAGGACTGGTGAAAGCAGCCTCCATCTGCTGGTATTCATCAGCTGCACAGTCACTGCCTGCGCCTGGGCACGGGAAGGCTGCTGCCACAGGGACTGGAGAGTGTGGCTCTCTCCTGGAAATACAGCCTTGTTCCAGTCATGCCAGGCCTTCTCTACGGACATCATTGTCCTCCTCCTCCTCTTCCTCATCCTCTTCCTCTTTCTCCTCCTCACTGGACCTGAAACTAGGAACTAATGTACTCCCTTAGGCTGAAACTTCATACAGTCCTCCTTGCTGGAGGATATACATAAAATTTTCACACATTAAAACCAGAAAGGGTTAAAGCAGTGTTACTTTTATGTACAACGCAAGCATCTAATTTTATATTTAGTGACAGAGCATCCCTGATTTGGTATTTAAGTGAATTAGCACATTTCCAAATAACTTTTATTCATATTCTTGAACGTGTATGATTTATGCATAGATTTCCTCAGTTAATATCAATTATCACTGAAATACTTCCCTTGCTTAGTGCCAAATGGCATATTTAAGTCAAAAAAAGCTTAATTCCCACACATTCTGACCTTCCTTTTAAGAATTTGAAGGAGAGAGGGACATCAAGGGTGTCTTTGCATTCCACATTTTTCCTCTTACATTTTGGGTCCCCTGGTACCCCTGCAGGGATAAAACTCATCCTTAGAAAAGTTCCCAAGTGTGGGAATGTAGAAATACTGGTAAGAGGTAGTGGGAATCAAGTGTTTTACTTTGCAGATGCTGGGGTTACGCAAGGGAACTTAATTCTAACACAGGACATGAAGCAGCTGAGGGATGGCATGTAGAAATCCTCAGCTTTGTCTCCTCATGCCCCACGGGGTCTGTGCTGATTTTGACAGGCCACACCATGGAGCAGTTTGTCAAGTCAGTCTGTCAAGGGGTCTCCTAGGATGCTGTTTTAAACTTACATATATGGGGACAATTGTGACCTAGAAACAGCAAAACTGACTGCTCTGCTCACACCCAAGACAACTGTGATCTTGCAATATGCTATTGATATATTAGCTGTTAGAATATATTTTTTAATAGTGTATTCCTTGAGGTCATATCTGCTCTCTCACATTTCAGTCCTCTGTTACAAATGCATTCAGTATGGCTTCTCTAGAAATCAATCCATACCTGAGAAAGCCAGAGGAACTAAACACAATGCAATCTTCATGACTGGAATCATCATCTCCTTTCTTTACAATATGATGAAATAAGTCAGTTAATAGTGCTTGTCAAAGGATAATTCCACTTCTTTTTTATCTGCTCCAGAGAAGATGCTTTCTTTTCTGCAAATGAAGTGAAAACCAGAAGCACTGGGTGTGTGATGTTATTGCTATGGTTCGTGGGAGCTGCAGTTCAGAAAACAGCCACAGAGCTGTGAACAGCTGTTTCCCAGATGAACAAACATCTCTTGATTTACAATGAGTTATGGGAGATACATTGGATTCTACTCTCAGAATAAAACTGAAATAGTTGTATGAGATAACATGAAGATCAGCAAAAAATACATATATTACATTTGCTTATGTATATATATAAACATTATTTTTCCACAATCAGTAAAATTTTCATTTCATATTGTGAAACTCTGAGGATTTGTATTGATGATTTGGGTTTCTTTTTATGCTCATGTTCTCCTTTAAAAAATAGTTTAGCGCTGAATCTACTTCGCAAGTATCACTGTAAATTAATATAACAAAATATCTTCTCTACTTTGGAATACTTTGGAATAATTTCATAATTTGTTAAGACCGTATATTCATCCATGCATTTCTAAATATCATAAAATCATAGAAACATATAATACTTTGTGTTGGAAGGGAACTTTGTAGGTCATCTATAGTCCAACGCCTCTGCAATAAGCAGGGACATCCCCAAACAGATCAGGTTGCTCAGATCCCAGTCCAACCTGACCTTGGAGCATTTACTACTTTTTTGGACAACTTGTTCCAGAGTTTTAAGAGCCTCCTAGCAAAAAATCCTCTTCTTCATTATATCTAGTTTAAATCTAACCTCTTTTGGTTTAAAACCATTATCCCTTCTCCTTTAGCACTACCCCTCCTAAAAAGTTTCTCCCTTTTTAAGCCTACTTGAAATACCAAAAGCTGCAATGTGGTTTCTCTGCAGCCTTCTCCAGGCTAAACAATCCCAGCTGTATCAGGCTGTCTCCACAGCAGAGATGTTCCAGCCCTCTGATCACCTTTGTGTCTTCCTCGGGATTCACTCCAGCAGCTCCCTGTCCTTCCTGTGCTGGGACCCCAGAACTGGAGGTAGCACTGCAGGTGAGGCCTCACTAGAGCAGAGCAGAGAGGGACACAATCCCCTCTTTGCCCTACTGGCCACGCTGCTTTGGATGCAGCCCAGGACACATTTGGCTCTGTGAGCTGCAAGGACACATTTCTGGTTCGTGTCCAGCCTGTCATTTACCAACACACCCAAATCCTTCTCAGCAGGGCTGCCCTTGCCCTGTTCATACCCAGCCTGGTTGGATACCAGGGGGTGCCCAGACCCAGGCTCAGGTCTTGTTGAAACTCATGAAGCTCCCACAGGCCACCTCTCAAATCTGTCCTGGTCTCTCTGTCTGGGAAGACAGATAAGAGATATGGCAACAGAAATTTTGCCTCGGATGTATTGCAGCTGTGTTAATTACCAAGGAGTGGGAACAGCCTTGCCCTCACAGCTATGGGTGTGATAAAAGAGTGAATGAGCTGGCAGAGAGTCACTTAGAGTCTGCTGGCAGTGCTGTGAGGAGGAAGGGACAGGAGGTCATGCAAGGGACAGAAAGGGTAAGATGTTATATGAGGGACAGACAGAGTTAGGTGGCCATGCTAGGGACAGGAGGCAGTGAGCTGGGACTACAGAAGGAAGGAGAGAATGAGCCAGAGCTGTGGGGAGCTGCCCTTGTGAGGATACATAGAAAAGATATGAAAGACTTTTAGATAACAAGGTGCTGATGCTTGAAACCTCCTGAAGTTTTACCAAAGCACTCTGAGTGTTGTGCCCATCTCTACAATGATGTCTCTGGATGGCATCATGTCCCTCAGATGTGTCATCCACACCACTCAGCTCAGTGTCAGCTGCAGACTGGCTGAGAGTGCATTCAATCTCACTGCATCAGGGCTTAAGATACCAAACACTATGGATCCCAATACCAAAGCTGGGGGTTCATAACAATTTGATGGTTTAATTATGATGCTTATGAGATGTCTGTGGCTTCAGTGTGAAAAATCAGCATTTCACGTCAAATAATTTCTGGTTTGAAGAAATGAACTCCATTTGTCATGGAGTTTAAATTCATTTAACTCAAATCAATATATTTATAACTTTCAGGAAAGTTTTCTATTTTAAGATTTTTCACCCATGAAACAGTAATCTAAATCTTGACAGGGGAAGAAATATCCCTACCAATAGCAGTAATAGCAGTACCACTCATGTCAACAGTCATTTTTCATTATTAGCTGCATATATAATTTCAGTTATTTAAATTTAGATGTTCTTGACCTAGTTTCCTTTTATTTTTAATCTAAATGGCTCAAATATCTAGGAAAAGACTAAAATGTTTCTGTAGAGATTGACAACTTTGAGCACATGATGAGATGAATGTTGCATACATGTATTTATTTATATGTTGCCACCCTGGTTCAATATAAAAATTGAATCAAATGAGGAAGGTAAGAAATAGGCAAAGCCTGTTTCTTAAAAAAAAAGCCAAGGATGATATTGCTGTGCTGTTTCATGAGGGGCATAAAATAAACCTCGGCCTGACACCTGCTCAAGGCTGAGTTGCAAGCAGTCCATTGAAAAGCAAAGTCACTCTAATCAAGGAAGATAGGATAAATTAGTCTAAAAGGAATTTTCAGAAGCACATACAGATGTATCTCAGTTTAGGCATGACACATAAGTATCCTGTATTTTTTGGTTTTTTAATCTCTTTCTTCTCTAGGTTATATAACTGGGAATGGAGGAATAAACCCTACTTTATGTGGGAAAATCTTATGGTTGGTTTTCTGACGAAAAAGCTGTTTCATCACACATTTATTTTTTGAAGGCTCATGGGCCTTTGATTTGGCCTCAGGCTAACAGATTTTAGATCCAGCAAGACTTCAGCCTAATGATGCATTTAAAAGTGGCTAGGTGGTATGGCTTCTACTCAGAATGAGGAACAGAAAAAAAGATTTGTCATTAGAAGGTGCACTCAAGAGTAATTAAAACAAATTTGAAGTACAGTCCTCCCTGGTACTATAACATCTGTTTTGTATTACCACATATTTGGAGTAACAGTTGGTCTTTGCTCTTTATGGCTTCATAATGAACTGAACCTTAAGAACTAATTCCTAAACATCACTAGTTTGGATTCCTAAGCATGTTCAATTATATGCTTTCTCATGCCCAGAAAGGATTAGTGTCTTCTTATCATGGATAAAATATAAATATGGAGGGGATTGCCACTTTTTGCCAAGACAGAATGTTTTAAAAGAGACCGTCATATATAATTTTTACTGCATGTTACAGCTGAACTGTAGAGCATCAATAAACACTTAAATCTTAACTGCTCTGTGTTTTGCTAATATGAGATGGGAATAAGCTGTCAGTTAATCACATAAGTTAGAGTGGAATATGTTCTGGTAAAGCTTAATATTATTAAAAAATGCAAGGTTTTGGGTCTAAACTGATGCGTACTTTAAAGCTAGCTCATGCAGCATTTGATTGGTATCTTTTGTCTCATTTGAATAGGTTTTCTTAAACTATGAAAACCTGCTGAATGCATGGTTCTTTTTAGAAAGCCTTTTTTTTTAGAATATACTGGGCATCCATCCATATAAATTAAGTACAATGTTTCACACAACTTTTTTGAATACTAATGAATTGCAAAGGTGACCTCTTGAAATACCAGAATATGGTGCTTCTGCTAAGGAGTCACATTTCAGCTTTCAAAACACAAAACATTTAAAGAACATTAAAGAAAGGAAAGAGAAAATGAGGTTATAATTTTAAACTGATTTAGTTAGAACTTTATTTTATATTCATTGAACTTCACAGCAAACTCCCACTGGCATCAGTTTTATTGGATTAGATATTAAGTGACAACTCTACCACTGCAGTTACACTGCTAAAGCCAATGTGGTTTCCTACACTGCTTTTAATCTTTATTTCATTATTTTTGACCCCTTTTTTTTTTTTTTATATTCCTCAACTACCCATAATGGTTTCCCAATTTTTAAACTGCTGCCGGTCACAGGGGCTTAGTTTTAAATAGTGTTACTCTGCATCATTTACCAGCTCATCTGTTCCTCTTTTGCTGTTACCTTCAGGTGAAAGTTCTGGAGCACAAGTCCTAAGAGGTGCAGCTGAAGGAGCTGAGGTTGTTTAGTCTGGAGAAATGTAAGCTCAAAGGAGACCTTATCACTCTTCAAGTGCTTGAAAGGAAGGCATTGGTCTCTTCTCTCAGGTTACAAGGGACAGGATGAGAGGGAATGGCCTCAAGTTGTGCCAGGGGAGGTTAAAGTTAATTACTAATTAAATTCTTCTTTGAAAGGGTGATTGAGCATTCGAACATGATGCCTTGGGAAGTGGTGGAGTCACCACCCCTGGAGGTATCTGAAAGATGTGTCCATGTGGCACTTAAGGACACGGTTTTGCGGTGAACTTGGAAGTGTTATGTTAATGGTTGGACTCAATGATGTTAAAGATCTTTTTTAACCCTAACAATTCCATGACTCTGTGTGGATTCTACTTCTTAACATACTTCAGATAAATATTTCTTGCATTACTTTGATTTTTTTATTCAGATTTGAAATTTCTGTTGGGATATCATTTCACAATGATAAATTTAACTACAGCTTTCTTTGTTTTGGTTTTCTTCCTCTGAAATGAAGAATTATACCCAAAGTGGAAAAGATTTTTACCCTCACAGACTGCCTTGGTGAGACTTGCTATAGTCTTATAAAAATGAAAAAGACAAAAAAGAGAACTGCAGACCAGTCTGTCTCACCTTGGAGCCCTGCAAAAGATCCCCCTGGAAACTATACTAAGACACATGGAAAACAGAGAGGGAATCTGTGACAGCCCACATGGCTTCACTGAAGGCAAATTGTGCCTGTAAAATTTGATGGATTTCTATGGTGGCCTTACAGTATTGGTGGATAGGGGACACCAATTGGTGTCATCTACCTGGACCTGTGCAAAGCCTTTCCTACTGTGTCACACAACCTCCTTGTCTCCAAACTGCAGAGACGTGGGTCTGATGGGTGGAGCTCTCAGTGGATAAGGAATTGTCTGGATGGTGAGACTCAAAGATTTCAGTCAATGGCTTGATGTCCAGGTGGATAATAGCAAAAGGTGATGTGCCTCAGGGATCCATATTAAAATCACTAGTATTTAACACCTTTGTCAGAAAACAGACAATGGGACTCAGGAGGGCTGCAGATGATACTGATGCCTGAAGTTTTAGCTTTCATGTTTTCCAGATTCTGTGCTGCTTAGGGGTGTAGTTCTGAGCCTCATATTAAGTGCTAGTGAACTCTCTTCATAGAGTAGGTAGACAAAACAAATCCTTTTCCTGCTGAAGACCAAGGACAACTTTCAGGCCCAAAAGCACAAACAACAGTGGGCTGAAGGGAGGAACAAGAAGGATGAGACTTTGCAACCTGAAGCTGTAGTTGGAAAATTGGACCCCAATATGCAAATGGACCAAAACTTATAAAAATGTAAGATCTCATGACAGGTCAGCAATTTTGTGACCATTCTTAGTCCACCTTGGGTGTAGGCCTGGTCAGGCTCCTGTCCTGCTCAAGGTGTATCCTGGCAGCCTTTCAATAAATATCTACTTTAGCTCTGTCCAGTCTCTATTTTGGGTCAGCCTTCCCAAGGCATCCAAGCCAAGCTGAGTAGTGTGGCTAATACTCTAGAGGGAAGAGATGCCATCCAGGGGAACCTTGACAGGTTACAGAGATGGGCCCATGATCATTGGGACACTGATCGTTGTCAAAAAAGCCCAAAAATTTTTAAAGTCTCAATCTGTTAAGTCTCTATGTACAGTAAATCCTGAGATACTTTTGTGTTAGCTTTCTTGGTTGCCATCTTTGGCACTAAAGACTCTAATACAAAATGTTTATTTCCCCCACTATCACAGAAAATGATACCAAAACCAAACTTTCTGCTGCCAGCTCATCAGTGCTTCAAAATGTTGCCTGCATAAGATACCTGCACTCCAAGGAAATCAAAAACCTAACATTTTGTGATGAAAATTAAAAACAGCTCTCAACTACAAAGTTTGCAGCATGCACTATTTTTTACACACATGCTTCAATTAGTTGCCAAATTAATTAAGTTCTGAGACTTTTTTTTTCTTTTATTTTCTAACAAATGTATCCCTACTAGGGAGACTTCAAGAGAGCAGGTATATAGAGCCATGAGTAAAAAATTGTATTTTAGAAACTGAATTTTCTATTTTAAAGTCAGGGAAAGACGTCTGGATGTGCATGCTGTGACGTCAGAAATTTGCAGAGGAGTTATGTAGGGCTGCATTGAACATAACATATTTGTTGGAGGACACAAAATTGGTACATGGCTTTCAGGGGAATTTTAAAAATGGGCAAGAAATATGAATAGCAACTTTCTACCAATGAAGACAGCCAGAAATTACCTAATGGCATGTCATGTGATTTTCTGTTCTAACCCAGCAGAAAAAAATTCTCTGAATTCAGGATGCACATCAGAAGTACTCAGTTTCCTCGGCAAAGAAAAACATCACTTTCCAGTCTCTATCTCATCTTCCACGACACTGTGACAAACATGGAGTTTGCTCACATGTTTTTCATCCACCATACATTTATTTTTATGAAAACTTCAATGGCAGAAAAGATCTCATTCTTTTCCCTCTAATCTATTTTGTACTTCTACATCACTCTATTCTTTTATCGTTTATTCCACTCTAAGCCTCTGCAGACACAGTGATTTCCTCCAACATGTTTCCTTATTGTGAAAATCTTTTCCTAATTATAACTTACTTGAGTCCAAATTTCTTTGGGTTTTTTTCCAAAGCATTAAAGCATAATAAATGCTAATTTAGAGCTAAAAATAAAGAGAGTCAAGCCCCATCCTACATAATGCCATGACACCCAGGACACTTGCAGGATTGCACATACTGCATATATTTTAATAAGGATCATTAAACACTTCCATAGAGCAAAATATCCAACCTCTAAACCCCTGTTATTAACAACAATGCAAGTGGCAGCTAACCTCTTTCTGCTTTCATTGTTTCACTTAAAGGTACAGGCAAATAAAAAAATTAATTACACACCACAAGTGGGTGTGAATAACTTCTCAGAAAGTTCCTTTTGGAATAATTCTTCAAAGGAAGCTGAGGAGATGAGTACAAAACTTCAGAGATATTCAGATGGATATTTAATATATCGGTGTCTGACTTGTATTTTAACTGTAGAGTAAATGAGGAACTTGAGCATTGTAGCAAATTTTATGTTCAAAGACGAACAAGCTTTTAAATACGCTTCATGCGTGTGCACAGTGTTACACAGGATTTTCCTTTACAGAGCAGAACATCTGAATTCAGTACAGTGATAGCTACTATTTTGAGGAAAGCACAAGCTTCTCTTCAAAAAACTAGTTAATTATTTCTGAGGATGTGACAGAAATGTTATCGACATTTTATAACCAAAAAATATTATGGATCAAAGTATCACCACAGGAAAACACACCCAGAGCATTACTGCCCCAAAAACTTCATGTTGACTAGTTTTATGTTTCAGACTTTGCAGAAGAGTGCTACATAAAAACCTCTTACTAAATTTTAGAAAACACCAAAAATATTTTTCTTCTGCACTATCCATTGAGTTATCTTCTACATTCTCCCCAGGATGAGTATAGATTGATAACACACTCAAAATCAAATTCTAAGGAAATGATAGTGGAAATAAACTCCTATATTAAAGAAAGATAGTTTCATTTTTTTGAAATCATAATTAATTGATCATAGAAATCCTAAATAGAGTTTTGTGATAAAGGGGTTTATAAATAGGAGTGAAACTTCTTTGCAGGCAGAAATAAAGCTTTTGGTGAAAGCCTCACTGAACTGTTTTTTGTTAGCAGCTTTCTGCAGGTTTTACTGGAAAAATGTGTTCAAAATATAAATACTATGTTACATTTCATTTTTCACACCAACGCCCCACCAAAACTGATATTTTATTGCTTGTTCCTGTAATAAGTAGTTCAGAGGACTTGGTGAGGGCTACAAACGTGCAGCCGGATGGAGCCAGCCAGCTTTGGAATCATGGAGTCCTTCAGGGAGCTCCAGCTCAACAACCCTGGTGCCTGAGTTTCTGAGGCTGGACTGCAGCTGTGTGTGCCTGGTAACCCTCAGCCTCTGCAATGCTGGGAGCAGAGACAGGCAAGAGGTTTGCTTCCTGAGCTGAGCTCAGTATTTCATGTGGAAACGTCTTGTGGGGAGGTGTCAGGTTTGGGCTGTGCGTTTCCCTACCCAAGATCAAGTGGATTAGGCTGCACAAACCTGGATGGAGGTTCCTGCCAGAAGACTTGGCGAGGTTAGTGACTTTTCCACAGTGGTGATCTTTCCTTTCTCCTCATATTCTGATTGCTTCTTTGTTGAGTAAATCCAGACACTCAACATTTCAAGTGTGATCATGCCTACTTCTTTAACTCAAGCAATTGACACTGTCACTACTGGGTTGAAACTACTCATAACAGTCCAAGATCTTCTCTAGGTATGACTGCATAGCCCCCATTAAATAACACAAGGTACCTCATGACATATGCTTAGTTTATGTATTAATTTCTTTCCTTGCCACGTTGTGCAAATATGACAATATATTATGAAACTTGAAAGAAAATCCAAGCTCTAAACATGAATTTCAGAGGCCTGTACAAATAGGCAGATTGAGGGTTGTAGGCTCTGATAGACGTATGCCTCTGCTTACCAAATGAGAGAAGGTGACATTTTCAACGGGCACCTGGGCAAATCTTATGTTCTGAATACCAGAAGGATACCTTGAATGAGATTCTTTGAGCTAGGAAAAGGAACAAAACCTGCAGGTTAAAGGATACAGTAGACTATGCCCAACTGAAAACAAGGGGCATCCAGTTTACTGAAAAAAAAAAAATTTAAAAAAGGAGATTACTAAGACTGGTGCTTTGATACTACCACACTATCCTACTATGTTTTTAGTATGAGTAAGTGGCTCAGTATTAAATTCACAAAACAATGGCAGTCACATAAAATGGGGGAAAAAAGTGTAATCCATCCCTAAAAAAAAAAGTCTTTGTTTTCATGGATTCTATTAATGGAAATTTTCAATATTTGCAATACTATATTATGAAGTAGATGAAATTCATCATTTGTCCTGATAAATGAATTTGTTTACAGTGAGAAGTATGTAAGCTTTCTTTACATACTTTTACAAATTCTGTGGCAGAGAAAAGACTAAACACAAAATGAAAGCCCATATTGTATCTCATCTCTAGGAGCAATTTCAAACAAATCAAAGTACAAGACTACATTACTATGGTTCTGATTCTAAAGCTAGAACTACACGTTTAATACCACTGAAGTCACAGAAATTACAGAATTCAACCTTATAATATATTCTAAGGAAAGGAGAGTAGCAAATGTGTTAAATTAGGAACATTATTAACCTTTTCAAAAAGAAAAACTATCTTTGAAGGTTAACATCTGTATAAAAAGTTGTAGCCTCTCTTTCATTTTTTAATAAAATTTGAGTAATAAGGTAGTCGCTTACGTTAGTTTTTTCAGCTCTCTAATTTCTGAGCCTCCTTCTCAAATGTACTATTAGTACCACTGACAATAAAAACTAAAATGATTGTTTTAGTAACAAAACTAGAGATTTCCCGTGATCATAACTTTCAAAATAGTATTAGAAGTCTATGACATGAAAAAAAAATTCAGAAAACCATAGCATAATTTTTTACTTCTAGACGTTGCCGCCTATATGAAATTTGTCTGCTTATCAGCAACCCATTAGTCACAACTTTATTACTTTTCAAGGGTTCAGGACCTTTCTCCATAGGATACCAGAAAAATGATATACAGACCATGCTACCGACATGTCCAAAAAAAAAAATAACTTGACTGAGAAACAGAAGATTCAGACAATTTGTTCATTTTATCATTACCAATATAATCAAACTGCCTTGATTTTCAATTTTCTTGCAACTTTTCTTTAAAAGGCACATGCATTGATTAACAAAAGAAAAATGAAAAAATAAGGAAGATGAAAAATGTAAAGAAGACTGGAGAACTTTATTGCCTCAGTGATTGTTTAAGAAAACTGAACAGAAGAACCCTACAGGCATAACTCCTACCTGCACACACATGCAAGTTAATCCCATATTTCAGCTACTGATGGCCAAAACTTCAATTATACTACTAAATCCTCTTACCTACTGAAAGTAGTATGCTTACAATATAAAAAGTACTATTTTTGACACACATATTTTTAGTAAACATTTTTTTACATGCTAATAAATCTTTGGAAACTCACAGAAATGTTTTAAAATAATGTTTGAAACATGGGGGCTCAATCCAGGTTTTAGACATGTAGAACATAAAAATACAGTAGGAGTTAAGTGTTCCAAAGCCAAGGAAAAAAACACAATCCAAACCCTAAACTATTATGTTTAATAACAGAAACTTTATGGAAATATAATCTATAATAGAATCTAACTAGAGTCCATGTCAGCAGATTAAAATATTTAAAATGCAAATGGAACTTACAATAAATCTGTCTGATAAAGAATTACAATTAAAACTCCAACCTTAGAAATAGCTGCAAATAATCTGCGTACGCATTATTCCCTTCCCAAGCACATTTCATTGACTAAAAGTAGAAGGCTTTTTAAATTAAATGTGTATGTATATATTTATATGTTTTTGTGAGTGGACATATAAAATTCCCTTAATTGAAATATGCTAGTAAAGAGTATATGAAAATTGGTAATTAAACCAGTATAATATTAGAAATATAATTATGAAATGCATCCTTAGATGTAACATTCTATGTTATTTTATTAAAGTAATATTATCATTAAACAAGTATCACTAACTACCTAAAAGAGAAAAATTAACTATAGTGCAAGTTTGCATTATATTTTTTTGATTATTCTTGTAGGGAAGAAAAAAAGTTACATATACATATAGCTATATATATATACACATAAGTACATATAGCTCCTCAGGACAGAAACACAACAAAGTTAATAAATTGTCTACATTATATTTTTCCTGTTCCTACACCTGATCTTGCTGCTTGTAATATTCTAGCCAATGCTCCAAGATTCAGACCTCAGTGCAATTACAAGCAGTGTCAGCTGGCATTTATCTGAGTGAAGCGGATAATCCTGGTTCTCTTCTATTACAGCCTAAAATCTACTTCTTTTTCCTTTTCTTTTCTTCGATCAGATGCTCTGTGTCATCTAAAGAAAACAATTTGATCGCACAGGAATGGAAATCACTATGAAGCATAAGGCATGGCAAATGAAACAGACAAGTTCCTCTTTTATGAATATTTTATAACAGCTTGACTATCCAAGCGATGTCTTTCACAATTTTCTCAAATTTTCATATTTCTCACTTTTCCTTTTTTTTCCCCATTTATGTTTTCTCCTCTACCATGTCTTTATTGCTAAAACAAGACCACTCAGAAAAAAACAAAACCAGAAAAGAAATTCCCACCAAAACCCCAAACTGAGAATAAAAACAGTATTTTTCTAAGAACTGCTCTTTAAACTCAGTTCTGCTAAATAGTATTGGGTGCTTGTTGGTGAGTTGTTTTCATAAGGCAGTATTTTATATACCAAACACAGATAAGAGAACTTGCACCATTAATCATTCTCTGAAATGAAGCCTCTGTAAGCCAAATATCAGTTATTTAGATATTGACCTAATCAGTGCATTTTATAAAGATACCTCAAGCAAAAGCTTGCAGGGGTCATGAAACCAGTCACTAATGTAGTCCTAACATTTGGATAGACACACTGCACCCTGCTGCTTTTGAACAGATGAAGACGCTGACAAAAAGTTTAATTATATTGAATTCTCAATAGGTTTTCTAATACTGAATATCCAGTAACTTCGCCATTCTAGTTTTACCTGCTGTCTTTGAAGAAGTTTTTCAACCCAAAGGTGGTTGGGCACTGGAAGAGGCTCCCCAGGGAAGTGGTAACAGCACCACCTGACAGAGCTCAAGGAATGTGGTCAGGGCCATGGTGTGGACTCCTGGGGTGCCCTGCACAGGGCCAGGAGTTGAACTCGATGACCCTGATGGTCCATTCTGATTCACAATATTTTGTATTCACTATGATCCTTTGGCTTTGCTTGCTTAATTCAATACCATTTAAGGAAATCTCCAGGAATGCAGTCTTCCAAAACAGAGAACCAAAAATTTCTTCCCCTCCCTGCCATCATAACTGAGGAAATGCTAAGACCTAGGAATATAAATTTAATGTTAAATTCTAAATCCTTTGCATTTGCTCTTTGTCACTGTCAAAATATACTGAGATGACATTTATCTAGAAGGCAGATATAAATGTAGGTTTATAATGTGTTTCAGAAGTAAACCTGAAGTTCATTATAGAATAATACATTAAAATATATATTTAAAAATCCCAACACAGATTGACAAAACAGTTAAAGATTTATATAATCTTTAAGTACAAACATAAATTTTCAGTGTTCTTCTAAACAATATTTTCAAATAGGTCTATTTATCTTGAAATATGTATTATTGCTAATGAATCGGTTGATCATGAAATTAGGCCTAAGTTCACCAAAATTTTACCATCTTAAAAGGCTTTTTCTTTCTTTTTATTATATAACCATCTGTAGGTATGAAGCTGTAGCTGGCACTAATTCCCTAGTATGTCACAGATATTACCAGTTTTCCAGAATAAGACTTTAAAACAAAATAGCATCTAAATCTATAAAGACTAGAAAAGAACAGAAATTATATTCTTACATCTATATTCTTATTTATCCAAAAGCCAGTATTCAGAAACTTGCTCCTAAACACAGCTCTAGTAGAGGGTAAAATCAACATTTCAAAAAAATTGAATTTATCATCCATTATGCAGTGTTTTTTATTATATTATATTCATAATTTCTTTAGACTCCTTTCTTGGAGTTAGGTTAAAACTGAACAGAACAATTAAAAATTGCTAGGTTAAATTTTCCACAGGTGTCTCATTAATCCAATACAGACACTTTCTTCAGGATGTCGTTCACCAAATATTGCAACAAGATGTTAAGAAATGCATATAATTGATAATGCTTCACTTAATGTGTTCCACCAAGTTCTGTTAAAGCTGGGACTTCACTGAGTAACTACTGACAAACATCAGTAAAAAACTCTGCCCTTCTGACTGCTGTCAACAAACTTCTGATGTAAAGGCATAATCAGTCACTATTAAAATCACTATTACAATTCTTAGGTTACTAATTAAAAAATATGCCTTATTATTATCATTAAACAACTCCCCCAATTATTTACTTTGCATCAGAATCTCGAGCAGGTTAGTATGTCACTTATCACTTAATGGATCTCTGCTTTGTAGCATTTGTGACTTCTAGGGTCAGGGTTCTTAAAACATTCAGGGAAAACATTTTAATTTCCCTAACAACAGCCAGGATATATTGTGTATAAGTAGAGCTTTTCCTTCCTTTGTGAGATTAAGTAGTTAATAATAAATATACGTTAAAAAATCAATTAAAAAAATAATGAGACCCCAAGTACACAGCCTGTAATGTAATATTAGGCTCTGTGAATTAAACAATTTTGGTTGATACTTCCTAGCTTAAAACTAATTGTTTATAATTACATCTTCACCACAGATTGATCTGTGGATACCTGACGTTTGTGATAAATATCTAATGAGAATAAATACACCAAGACCAATAATTCTGAGACCATTGTATTTACTTCAGCTTCTGTCAAGATCTGAAACCCAAATGAAGACACAGTTCACATATTTTGTGCCACAAGTGTTAGAATATGACTTAGATTGCTACTGTTCAATTAATTAAAAATATTTTGGTGAAGTTATGAACAAACCCTTAAAAAAAAAAGTTCAGAAATGTTGAGATGTTACAAATTATCATCTTGCACTGTCTGTAGTCTTCTATAAAGCCTCATATTTTTTAAATGAGTAAAACAATAGTAAACACTTTTTCATAGGTGTTGCACATGAAAAGAAATGAAATTTTCTGTTTTATTTCAATTTAGTTGATTTACCATAATCATAAAATATTAACATATTATTTATTATGTAGATGTCAATGAACTGAACTGAAGAAATAAAAAAAATCCTTCACCAGTTTTAACAAAAGGCAATTATAACTGAAATTTAAAACCTTCTTGCATTAAGGGGTTTTTTGGTTTTAATTTTTTTTATTTGTTTGATTGCAGTTTTTCTTTTTTTCTTTTTTCTTTCTTAATTAAAGCTTTATCAAAGAAAACACTCCTCACATGTAGAATGAAAGGACCGTGTCTTGTTAGCACCTCAGGGCACTTCAATGGTGCTACACACTCAGGACCTTTATTACAAAAGCTATGCTAATACAAATGATCCACATAAACAAGTAGCTGAATAAATCTTTGTACCTGTTCAGCTTAAAATTCTGGAGTAAAGCTCAATCCTGGCAGAAGGCTTGTCATGAAGCTTAAGGTAACTCACAGTTTCACCTGTGTTCAGAGTCTTAATAATATCAGATATTAAAAAAATACAGAATCGTTTTTAAGTGTCATAAACAGGGCACGGACCATGATTTCATAACTTTAAATGTGAAACAAGAACCATTTCTTTAATTTGATAACTAGCTTTGAAATGTAAATTTCTGAGTCTCATTTTTGTGAGAAGCAGGGTTTTCAGGCCAAACATGAACAGAACTTATATAAATGAGCCATAAAGTGACCAATATCCATTATTAGGTATTGTGTCAAAACTGGTGTACCTCCTACAGAATTCAGTTTAAAGATCTGAGAGACTGTCTTTATACAATTTCAGGAACAAAGCTGTCCTTTATCCCTTCAGTTGTCTGTGAGAAAATCCTTATCTTGTTAGCTCTAGCCAGCTAAACAAAACCCAAGATCAACACTGCTCTCAAAGATTATTCAATTATACCCTTGTGAAAAAAAACATGAAAAATAAACCTTTGTCATAACACAGCTCTTTTCAGAATGAGCAAAAGAAATAAATAGAATATGGGATGAAATGAAGTATTTACTCTTACATGCAGGGGGAGGCCTACTGGTAAGAAAATGAAAATGGGAAGGAGGCTAAGCAAAAAAAGGAACTTCCTAATGTACATCTTCACATACATGTCATTACTGCACATGCACATTTGGAAAAAAAAAAAAAGGTTTTGCAGTCTGAATTTCAATTCTGGCTGTTCAAATATCTCTTGAACCTTTCTGACAGATTTCCATTACTCAGAGTATTGGCCAAGGCACTATCCTGTTTTTTTCTTTCCCTGCAGCTTTTATTATCAAACTTACATATATTAACCCAGATGGCAGGATTCCTGCCACCCCCACCTTTAACTGCCCAATTGGACCGACCCACAAAGAGTAGAAGTGAGCTCAGGGAGCTGCCGGTCACAATGAAGAGTTATGAAAGGAGATGGTCATGGCAAATTCTGTTGATGCAGACAGTAGATTAACTTTTTTTACATGATAAAGTCTTATTTATAAAGAGGTGAACAGAATTCTATTTATGTTTGTTAACTTACCCCTATGTCAACTCATTGATGTGGATAAAAAATAGTTTGATGACATACAAAAACTTATTAACTACCCTCTTACTGATGTTCTAAATTCTCAATGGGGTGCTATCCATCCCCCCTTTAATACAGGGGACATATCATACATTTTAACTTCTCAGACCAGTTAGACTGTGAAAGCCAGATCCAAAAATCATACTAAAGCTGTAAAACAGAGATGTAAATGAAAGATGACTGCGCATCCTGCACAAAGTAACCAGAAATTGTTAAAAACAGGTTCCCATCCAACTGAATTCAGTGTAACTTTTCTAATTGATTTCAGTTTGAGTGGGTTTTTGAATGAGGTATTTAATGACTGGTCATGCTTTCAGTTTGAGAATATAAACAATAAAGGAAATATTCGATTTTACTTTAAATTATGCAATGGTTTCTATTGAAAATTGGCAGCTGCCAGCATTCCAGAAATGAGACTGCTAATTTATATGACAAAATAGAAGCATTTAGATGCTGAGAGACTTGATAAATCTATCTCTAAATGACTATTTGCAAAATCAAGTACATATTTATAATTGTGTAAGATTATATTATTTCTTCCAGCATGAAACTGGGAATGAGAAGTTTCCTGCATAGAAACTGATCCACTGGATTTAATCTGACCCTTCAACGGATACTATGCTGCTGAAAATGTTTTAATGATAAGATCCAGCCTGAAGTTACCCAGATCTTATTTGCCTGTCAAAATAATCAAGAAACACTTTATTATAACAAACAAGAATATTTTTTAATTGGGCAAATTTCAACTTAGAAATCAGATTTAAGGAATAATGCTAAACAATACTAGTTTACTGCCAACTGTAATAACCAAGAATACACCAAAAGCCATTGGAATGTATTCTCCATACAAGGTACAACGTAATTTATCTGAATTTTTCAAAGCTAAGCTTTCATTTGCTAACAAATACAAATAAAGGAACTTGAGTTACTTTGGAATTCCAAAAAGTGACAGAAAAGAAGTATTGTACTAGATCAGAGTACTTAAACTTTTTATTTGCTATTACTGCTTCTAGTGATTCGCGTCTGCAGCATAAATTGAAGGTAATGGAACAAATATACAAAATCCAATTTAATTTTCATACATGTAATAATTTCACATCAAATTATGATGGTAATCATGAATGGTAAAATTCTAATCAACTTAAGTTAGTTTTTATAAATCAAATATGTTTCAGTTGTCACACAATAACACTGAAATATTTTGTCTCTACAGCTTGATAGACTACTTTGTTTGTTTTCTCTAGTCATATTTTAAGTGACATCTGATTCAAATGGTAGTCATAGGAGCCTTAAGACAAACTTTTCAATAAACTGAAACTGACTAGTTTTCATCTGCACTTAAGTTACAATATCTTTTTATTGTTTTTCTTTTCATGGTTTAACTATGAAAAAACTTGAAAGCTACTTACACCTAAGACCTTGGTTTCACCAAAATTCTTTCACCTCAGATCACTCCATACCTATAAGAATGAAATTAATACTAAACATGAAGAGGTGGGATTATAGTAAAGCCAAAGTTCCTATAAAATTATTTCAATGAACTCAGAGATAATAGCTTTACAGTCATTTTTCCATGAAAAGTATTTTTTGTCACCAAGCTTGACTACAGCAATAGTTTTCATAAGTGTGAGAAAACACAGATGGTATAGTAGAGTGACTTGATATAAATAAGGTACCTTGCCTCTATGTATTGATTTTGGCAAGTTTCCCCTATTTCAGTTCTTTTGTGAGAGTCAAAAATAAATGATGATCCTATGATCTCACTTGTTTGCATAACTGAAGGTGCAGCCAACTCTGATAATCATGACTGGGAGTTGGTGAATTGATATCCTTTCTTGCAGTGATTATTGACACAGAGAACAAGAAAAGCCCTGTTGTCCTCTCTCTTTCCAAATGGATCTCTCATTGGCCCACCGATTTTATTCCAGTTTATAAGATCACAGCTTATATTGTACAACAGAGAAGCAGTGTTTCATAATTCCACTACCAAACATGTAACACCTTCCATAAATATATACACAAACACACATTCAAGCCAATAAAACACACAGCTTCAGAAGAGAATGCAAGAAAATGCAAAAAGAATGCTGCACATTTGTGTATAGAAATAAGTTTCACCCTTCCACACAGGATTTATGGAGCCTTTCTCCTTCAGGCTTGATGGCATAAATGAGCTTGATAATAATTTATTGAAGATCTTAGTGAACACAAAGCTTTGAAAGAAATGGATTGACAGTACTGAACTCTCTGGTTTGAGTACTTTGGTGAATTTATGTAACGGTTTATGTAAGAATTTACAAGAAGATCTCATTAAATTCAATTAATAATTACAGACAGATGAAGATTTACTTTTCATGAATGCTTCAGAATTCATACTAGATATTTGGAATTCACAGCTCTGGGCATTGCAGCTAATATAATGGCAACTCCTAAAATTGTTGCATGACACAGCATCATAGAAAGTCCTGAGTTGGAAGGGACCCACAAGGATCATCAACTCCAACTTCCAGTTTTGCACAAGACAGCCCCAAGTCACCCCATGTGCCTGGGAACATCCAAATGCTTCTTGGGCTCTGTCAGACTTGCTGCTGTCACCACATCCCTGGAGAGCCCACTTCAGTGCCCAGCCACTCCTGTGTGAGAAGACTTTTCCAAATAGAAAGAAAAGCTTCATTCTATTCATTTTCAGACAAATATTAGGTGTTTGTTTGTTTGTTTTGACTGATCATTTTTTCTACAATTTATTAAAGTACAGTTTTACAACTTTTATATATTTTTCTATTTTTTATTTGAAATACTTGTTCTATTTCTAACACACTGTTTCTTTTTCTGTTTTTCTTATCTATAATAACATTGCAGGATTTTTCATCTTCTTATTAGACATTTGCAGTACCAAACTTTTTCTTAAAAGATCTTCCTCTTTCCATTCTCCATAACCCTAGAAACCCACAGAAAGATATCTTACAAATATCGCCTTGAGTATCTGACTTTCTCATCTTCCACGTCTTCTCAGTCTTATCTAGTAGTCTCTTTTTTCATCTTCTTACTTACCACATTTCTGCATTTTATGCTTTCAAATCTTTTAAACCAAAATTTCAAGATACAACTTTCAATTTGACAGCCTATGAAAACCACACGAATTTCTAATTTCTCAGAGAATTTAATGTTCTTCTAATTAAGCTGACCTAATTATGACAAAAATTAAAGAGAAAATACTTCTCTTTTTGAAGTGTCTTTAAGGCACTTCGGCATGAAGCTGGTATTTAACTAAGGTATTACTGATGAATTCAGGTATTTAAGCCCACCCTAACCGTGCAGGAAGTTTTAGGAGCTTAACACCTAGGCTCAAGCTAGTTAATTCTCACAGAATTAATCCTTTTATGAAAGCCCTTTAGCTAACATTGTTTCAATTTAGGGTTTTAAGGAATCTGTTTTGATTTAAATTAAATGAGTTCCTGAGTATTTAAAGTAGTTTATCTGTTATTTTTCAGCTTCTGGGAATTCCAAACTCGAGTCTCTTTAAATAAAAGTTAATATAAATTACAGAAAAGATTTGATATATAGGTCAAGGTATTTACACCTCAAGTTCCATCAGCGTCAAATAGAAGGAAAATAAATTTACCCTGCCTCTTCCTACTATTACCCTGATCTTCATCCACAAAGACATAGCCTGTTGATGTTGAATAGTGTCCTCTACACCTGTGGAAGCTTAGAAAAACCTTTCAGCAGCACCATATGGTAACAACATGCAAATAATGCTAACAATGCTAACAGGAACTGGGAGATCCATAAGCTAAAAGAAAATTATTCTCATCATCTCTGAGCTGAGCTAGATCTATGGAGTTGATTAAGCGACAACTAATAATATTTTATTTCTTTCCCAAAGATGTGGTAGACACTATATAAGGAGAAGATCTGATACTACTTATGTAGGACATTCTTAATTAGGTCCTGCACTGCATATCAGCTTAGTTTAACACGGTGGAACTCAATTAAGCTGCTTTAACTCAGACAAGCCCTTGAACCAGTTGAAGTCCTTAAAACAGTATACAATTTGCTTTAAAAGTTAAACAAGTTGTAAAGTAGTGATTCAACTTCTAAAATGTCTATTGACATTTGACATTGTTCCTCTGAATGTGACAAATATAGAATCTTCATTTATCCACTCAGTTTAATGACTAAGCTAGTTTTACTTTTTTTTTTCCTGTTGATTTCTAATGGCCCTGCATAGCCAATTTGCTGATGTGAAAGACAGCTGGAACCTCTCATGTTTTATGAATGGTAAAGCAAAACTCTGACCTCAGTTTAAACTGTGCAGGATTACTGACAGCAACAAGAAGAGTGGGAACATAATTTAAAGAAAAATGTTCTGAATTTGAAATAGAATGGTAATTTGGCTTTTTATCTATTTCTGTCACAAGGTTTTGCAGTTTTCCATGCAAAAGGAGGAATCCTACAATTTATTTTGAATCATGCTTCCTTTCCCCAAGAGAAAACCCAGAAGAAAAGTTAAACTCTTGGAGGGGAACACAAGCTACTTTGAACAAAAGATGTATGTCTGCATCTATAACTAGTCACTAAACATGATACCAGTCGTTTTAGGTCAGTACAATGAACTGCACTGCAAAACAAGTCAGAACACAGCCGGGCTTTGTCTTGGTTTCCCTGCAGGGAAAACAGTTTAAAAACTTCATAATATCAAGTGTTAATTCAAACAGCTTTGAGCTGAAAGTCAATGATATGCAGCAAATACACAAACCCAAAAATACTGAATTAGGAAACACTTTTGGATGAGAGTCACTTTTGAGCAGGAAATGCTGTGTTAGGAGCGAAAAAATAGTACAGCTTGTATTGAAAATTATTTGCTTCTTCTAAGGACCTAGTAAAATTTGAGACCACAGAACTGAAAGATATAGTTCAAAATACCCAAGCACAAAATTATGGAAAATAATTTCTTCAATCTTCTTTTTTTTTTTTTCTTGTGATAACTCAGATTTTTCTGGTCAATGTTTTTCTTTCAGATTTTATTACTTATAAACCCCAGGTGTACTTTGTGTGTTACTCACCTGTTAATACCTGGAGAAGACTATGAAGCTTACACTCATTAAATAATAATTTCTGCTGTCTCTCTCTGTCTTCCTCTCCTGCTATCTTCTTAGCCTACTGAGAACCTCCGACTCAACTGTGGAGAGAGAGGACCAGGAAGCGAAGTGAAGGGACGCACACAATTCTTCTAGTCCCATAAAGAAATTCCTGTGACTACCACAGCTTGCATCAACTCCATTCATAGCTGAAGGAATACAGCAGTCAAGCCTCTAACAAGACTGTTTCTCTGGAACTGGAGCACTAAGGACCAGTCACATCCAACCTGCCACGTTTATCAGGCTTATGAAGCTCTAAGGCATTCCTGCAAATATCACACTCAGCAGAGCTCTGTAGGAAACAATAGCAAGGTTCCTTAATTCATTGTCACAATGTAGGTTCAAACTAGAAATATTTAATAATTTTCTGAGCTAAGGTTAAAAAATCAGACAGAGGGTGGCTGGGCACTGGAACAGGCTTCTCAGAGGAGTGATCATGAGGACCAAGCTGGACAAACTGCAAGAAATTCTTGGAAAACATTTTCAGAACATGGTGTTATTTTTGGGGCTGTCCTGTGCAGGGCTGGGAGGTGGATTCAATGATCCTAAAGGGTCCCTTTCAAACCAGGATGTTCTATGATTCTATGAACTGAGGGTTTGCAGTATGAACAAGTAAAGTCATCTGCATTTTAATTAAGACTTACTGTGGTTTTAAGTCACAGAACTTAGACAAGTTCTTGAGCTTTAAATAATTTTTTTCATGTCATTTTGAGTTAGAACACACTGAGTGTACCTAATGTCTAACAAAATCTACCCACCTACAGAAAGTTCCAAATTTATAAGTCTTCTCCAATTGTGAAAAAAATCTTACTGAATACGCTGTATAGCTGCATACCATGTGCTCTGAGGGAAATTAATGATTTTAGAAGGATATTTTTCCAGAAGCAGAAATTGAAGGGAAGATGAAAGATTGCATTAGAAGAGTCCACTAAAAAAAAAAAAATCTTTTTTTTAGGTATTATTTGTATAATCTCTTTGTTTTGTACGATGATCATGGAAGAGAAAAAATATATCCTCAGGACTTTACCGGCATCCAGAATGCTTCATTAGTTTGCTTTAGTAATTAGCAACATCACAATGTTGACAAACTCCTTATACATAAAACTACCATGTCTTCTTAATGCAATAAGAAATTCCAGACAGATATACCTTTATCACACTAACATAGTGTTCCTTGAAAAATGAGAGTGGGGAAGAGTATTACACTATTTGTAAAATCTGTAAGAAATTAGTGGAATTCTTATGGATTGTACAGATGTGTGACTTTTACCTGGCATTTTAACTACCAACTTCACATGACAAGTGTCAAACAAGATGATTTTTGTGTTTCATACAGTTGGACTCAGTATGTAACCTGTGTGAGTACACTGAGCCTAACAGTAAAATGACTAACCTTCTGAGGAGAAAGACCTAAAATAACACGAAATGTCAGCCCTCTGTTCTTTTATCATAACATATTTCCTCTCCTGAACTTTAGATTTTATCTTTAATAGCTCCAAGAAGTAAAGCTCTGAAAACAGTCTCATTTTGAAGTCTTATCCCGTATTCTGGGATGGTTAAAACATCTTCAGGGAGGTTAAAGGAGGTTTAAGAGTCTTTTTACAGATAAGAACCAAGACACAATAAAGCCTTCACTTGAGCTGCCATATGGATGAAGTAATTGAGGTTCTTGGACCCCTTAGCAACACTTTGAAGAATACTGGGATCATTAGACTGCTTCAAATAGTTGTAAAAGGCTAATATAGATTGATAAAATTTAATTTATGCACACATATACATACATATATATGTATATACATACACACACATACACACAGTAAGATTTTAAGCAAAATATGGGAAAAAAAGACTGGTAAGTCCAGTAAGGGCTAAATATACATCTTTAGATCTCCAACATCAGTGTTTACATTTCTACCTCTGGTTAGCAAGTAGGCAGCATATATTCTATTTTAATAATTACCTGGTTTTGCCTCTTTCTCTTCTGTTAGTTCACATCAATTTGTTAGATCCATCTACAAAACATCAAGGCATTGAATCTCAGGTCACGAAACCACAACAATATGAAATTCCTGCCAGCTGGAATAAAACACGAACTGCTTTACAGATGGTCAGTCAGTCCCCTATTAAGAGTTTTTGTGCTGGGGAGGAGGGCAATGATCTGATGAGAGCGAAAACCTCCAAGGGACACAAACAAAGATTTCAAATAACAAGAAGTCAGCACTCTTTCTAACACATCACTCTACTGTCGATAAATAAAAAGCATCCACTGGATCTTGAAAAAAGGCTTTTTTTTTAGTCCAGCATCTCCAGGCCTCCAAAGGTCTTTTAAGACCAAAACTGACAGGAGCAGGAGTCTCTTCCTGTTCTGGACAGCTCTCTTCTTCATTATTTGTAACCGCACAAACTAATTTTCCCTCTTACTCACCCTTCCTTTTCACATGTGAATTAGATGTTTTCCAGTATTTATTCTTCCCTTTGTCATGGGAAGAATCATGGAATTGAAGATATTCATAATGGAATAGCCTGACAATGGAACATCTAAATATTCTTAGATGATAAACTAAGATGAAATTTAAGCATAAATGTAAGACAAATGCCTGCCTCCAAGAAAATGGGTTTAAAAGTGAAGCTCACTTTACTGAAATTCATTCAAAAGGGCAAAGGAAATAAAGAAATTTGGCTAATATTCAGCACATTTTGGACTTCTGTAATTAAAACAATTACATATATTATAAAATCACAAACTAAAATCTCAAATAACAAATCCCTTTTAAATAAAATTGCATTTATCACAGCAACTTAAAACTTAGTTTGGCATATCTCTTGAGATCTTTAATATTTTTACTGTGTTTGTCTTGAGCAGATGCTGTGAACCCCTTGTCTTGAACTTTTTTCAGTATGTCATGCTACTACAAGGCCACCCTAGTAATCTTTTTTACTATACAACAGTCTTCAGATTGTCTTTAAGATCAATAAAATTCTACATCCTTATAAAAGATTAAATAATCTTGCTTCTATAAAATTTGACCATTTTAGGTCTTTCCATACATGTAAGTCACAAAGGGACGATCTAGTAACCACAAAGCGAGAAATATGATTGTTTATTTAGTTTAAGAAGGACCTGCTTAATGAAATCTGAGAAGAGATTCAGACTGCTCTAAAGGGAAAAATTAAGAGAGCGTTGAAAGGAGAATGTGTGGGATTTTTGCTTTATCACACCAGAGCCAATTCTCAGTGTGAAGCCCGAAACAGCAGCGGTTGTTGAACAACTCACTAGATGCAGTAGTTCAGACCAACTCCAGGGAAGCAGAAACAATTACTTGTCTGACATAAGAGGCTTTATCTGAATTACTGTTTAAATCTAGAAATAAAATATAAAAGAAATAACAGTAAGAACAATCACAATGTTTTACCAGTTTTACGAGGCACAATTTCCAACACGTCTCACTTTAGTCATCCTAATAGAGAATTTTTACTGTTCCTCCCCTGCCCATAAAATACTAGATACTCAATTTCTAGCATTTTCCTCTAGCAATACTAACTCAAAAATGCTAAGAGGATGCACATTTCTATACCACAACTCTGTGAGGTGTCACCTTCAAGATCTACCATGGTTTGGAAAGTCCCACCAGACCTTTCCAATTGAAGATTAAGCACAGCTATGGCAGAGAAAGGCAGTAAATTCTTGCCAGTATTCAGTTGGCTAAAAATTTTCAAATGCATGAAGAGAGGGAGCAGTTTTCCCAAGAGGAGTTAGAACTTCTGTTGGCATTCATAACCTTCTTTATCATGTCACACTAATTCCTCTGTGAGGAACAGAATGAATGCTCTGCCTTTGGCATTACAGACCCCACTTTGTTGTCAATGGTCAAGGTCCTTAATACAGTCAAAATACATAAAAAATACACAGTAGGATTAAAAAAAAGTTAATAAGTGAATAGGCACTGCAGATGGCACATGTTTGCATCACAATATACATAATTTTAGAAATAGCGTTCTGTTTAAAAGAGTACAGACAGGTTTTACTGCTGTCCCAGATGACTCAGAATTTCCTGTATACATTTTTTATGTACTAAAGAGAAAATTATTGCATGGTAAATTCTCAAAAAACAGCTTAGAAATCAAATTCTAGGGATGTAAGATTTGTCATCACAAATATCTACGTGATGTTTATTTGCAATTATTGCTTGTTAACATCTTATAAATATTTAGAGACTTGATTTCCATGCTTCCGTAGCCATCCTGAAATGACCTGACTGTAAATCTGAAGGGAAGTTATGAAGTTTGTTTTCCCAAAATATGGATGAGTTTTCTTCTCTTCAATCTTTTCAACTTTGATAGCAAAGAATGCTTAAAAATATATTTCTATTATTATCCACCAGCTCTATTAGTCTATCTCTTTGGAGAGAAGTTTCACTGAGACTTTATATAAATCAGAAAAAAAATTATTCTCTTCTATCAGAGTAAAAAACATTTTCCCCTTCAGTGAAAATTTGCATTAGAATTATTTAAAAAGCAACTGCATTGCCATCACTCAGTTTTCTTTGTCTCCATTCTGATGATATCTGGAAGCAAGCATTATTATTTTAGCATCTATTTGTGCAGTTATCACATTTCTAAACAATGATTTCTTGATCATATACCTATATATTTGTATGCATGGAATGGAGAAATAATGATTAAAGAAAATAGACAAATTAGGATGGACAAATAGTATTCTAGGAGCAAAAGTCTGTGTGTCTTCTAATGTGCCAACCTTGTTATAAATCCACACGGCAGCTGGACTGTAAATGGTGTATGGTCACACAGTTGACAAATTAGACCTGCCAACAGCTACAAAGAGAGGAAAATGGAGGGAATTTCACTGTGGAACAAAAAGGCAGACTTTCTTCTTTGATCTCAATTTACATAAAAACATAGCATGTTGCTTAAAACGAACACATGCAAATACAGTATGTCAGAGAAAACAGTCCTCAGACAGGAGCCCTCAATAATAATAGTCTAGTGAATGGGACACTGAATCAAGCCATGGACAAAAAGCTTACTACCAATCTCTCTTTCTTTTCCTCCAATCCACTGAAGCAGAATAATACCTCATTGTCTGTACAGTCTTTCCATTCCAGGCCAGGAAAAACATATACTACCTGACAGAGCCAGAGATTCCCTGGTGCCAACTTTCAATTTAATTATACAGACAGAAAGGATTCTGAAAAGACTGATGTGTCACTAGCTATAAAGATCATTAAATCCAATTCCTGTGGACAAAATCTTCAGTCATTTTCAAGAGGCTAAAATAGAATGGCTCCTGGCTTTTATAAACTAGTTTTGAATCAATACCAAGGCTATCTCTGCTTATTGCATAGAATATGCTTTCATAAAGCTCGGGGTTGAAGAAATTTGGGCCCATGTGAAGAACAGGCTCCAGGGCCGTAGACTGCACGCTGACAAGCTGCTCACCAGGTTTTCTCCATTTGCATCCCACACTTAGATGAGCTCATTTGGTAGCAGAGCTCCCAGGTGTACATTACTTTGATTTCTGGACCCTGTGACTAACTCACGTGCATCTGCTAAAGTAAATTAAAGTCTGATACCATTTCCTGACTTTAACATTTCCAAAATTAATGCAAATTCATTATTGATCATGTCACGGTCATTAAAGAATTCTGAATCCTGATTCTAGTCTCATTCTGGTGTTTCTCCAGTACATGTCCCTTGAGACTTTTAGAGTCACTCCTGATTTATAAGTACACATATAAGAAGATTACTGATGCTGCGTTAAGAGCATGTGTGAGTATTGGCCAGAAAAAAGCTATTTTCATGCACTAAATTTAATTGAAAGCATCCAAGAACCTATTGGCTTTTAAGCATTGATTCAATTATATGCATTCAGAAGCCTGAGAATATATGAGGGTTTTTTTAAGTGAAAAACTGAGTACCTCACAGCACCACAGAATTCAGTAGACCATGTCTTTATTTCAAAGCTTTAAAATGCTTTTACTAAACGCATCAGTAGGAAAAGACAATGTAAGGAAGAGAATGGGCATGTTTTCTGAAATGTCAGAAAGAAGGCGCTCAGTTAAATTTTAAAGTTTTTTAATCTTTTCATGCTCTGCTGCTGCAACTTCTTTTCATACTTTTTTTTTTTTTTAAATGACCTGGAATACATTTGAATGCATAGCTTCCCAATCTTCCCATCACAATTATCCTAACCAAGATTTCAGTTCTCAACTTGAAACCTATAGATTTAAATAAAGCTGTGTGTGTCTAAATTGAATGAGGATCTCTTCAGAATTCCTGAGAAGAACCAGAGAGCTGAGTCAGTATAAAATAAGCAACAGTCACTATAACATAAGCAATAATCAGTACAATATAAGATGCATACAAATTACTTGAGGCCATAAATGGTCAAATCACTTCAAGACCTCTCCTCTAAGAAGCAAATACAACAAGGAGGAATGAGCACAATCAATCACATCCTTTTTTTCCTCTCGTGAAAAACACATCACCCCAGTAACAAACCATTAACATGAACCAGAACAGAGGTTAGATACTTTTGGTATATAGTCTTGGTAGGTAGTCTTAGTCTATGGTATCTTCATACTCAGTATGGGAAATTCTAATATGGGTTATTCTAGTAGAATAAGACAAATTTTTGAATTTTAATGCACCCATAAAATAAGTAAAGCAAATACTGATAATGATAATGGCAATATTTTTGTGATGCGTTTGTGTCCCAAATCTTTGATCAACTATTCATGCGATGACAGCACAAGAATATTTTTCTATTTTACAAAGACTATAAGAGGTTATAGAGATAGCATCTGAGCTATAGGATTTGAAGTTTGCAGCCATATTCTGTTTTCATCTCCAACTAAGCCCATACGAGCACAGTTCTCAGCTGAACTGTGGTTTTGATGGAAAGGAAACGCAAATGTGTGCCTTGGACAGAAATCTCAGCATGAACATGCAGATCCAGTTAAAGACATTAAATTAAAAAATCATAAGCATCTGAAAATACTGGAAAAGGAAGCTGGTATCATGTAAACCAAGTTCAAAGTATATTCTTAGGTATGGAAGAAGGGCAACTTGAAGCAAGTAAGTGGAATTTCTCCAGAATTAAAAATGTGAGAGTACAATTAGTCTTTGTTCTCTGTAGTGATTTGCCAAAATAAAAACTGTAAATATAGCTTTAATTTTAAATGCAGCCAGTTGAGATTATAAAGTGTGCCAGTCTTTTTCCCCATATAAAGCAGCATCACACATTAGCAGAAATTAAGTGAAGAAAGAACTTTGCATATCTGGTCAAATCTCACTTCAATAATTTATTTATCTCCTAGATTTAATAACTTGTAGAAAGTTTCCTGAGTAGATAAATACAGTCAATATCAAAAAATATAGGCCTTATTTACTGTTTGATTTTGGCACCAGCTTGTAGGTGTTGATTCTTTCCGTAACTTTCTCTCTGAGCCTTTCTATACCTTTCTCCCTTATCTTTTTTCTATATTACTTTTTTCCATAAATGGCTATTGGTGAAATAAGGTCTTCATTTATTTCTTTAAAAACAAAAAGCTGGATAAGTAGTGCTCTTTCTTAATGGCATTTTCACCAGGTTTGTTGACCTCTTAGGTGGGTTTGTTTCTACTTCAGATTTTCTATATATCTTAGTTAATTAAATATTGTGTCCCTTTTATCTTTAAATTAAATAAAATGTGCCGTGGAAAATAGGAAGTGAAAAAGTAATTTTCAATGGTCCAGAAAATGATCCACATTAACACAGGTATATTCATATTTTCTCTCCTAGTTGTGTATTTAGTGATTTTTCTGCTTCACTGTAAAGGTGTCAATATGCCAGAACAATTCCACACCCAGTTCCAGCAGTCGAAACTCTTGCATTTCACGTGTGTCACCCAATTGTTGCATGAACTGCCTCCAGATGCTTCTGGTCCTTGCCTCTCCCCATCAGAAGCTCTTAGAAATGAGTCCTCTTTGGATTTCTTTCACACTTGTGGAAATAAGCGTGATGCACCTTGACGTCACTTAGGAAAGGAAGATTCTAATACGCAGAATTTGAATATTACCATCTGCCTAGTGCCCTTCTATCTCATGTTATCCCAATTGATAAGTCTTTCTCAAACTAAAATATGATACCAAGCTATTGTAAAAGTGACAGATAAAGTCTATTTTGTGATATGGACTCTGGTACTGACCCCTCAGAGGCCTTCTCTGATCCAGGTTTCAAGAATTTGTAACTAGTTTTACATTCACAATTGTAAAATGAAAGTTCATTTGCTACTTTATCTTATTGAAAATTACCTTTTAGATCTAGAGAATTTTCTTTTCATTAAATTGGAATCTTAGAATAAAAGTTTCAAGAATTTGTCTTTGCTAAACCAAGATATATGGGAAGAATAAGAAAATGGGAAGTTTCTAAAAATAAAAGGCAAAACTGAGTATATTTCCATTGCTGTAAAGTTTGGGAATGATTCTACAATAAAGAGGAAGAGACTAATGCAATCTCTTGAAAAAACATCATTAAAAAGAGGTGAGGCTTCTGTCTCTGACACATGGAAGAACTTGTGATACTAATTTTGTTATTTAGGTCTTAATGATCCAATTTCTTAAACAAAATTCTGAATTTATGTAATGAGCACTGCAGAATGAGTATTCATTCTTTATTATATTCTCTTTCTCTGTATTGAAACAATTCTATATAGCTACAAGTAAAGACTTTTGGGCTATCTTACACAACCTGACTAGAATATTACAGTTTCTTATGTAAGATAAAACATGTAAATGTCTTTTGCTTTTTATCCACTTAATATTCCTCTTTACGTATAGCTCTATTTGAACTTCAACACATGTCCCTTTTCCAAACATGCTTAAAAGAAAGCATGTCTATTTTTATGTGTTTTGGGTTTCAGGTGAAAGTATCCATTTCTTTCATGATTTTTTTTTTTCCTCCACAGGTAGAGTTTGGTGAGAAGGCTCAAAAGCCTGAGATGAGGCCAGTCTGAAGAAATCTTTAACTACCCTTTTCTTAAGATGAATTGGAACAACTAGATGGAAGTAAGAACAGCAACATTTAATTTCTTTTCTTCTGGAATTTTTTTTCTGTTATCTGTGTCTATAACAAAAAGTATTTTCATACTGATCCATTTGATAAACAAAACCAAAATGAAAGCTATTTAACAACAATCTTTATATAAACCAGTTTGCACTGATAGGCTGTATCATTATAGCTGTGAAAACAGTACATTCACATTTTCTATCTTGTAAATGACATCTCAGATTTGAAGTTCACCACGTTATTTTAAAATGTACTAAGCTTCTGGTTTTATTTCATATGAGTTACTTATCGGCTGCACTAACCTTATATAACATTGCTGCTTAATGAACAGAAAGAACTCATGCTCAAAAAACACTCAGAAAACCAGCTTGCTAAACAAATGGGATTCAATTACAGTATCAGTCGCTATTTATGATATGTTAAAAGAGACTGTTCTGGAAGAATCTTCATTTTGAGTTGTTTTGACAGTACTGCACATTCTCCAATGAAGGTCTCAAATGAACTATACCCCAGATAAATGCAAGTTTCAACCAACTTCCAAGTTACCAACAGTAAGGTTTTAATTTTGATGGTTTCAAATAATTTTTTACTCTATTAATTCCTTGCTCTTTTTCATAAAGAAAAATTAGAATATTTTAGAGACATCAGCCCTTCTAAAATTTTAATTTTTTAAAGAATATGAGTGCCCTCTTCATTGTAGTACAAATATTCCAGCATCTCAAGGACTAATTTTGCTGTCTAATAAAGGTATTGCCACACACTTCCAAATTAAGAGAATTAATCTAATTTACTCTGCCATTCAAGTTTCTCATGAGGTTTGATACATGTTACACAGATGGCAAATTACTCAAAGCTTCTGATTAGGACAAACTCTTGCATCTAAAAAAAGTAATTTTCTGCCTACAAATTGTGTGCTAATAACAAAAGTATTCATTTGAATAAGTTCAGTGAATGTGGAATGATCTTTATCTTCTGCAGCATGAACAGTATATCTGCATTAATGGGAAGATCCTTCATGACTTTTGACATTCATATTGACTACATTCTTTAGATCCACCCCCTGCAAGAAGCTGAGGGAGTGGGTCATGAACTCCCGTGTACTGTTAGAACTTGCTATGTGTTTTATAAACTATTTTCAGCAACACTTGTTTCTTTTATTAGTCTTCTATGTGGTTTTTTTGGGTTTTTTTTTTTCAATAAAGCCTTGCTGAAGATGCTTGCCTTAATCTTTTCCTGTCTCCACAAAGCCATCTCAGAGACAAAGAAAAAAATTGCTCATTCTGTGAAACACCTTGTTCTGGGTTTTTGCTTGTATTCTGCTTTCCTCTTACGGTGTTTCTTTTCACTGAAGCTATTCATCCTTTTTGTTTCTCTATAGGGGATATTTTGTTACCATCTCCCCTTAAAAGTCTGTTATCAGAGAGAAGGGGTCAAGTTACAACGACAAATGAACCAACACACAACTCTAATTTGAGACCAGAGCTTTGCTGACCCTCGTTATTTTTCAGATATGTTTTGCTTTCCTTCACTCTTTCATTCTCTTCTATCTGCCCCTTAGTGTCAAAAGGAGGATGTTCTCTTATCTGTCTCATTAATCATCTCTGACTCTCAGCTAGAAGCCTTATCCACAGCAATCTTTCTGTAGCATGCTACAAGCTGCATTCACCTCACCATAGAAGAGGACTGGGCCTTTGACACTGTGATCTACAGGCACAGCCTCGGTGCACTATTCGGCCTTTTCAGTGTTTGTCAGGTGGATTCTTCATCATACAGGGGCTTGTCAACCTACATTACTTAAGTGTGACAGGATGAAAGAACATCAGCCTTGAGTATGACAGACAGGAACTTTCATGCTCCTGTGTGATGACACTGACTGATAAAACTGCTATAATGAAAATTATCAAGCTTTGTCACAGTAACTTAAACACAATTCGTGCTGCACCTTTTAGTACACTTGCATATTTTTTCATTTTACAACTAGGTAAATAAGATGTAATAAGAATGCTGTGCTGAGTGGATTTAGTGGCTCAGGTTTCTCATAGCTAAAGACCAGCAGCTGTTTAAACCAATCTTTTGCACATGCACTGGAGAAAAGCAGCAGTGCTTACGCAGTCCACTAATCAGACTTCCTGGTGGGACTGGCAGGAATGGAACTTCAATGGAAATAACTTTTAGAGACATGCCCTGGCTTGGCATGGAAATGATTTTTCTAAGAAAAGCTGTGGCAAAATCAATCACTGACTAGCTTCAAATATTAACAACCCGATTAACCAATTAAATATGGGGATGTGTTTCTGAAAACACAGGTTAAAAATCAGAGGAATCCCGGGAAAAGTTTTCTTTTCTTCCAGCCTGGAAAGAGGCGACAGGGGCCAGCAGGGTCAGCCCCGCTCTGCTGTGTGGCCCCTGGGCCTGGCGTGGCCTGGCCGGGCCCTGGTGCTGCCGTAGCCTGAGCAGGGCCAGGCCCGACGACTACCAGGCAGAGGGAGGGGAAGAGAGAATGTCCTGTCCCGGCAGGATCAGGGCCGAGTGGCTTGCTGGGCCTGGCAGCTTCCAGGCAGGGGAAGGGGAGAAGAGAAGGGCTGATCCTGGCCAGATCGGGCCCAAGCGGCTGCAAACATCTTGCCACTAAAACTGTCCCCCATCACGGCCCCGGGGAGGTCTGGCACGGCCCTCCATGCTGAGGGACCAGGCCCTTTTTTTTCCCCCAGCACGGGTTTCTGAAGAATTTTTCATCATAAACAGCTCTGGCTGCTGCTACCAGTGTCATATGTCCGAGGAGGGCCCAGCCATGTGGAATGGCCCCGCACCTGGAGTTGGGTGCGGCTGGGGCCCCTGGGATCCTGGCGTGGCCCCGGTGTGGCCTGAATTTACCACCTTCATCCACTAACCATGAAAGATTGCCATGACTCTCTGCAGACCTGTGAGAAAGAATAATTCTTTCCTTGACAGATGAAATTTCCAAAGCACTAATCTTGTCTGAATGAGAGAGAAGGACAGAGTGAAGACACACAGAGAGACAATATGAAGATATCAAAGTCAGGGAAGGAGTCTTAGATGGAAAGAGAGTGAGAAGATGCTTTGGTTTTATGCTGAAATTCTTTTGTAAGCCATGGTAATGGACTGTGATATACTACAATATCCCTCTAAGTTGTGGAAGGCATGGATGGGGAGATGAGAGTATTCAAATTGTATATCTGAGCAAAGGTATTTGTGGTGGACTAAGTAAATACTGAAGTAGCTGCGATCTTATGAGAAGCTTGAACAGAGAGAGGGAGAGATAAGATTGAAGATGAAGATCTGCCCCCCAGGAAGACAAAGATCTCTATTCCTAGAGATAAAATTATCTCAGAGAGAGATGAAGAAAACCTTTGTTTTGAACTATTCATCTTTAAAATTGTATCCCATGAGTTTACGTGGTCTATAATGCAGCTGTGGGAAGGCTGCATCATATGGGAGGGACTTCACAAATGCAGACTCCCCGACAGCTGCTTTTGTGAGAACTGTCTGCCTTGTGGGAATTTTCTATGGAAGACTGAAAGAGACTTCTCTCTCTAAATGGACTGATGAAAGGCTATTTTATAAGTGGTAAACTGGCCTAGGGTTCCAAGTTTCCATACGTTGTCTGTGAGAAAGGGAAAAGAAGTTGTGGGGGAGGGGAAGTGTCTTTAAGGTTTTATTCTGATTCCTAAACATTTTTTCCTCTTGTGTAGTTTTGTTAATAAACCTTTCTTTATACCCTTTAACGTTTGAGCCTGCTTTTCTTTTTCTCCTAATCCTATCTCACAGGAGAGAAAGAGTAAATAGTTGTAGTGGGCACTCAAACCACTGCATTAATTGGCATTGGCCGAGAAACAGAAATCAGCGAACCTCAAACCACTACACGAATTGGTGTTTCCGCCTGGTTTCAACCTGAAACCATCACAGTACAGCATTGTGATTTTTCATGTCATGTGGAAAACCGCAAATTCATTGTTAGTCCCAAGAGGCAGAGGAAGTTTAAGGATCATCTGGCTTTGATAATCATGAATCAATACATCTTCTGGGCACTAGGAAAACCAGTAATTTTCATATTTGTGCAAATAATTTCTACTGGAAAATACCAATTGCTGCATCCAACTTTCAATTATGATATGCTGAAAACAAGGCAGTTTTGTACACACCTCAATATAATAGGACTGTATTGACAGTATTCTTAAAAATATAAACCAGCAAAGTTTAGAGGTCTTTTGTCCGTAAGTATAGATTCCATGAAGCATCTTTAGATTAATAATTCAGTAATTTTTTAAAATGAAACTCATATTAATCCTTCAGGATACACAAAGCAGTTGAAAATTAATAACAAATGGCTATATGTGGCAGCAATTACAATGACTGAAAGACTGAATACATTTTTGATGCATCTTGAAAAAGGCATCATTTTCTTTTGCATACCAAAAAAAAAAAAATCTCACATTAAACTTTGCATTTCAGTTTCCTTCAGGACCCTGATGTGGTCCATGATGAGTTTCAAAAAGTACTGTATTTAGGAAAAAATAAAGGCAGAAAAAAGAGCACTAGTTATCAGTCATTAAATGATAACACAAGTCATAATCTTTTTGTAAACACCAGTCTAAAACTAACCTAAATATCTTCTATTCTCAAGTCCTGAAACCTCAAATTAATATGACAAGTAGCCCATACTGAAAGGAAGCAAGCAACGAAAAACAACAAAAGCATGAGACTGTATTGGCAAAGGCAAGGAAGCAAAAGGACTGTAACTCACCAGTATATTGAGACTGTTTATTTCTAAAATATATGATGTCAGAGCAACCGGCCAACTACATTTATACCTTTGAAAGAAGAAAATACATAGGGTATAACAAAAAAATCTGACTCATTATGGGCCTATCAAAATGTCATTCAGAGTTGCAATACAAATAAAAAATATGGCATAAAAGTGTTGCAGAAGAATTCCTCACGGACCATTAGCAAAAATAATGCTAAACAGTGATAGAAAATCTGAAAATCTGCTTTCCCACCAAGGATATGACAAAAGAAACATATACTCCCTAAACCCCATAAGTCATCATTCAAAGAATTTCTGAAGTCTTTGTGTTTTTCCAAACAAGAGGATGTGTTGTCAGTTCCTTAAATATATTTTAGAACTAGGCATCATTTAGGAAATATGCAGTCATTTCGAAATGTAGTGACCTATGGCATATTGAATCATGAACATTTTGACCTCTGGTCTATTAAATAATGCATCCTTTGTGTAATGCTTTTGGACAATGTCTCCAAAAACTATGTATACAAGGGCATAAGTTTAAGACTAGAAAACAGAGACTTTTAAATTTAGACTTAACATTATGGAATGTATCAAATAATTAAGAAAAGAATGGGGGTAAGTATCATGCAACAGAAAAAAAATGGCAAAGATTTTATTGCCAATATCAACATATTTAACATATTATAAACTGTTTACCTAATTTTTATTGAGCATAAGTGACAGCAATATAGGATTCAGACTTCACTTTTGAGCTCTTGCAAGATGCTGAGCTACAGAGTCCAAGAGTCTTTAGTTTTAGTAGGTCAAAGCTTCGTGTCCCGTTAATACTTTGACAAAGCACCTGTTATCTGAACAATCCTTATAGATGATAAATTCCTGTATAATATTAGCAGACATCCCAAAATGCCATGGTCTCCCACAAAATGCCCCAGAATCTGACAGAACATTTATATAATACGTCATGAAAACCAGATGACTGAGATATTGTCCAGGAAAATTGTTTTGATGGGATCTATCTCTGGTAATGCCTTAGCACAGCCTTGCGAGTATCATGACTCCCACACAGCCACACTGCCAGTGTCTGTGGCTCTCAGGAGTTCTTATAAGAAAAAAGGGTTCCTACACAATTACTCTCACTCTGGCCCCAGGCGTTATCCATTTCAGTTTCCTTAGTTTCTCATGTAAAGTTGTTCTGTGGGAAAATCAATAGGAAGTCCAAAGATATGATGAAGTTGATGAAGTAGGATCAAAAAATTTGGCCTTCTTTACCTGAAAAAACTGTGTGCTGTATTTTCTCTATATAGCTGTGCAAATGGAACTGCAATCTGGTCTAACACTTGCAGGGGACTCATAAATGACTCAATAGAAATACATTTTTGTGTGCTGTTTTTTCCTGCAGTAAACTGATTTTGTTCCTTTAAAGAGGTCAATGTAAAGAGTTTACATTGCTGTATCTTAATATTTCCCATGTGCTTCTCCTAACAGGATGAAGGAAGTAACAAAGTGTCAACTGTGTTGCAGACTTCAGTAAGATGTCATTTCAGTGTACATATATATATATTTTTTTTTTACAGGAGAGTTTCATTTCCCAGGAAATGGAAGCAGGAGTAAAATTCAATGACGTTAGGTTTAATGTATGAGTCATCTACGCAAATTAACTATTTGTCCTGTATATAAAACATTACTCACTTCAAGCCATAAATATATCATTAAAAATATAACAGTCTACAAATAGAAATGCAAGCACATACTTAAAGTTTTTTCAGATAGCTACAATATCTTACCTTCAGCATTTCAACAAGTCAGTTCAGTAATTTAAAAGTCTGTCTTTTTGTCTGAGTATTATAATTACTGTAAGGAAATCTATTCAGAGTGTTAAATGGCCAGTAGCTAACCATTAGTGTGAACAACTGTAGTCATCTGTCAGAAAGAAACCCCAGAGCACACCTGTGTTTCAGTACAAAAAAGTAATCCTGCAGCAATAAAGGCAAGCCTCTATTATATTCACCGAGTTTTGAAACCACAAAAAGGGGCTACAAAACCTGAGACTTTGTCTTTTCAAGAACCATGCAATTACACTGCATCAGTGCCTATCTGTCAACTATGGGTTTTTAAAATTGAATTGCCCTAGGATACAGTGCCCTGCAGCCATGGGGCATGACATCCTCCAGGCAAAGAGAGCCAAACTCAGGAACAGGTAACAGGTGTGAGCAGAGTGGCACTGTGCATGGAGGAAATTATGTTTCTTCATCCAAAAGTCTCTGCACTGCTCCCTGTTTTCTTTTCAAGCAGTGAATGTGAAGGGTGGAATTACAGTCAGATCTTTCTCTGCTGTCCCATCTCTCTCAGGGCTAGCAGAGGTGCCAGACATTCTGTCAGGGCACACTGTACCATACTACAAGATAAATGATTCTCCTCGTGTACCCTGAGCAGCTCAGGGTGATGTTCTATTCTTCCAAAAGCTGTAACTCCCAGTGGCTCCACAAGGCAAGCAGAGATCTGCATGACCCTGACTGGATCCATCCTGAAACAGTCTGGCATCCCAACAACCTGCGGTTTTCCAGAAAGTGACATTAGCACTTAACTTCAAAAAAAGTAACAGATTTGTCTAATTCATAAAGAAAAAATGAGGTGAGAAATTCCCACAAAAGAGGGTTTCATTCCAAAAAGCACTAGTACCCCGTGCTCTCTCTAAGCCAATCCACACCAGGCAAATGATATCGGAGTCTTGTTAAAGAAACTTTTTTTGAATAGCTTGATTGCTATTATGAACCTTGCAGTGGGAGTTTGGCTCTTAGCATATGTGAAAGTATGGTGTGCTCTGCTTTATATACATAAACAATTTCCCCATAGTAACATAGTAAACATCGCACAGACTAGATATGGCCATGAAGCCCAAGCATCTCCTTTCAGTGCCTAGCACTTCTGAATGACTCTCCTTGTTGACTGAGTTTTCAAACAATCAATCAAACAAACAATTTTTCAATACATCTTTCTTTTTAAAAAAATCTTTCAATGTTACTAAAGTTATTGTGGATATAGAAAAGGGGGATATATTTGGGGTAAAAAAAGGGGAAGACAAGAAAACATAAGGCAGATCTCTAATGTTATTGTGATTTAAGCAACAGACAAACTGCTGAGAAGAGGAATAAACAGACCCAGCACATTTAGAGGTCTTGGTCTGTAAGTGGTACAGAAGGCTTTTATGCCGCAGAAGAGGCAAACTCATGTGCACGAACTGCTGCTGACTCTGCAACACAGAAGCTTTAACAGAGAGTACTGTACAGGGTTCTGAAGGAAGCTGCACTTCTTTTCTAAAATATTACAACCTCAAACTTTTTGAGAAATGCAGGGCACCCTGATATAGGAATTGCTATAATAATAATTAAAAAAAAAACAATCCAAAACAAAACCAAACACAAATGAGATTCTTCTAAGCACTTTTTGTTGTGCCACCCTACATATTTCAGAAGTATCGGAACACTGTCTTAAAGGTCAGGAGTCCTGTTCTGCTTTACTGGAGTGCCCTCATAAAGGGGCAAGGAGAGTGATCTCCAGTGGCCCTGTCAAAGCATGCAGGAGCAGAGCACAGTTCAAGGCCCTGAGAACAAGACTGCACATGATTTTGAAGTGAGGTAGGAAGATCTTTACTTAAATCTTTACTTAATAACATAATATGCATCTATTCAACTTGTGAATATATTATTCAATCTATTCTAAAACCCAAAACCAGATAACCTTTATGAAATTCATAGTTACAACAGACACACATACACACACACAACCAAAAAAAAATGTATTTTAATGTCAAAATAACAAATTGCTCTAAGATAATGGAAACCTTTATACCCTTGACACAGAGACCTTCTGGGCCTTGCCAGCTGCCTACAAAGCCCTCTTCAGAAAGGCTGCTTATAAAGGATTGAGATTTAAACAATCTGAAAACAAAATATCGCTACTCTTTGACTTGATGAATCAATCATTCACTGTTAAATATTGTGGCTTCTCTATCACTTGATGCTGTTGTACACCACAGTGACACAGATTCCAAATTCAGAAGGGTGAAAATGAGTTCTTTATTTTTGGAATGTGTCTCCCTTATATACTATTTTACGCAGACCAATCTGATGGGTGATAAAAGGACAAATCTCTTAACTCACATTGGTCAGAACAGAGGGACATTCAGAAGAAGTCCCTCCTAGGAAAAAGAATGAAAAACAAAGTATAGTTTACAAAAATATTTCCCTTGTTTACAGAAAATTCCTTGGAAAAGAATTTCAGAAAACTAAAACATCTCAGGCACGAAACCAGGGCTACAATCACCTTTCCCTTTTCCATGACTTTTATTTACCACACAAGCCTTATTTTTTTTTTTTTCCTTCTTCTTCTCTCATAGGCTCAAATGGGTGTAAAGGATTTAAACATGTCACCCACATGCGCCTGTTGGGGCACTGTAAATGAGCCAGTCCCTGTGGGCCACATTTCCTTCCTTTAACTGCTTCTTTTGCAAACTGCTTCATCCTCCTCTAGATGGCCTGCGAAATTTTGCAGCTTTCCAGCACATAATAAAGCTTTTCGATCACTTGTCTGCATATTGTGAAAAGAAACCCACTAAAACATTAGGTTATCAAAAATTCAGGATCCAAAGATTCACATGGCTTGTATTTTATCCAAACAATCAAAACAAAAAAAAATCTCTGAAATAGGTATCAATGTACTTAATGCATTTTCCACACATCTCTCCTTTAACACAGATACTCACTAATGTGGACCTATCTGGTTTCTTAGCAAATATTCTACAGACTTTCCATAAAAAAGGTTTGGATATGTTATGCTGCCCCAGTATCTTCAAGCAGCAGAATAACCAATGATTTATGGACTGAGAGAGTCTGAAGGGCTTCCACAGAAAACAGAAAGGAATAAATAATGACAGAAAATGTTGACAGTGATGTATCATTCAAGGCATTTTTCTTCTCAGTAGACAAGGGAAAACCATTTTTTTTGTAAATAGGAATTTCATCATGTCTCTGGTTGGCCTGGTGATATCACCCTAGCCTTGATGAGAGTTCCGTAACACGCCTGAAGAATAAGTATCAGACACTAAATCAAGCCCCTTTTGTGAGTACACTGTAAGGCAATAAAATATAATCAGAGCAGAATTTCCTAGTTTCCTTTCATATTTCTAGTTCTTTGAAACAGAGTAATTTGGATTTGTTGAGGGTTTTTTGGTTTTTGGTTCTTTTTGGTTTTTTTGGTTTTTTTTAAACTCTACCTTTATAATATCTGGATGTTTCTAGTAACTGAAAATTAGACTAAAATTAATATTTTTCTATATTTTGTGGAAGTTTCAGCTTTGTACAATTTTATATAAGTATTGAAAAATTCAAAAAACTCACCTTAAACTTTACTCAGACATTTCTCTTTTCTAAAAAACTCACTTGGTGAACTCATGTCCACATGCTTAAAATCTTGATGCATGCATAAGCATTATGATGGATTAAGGCTGTGATTAATTAAAGGTGCAGCTTTAGCTAATCATCTAAAAATTTAATTTCCTTCAAAATCCCTCAAACTTTAATATTAATATTGGAAAGAAAAGTAGAAGCAGCACCTTTTTGTTCATTTCCCAGTCAGCCAGAATGAGGGCCTTTTATCAGCACTTTTCAGGCAGGGAAAATTGATGAAATGGAGAGAGTTTGGAGCAATCAGAAAAGTCAGTCAGATTTTTTCAGACAAGCCCACAGAGATGACGTTAGCCAAAGATACAAAGAGGCAGATAAATTGGGTTGTCTCCGTCTGTTAGGGCTCTTGGGGTAATGCCTTATTCTTCATTCATGTAAGCAGCAACACTCCCTCTAATCTCCCTGTGTGCCAACACTGGTCAGCCTCAGCCTCAATGGTCAGGTGGACAAGGCTCTTGAAACAGAATTTGGAACAGTTCAGCTCCTCAGAATAAAAGAAAAAAAAAAATCTCCAAAAATTACATTCATTTGACATACACAAGAGTTGAAACCAATGCAGAGTTTCTTCATCTGTTTTTTACATCATATATATGTTTGTATTCTATGCCAGGTTAGATATACATTAAAATGAAAGCATGCATTTCTATTGGTCAGTGATCATTACACTAATGGAATATTATGCAAATTTTTATTTATTTTTTTAAAAGAAGGCAAAAAAGTTGCATAAAACATTAAATCCAATTTTGCGTTGGATTTAATGAAAGTTTTCTTTGTATAGAATTAAAAGGTACTAATTTGTTTTAGTTTTGAAGACTATTTATACAAATCAAAAATTGTGTGAGCTTTCCAGCTAACATGAAAAATAGATGAAAGGAGATTTAGTGACAATCTAACATTAGGATTAGTGAGATAAACTAGAACTGACTATTTTTTCAACCTAATAAGGTAGTTGTAAGATCAAAGTCATTCTAGTGAGAAATATTTTTGGCCTAAAATTTTAGTTAGTTTTGATTAGTTCAGAAGAAAACCTTTCTATTTTTGATATGCAGAAAATTACAACAGAAAATGTACTGGCACTACAGAAAAAATAGCCCATTTATTTTCTGCCGCATTCTTTATTTTCTGAACCCAACATGACTACAATTTAGGTGTCAAGTAAAATTATGTTAGACAGGTTTTTCTTGTCCTTGTTTGTTCACATCACAACATTGACATGTTTTTACAGTTCAGGTGGAAAGAAACAAGAGATTTGAACTAAAGGACTCAGGTTTGAAATGACAGTAACAGAAGGAGAAGTCTAAGCAGTATTTTTCTGCACCATACTCATCTGTAAGTACCTCACATAAATATCTATTTTAAGGACAAAGGGGTAGTTCAGAGTGACAAATAATCACATCCTGAGTCCTTGAATGAGAGGAAAACATGACCTAAATATTTACTTTGACCCCAAAGCAACGCCAAGGCTTTTTATTCTCCCCTCTCCTCCCCATCCCAGAGATGTGTAGCAGAAAGCACACAGTGCTTGGCAGTGGCTCAATACAACATATTGTTTCTCATCCCACCTCCAAGCTGGATTTCAAGGAAGGTTTTCTGTTTTAGACATTCACAGAGTATCTGTAAAGAAAGACTCATCCTAAATCTGCAAAATCAGAGGAAGTCTGACATGCCCTATGGCTTGTTTTACCCATTTCAATATCAATATTATGTTTTTATATCAAAAAGTTTTGCATTCTATATCAATGATTACTCCTTTTTCTAAACCCCTGATAAGACACAGTGATCATGAATTGCACACTTGTTGATGAAAGTGTTTTAGAAAGTATTTCTTTTTTTTCAATTGCTATGATCACAGAATCATCATGGTTGGAAGGGAGCTCTGGAGATCATCCAGTCTAATACCCCCTGCCAAGGCAGGGTCACCTGGAGAAGGTGACACAGGAACATCCAGGTGGGTTTGGAATGTCTACAGAGAAGGAGACTCCACAACCACCCTGGGAAGCTGTTCCAGTGCTCTGCCACCCTCAATGTAAACAAGTTGCTCCTCATGTTGACGTAGAACTGCTTGTGGTTTAGTTCATGGCCATTACTTCTTGACTTCCTGCTGTTATTATGGGAAATTTATTCTTTATCCCTCTATTTTGCCTTTCTTCTTTCTAATGAAAAACAGTACCTTCCAAAACTGTATTTAGTACCTCCTTTTCTTCCTAATATTTATTCTGATTCTCTGATTCTTATACACATTTTAAAGATCTAATAACTGCAAAACATCTGAAGTGTGGATTATGAGGACTATTGACTTATTGCTTTTTACCTCCATATTCCCAGATGATTTTTATGCCACTCATGTAGTGTGTCTTGGGGATGACTGTAACATTAATTAACTTATTTTAGCCTCATGAAATTTCTCTTCCTATCACCTAGATAGACCCTATATGACAGGGGAATTTTCAATGTTTGGTTCAGAGATAATACATTTTCAAAAATTATTACCATCATGGAACTGAAACATTTTAAGTATATGTTTACTAGGAGGAAACTGAAATTATATTGCAGAAAGGAAAGTGTAGATTTGCACCGAAACATCATATCTGAGAGACACCATAGGGATTTGGAGCTACATAGAAGTTGTTGATGATGAAAGAGATAAGTATTGGAGATGGAAATAAGAGTTTTAACTGAAATATTTGAAATCTATTTTTTTGTTTGTTTTTTAATGTGAAAACAGAAATCTTTAAATTCTAATACAAAATTGTGTAATGTCTTTGTTCCTCTACACTTTTCATCTGTCAGAAGTGATATACATTTTTCATCTGTCAGAAGTGATGCTTTCCCTCAGCATTGCCAAAGATTTCCATAATTCCCAGTCCTTACATTGGAGGATCTGTGCATTGAAAATATGTTGTGAAGGGTGTGGATACAACTGTGACTCAGACAAGACCTGAGGAGGAGGTATAAAGGAAGCTGCTGCTCCAGAAGTTCTGAGCTGTTACCCTTCTTAGACAAGTCTATAGGCCATGATTCTTTTTTTTCTCCCAGATTTAAATTATGATGTGCAAATTTGGATTCATCTGTTTGAAACCTGTATAAGTGGGTTAAAGCCAAACATTCTCTGTGTGTACACTCTAGAGACCTCTGAGGGCACATGCCTGAGACACACAGCTCAACTTGCAATCCAGCCCTTTGAATGCATCAGAAATAGTGAACCAAAGTAGACAAAACTCCTAGTTCTTTCAATCAGCCTCTTTCAGTGGCTTAATACACAGGCTTTTGCACATATTTTAACTTTCTGTAATTTATTTTCCTTATCTGTAACACAGAGGTAGCAGCAGATCTACCATGGTCTGAATGCAAAACAAATTCTTCTGAAGAACTTTTTGAGATCCTAAGGTAGAAGACATATTATAAACATCATTATAATTATACATACTAATATATCTTTTTGTGTAACTATGAAATTTCCTCAATAGAGTAAAATTTTCTTAATTGCAATACACCCCTGTGGAATCAGGAATGTGCCATTTGACCAGTTGTCCTAATCATTTGAGATCCTGAGAAATATATCACATTTGGAGATTTTTTCAAATTACTATAGAAACAGGCTTAGGTGATGGAACAAATCTCCCCCTATGTATATGCTTGATAACACCATGAAAAAAAACCAAAAAATGAAGTTAGAAATGGTAATGCATTATGAAACCCTTAATGTTTTATTCAATAATCTTCTTGACAGGGCGGGGAGAAGCTGAAGTAAAATAAGAGGCTGACAAAGCAGGGTATCTGTGTAGAAAGTTGTTCCTGTTAACATCAGTGAAGTAAATTTTTCCAGGCCAAGTATTCTGCCAGTTAATCAGACCAATCACCACCTTCATCCACTGCTTTTAATTAAAACACCCACTGCACTGTTACTTCATTTTGCCTCTTCACTTTCACTTATTTCTTCTGAGTGCTTTTCCTGGACTAGGAGTTTCCTCATTTAGATATCTTTAAAGCACTGGCCATTGCAAAGCCCTGGTATATTACATATAAGCTGTTGTAACACAAATAAAAAAAATGCTGGAGTACCTTAATGTCTTCTAAATAGTTCTCTTTGTTAGAGTATTGCATTACCTTGATTATTTTATACCAAAGGACCCAGATACTATTCTAAATAAAAGTAATACTATTTTGTATGATTACCACCTTACTTCTACTGCACTGGTAGCATTCCACATGGCTCTCTCATTTCTCCCTCCCTCTCTCTCCTGTTCCTCCCCTCATCACTATTATTAATACTACATTATTATTATTATTA
>VZDJ01007754.1:40041786-40059327 GCA_008694505.1 Cyanoderma ruficeps | reverse complement strand
TTGTTTTTTGGTTTTTTTGGGTTTTATTTTGTTGGGTTTTTGTGATGGTTTATTTGTCCCTAAGTCCCTAATATATCTTAATTTCCCATATGTCAAACAAGCATCTTTCCTATCTCACACACTTGCTCACTGTCACTCCTAAAAAACTGGTTTTACACAGGTGTGAAGGCAATATTTCTCTATCAATAGGTAATTGACCACTCATGATTTTTTTTACAGCCCTGGGCAGCCTCATATCACCAGGATATGAGGATATGTCATCATCCCATCCCAGTATGCTCTCTACACTGCATGATCTTTCCCCACATTTAAGAGCTCTGCTTCACTCCCATTCTTTCATTCCATTACTCTGCATCATTATGGTATGGTCATAAATAGTTCATTCTACACAAAACAATTACTTAGTAGCACCAGCTATACAAAAATTATGGTTATGATTTTATATATATATAAAATTACTACTTGGTTACACAAAGCTCAGCAAAAGTAAAGCAAATTAGGAAATAGCCATTAGAAAATAGGTCATTAAAATATTGCTTTTACAGCTGAACATGGTGAAACATAGCTCTCTGTGCAGGCCAAGAGAAGTTCTGACAAAGCCTAAAAAGCTCCATGGATTTGCAGAGCTACTGTGAAGCCTGAAATCTGTCATTAGCAAGGCCAATAATGAATTTATTGGGTTACAGGGCCTGATTCTTGCATTGTCTCATAAACATTTAGAATAGCAAGACTTGCCTGGAATATATGATGGATTTTTGCAGAATAATATAAACACATATTAATTAATTTGACAATGCAATGGAATAATACACAACAAAGTTACTGAAGGTTTACAATTTATGATACACTACTGAAGGAAAAGAGAGAACTCAATGGCTCATCTAAAATATAAACTGAATAATCATAAATGGATATTCTTGCCACAGAAAATGATTTTGATTAAGGGCCAAGCTTTGCCCTTAGTTACATATAAACAGCTGCAACTGATGCCAATTTTAGATCTGGTGGTGTGCATCCAAATAAAGGATCTGCTTATGAATAGGGATGGAAATTTTATTATTATTTTCTTTCAAGAAATAATAGGACTCTGGAACTTCACATTTTTCATATATATCAGGAAAGGAATTGCTTATAGGGCTAGAAATCAATTGGAAAAGATTCTATCACCTTTGTGGAGTAGTACCTGTTTGCCTATCTGATAAACAAGCTTCCTGATTCAGTGGAATTATATCCTGTGTAAGAAGTATTCAGCATGAATAAGAGAAAGAAAAAAAACTACCTTAGAAACTATAAACATTTCCCAAAGTTCCAGATAAAATATTCTACAGAAAAATCAGAATACTTTAAGAGAACTCCTTTCTGAAACCCTTTTAATGAATGATGTTCTTTTTATAAATGCAGATTCTATTACTTCAGATTCAGGTAGTGTTCCCATCAATTCAAACAATTTCAAACTTGAAACAAAATCACTTTGCCACCGTCATTATGAAAAATTGCCAACATGTATGTGAGATTTATATTGAAAAACTATTCATCAGAAACTCAGATGACCGAAAAGCACAAATAACACGAAAGATCTTTCAATTAAATCCACACAAACTTTTTGTGACTTGCATTCCTGGAGTCTGAATAATACCACGTATACATTCCTTTCTTTCAAGATTTGTTTCCTTTCTCCTTAACATGTTTCAAAACTCTTAACTTTTCAAATTTCACCTGAAAAATTCATCCACTCATGCAATTTGACAGAAATAGACACAGTCTAATGTGCAGCCTATATCTATTTTCTTGTAAGTTAACCCACAATGTCAGCAGTACAAGAATACTTATTTGTAGGTATTACTGCAATGCACTGTAGTAAAGGCAGTTTAATAAGAACCATCAAATGCTCATTTTTTAAATACAGAAAATACTTAAAACTTCATGGATCACCACCTAAATCATTTGAATCTAAGCATTTTAGAAAACACCACCTCGATTTGGCTGATTATACAAGCTTTAGGCAAAACAGCAATTTATTTCAGTCACTGACCATGAAGTTCCCCACAGATGAACTATATATTTTAAGAGTTTTCAAATACAATTTGTGCTTTATTACATTTCTAAAATACACCTACTCTTCTTTTATATGCACTTTTGACATGGAAGCGTGGGGCCAAATTTATATTCCGATAAGATTGAGGGTAAATGTGGAAAGCTAGAGAGTGAGGTTCAGGTGAACCCACTGTCCTTACCCTTCTGTGTAATAAATTTTAAGTGTATAATAATTTTTGTGCTCATCATTAAAAAAAGAGATATATATATTTAATTTCTTTTTAAGGTGCTCATGAGAATGAGAAGCACCTCTCTGTATTCTTGGTGTAGCAAAGTGCAGCATTGTCACATGAAAACAGGCAGACTGCTGACCTCTCCCTTCAGTTTCATAGGACTATGACAGAAGTGAATGCAGAACTCTTTTCTGTTCTTTGCCTGGCTCTTTGTTGCAATCTCGAGTTATTTTTACCTCCTGTCTTTCTGAATGGGATTTTATGTTAACACTAGTGTCAAATTGGTAGAAATGAAGCAGGACTTGAGGGCTGATAGCAGTGAAGGAGCAACAGGATTTCAACAGCAGCAGTGAGTTATTGCAGCAGCTCAGTTTGTGGAGCTAAGTTCTTAGTCAGCAACATGCCTTGGTTGGCACGAAATTTGATGGAAATAAAAAAAAGCAACCTCTGAGTNAGTCAAGACATGTTTGCCATGTTATTATGAAAATGTTTCTACAGGAATGCCTTGACCTGCAGCAGTAGGATTCAGAGACTGCATAACCAAGGACAGGTCACACCCATAGCACACCCAGCAATGCTTTAGTTTCTCCCTGTTTCCTCTGTGTTTTCAGACATGCTTTCACACAGGCAAAACCTAAATATTTTGGAACTTGTCAATAGGCTATCCCAAAAAGTAGAAGTTCCAATTTTAGTGAGTCCCTCAGCAGAAGTTTGTATCAACCAGAGCTGGTATAGTCTTTCAAGGCATTACATCCATTAAGTAACAGAATCCAAATCTGGGGATCTGGTGATTATATTTTTCTTTCTGCTTCAGCCATGTAGATTTAACTATGATATATCCTGTTTTGGAGGAAATAAAAAATCTGTGGCCAGCTATACCCAGATACCCACAGGAAAAAAACCCCAATAATTATCAGAAGAAAAAAGTAAAAGGAAGAAGAAGAAAGAAGAAGAAGAAGAAGAAGAAGAAGAAGAAGAAGAAGAAGAAGAAGAAGAAGAAGAAGAAGAAGAAGAAGAAGAAGAAGAAAGCATACATTGAACATTAGACTCCGACTAATTTTCAAGCTTTACTATCACCCATGTTTAAAGCAAATGAATGTGTATGTAACCTCAGAATTTGGGAGCGGCACAGCTCTCTACTGGCACAGCATTTTGAAAGCAATTAACTTGTTCTGCGTTTTACTATGCTGTGCCAGAAAAACAGCATTACCTCTTCCATGACCTACTTCATCAGGCTGACGGGAATGTTTGCTGAACTATGTAGAGAACTTAAAAAATATATAATGATTGGGGACACTTATTATTTTGACTGAAAACAGAAATGGCATTTTTAAAAAGAGGAGGGATATTTACTACTCAGAACAAAGCCAGTGGGCTGCTTCTGAAATTCTCCTTAATATTAATTTGTCCACTTACTCTCCTGAGAGAGTTAAAAATAGGAAAAGAAAAACGCAGGTTCCTTGTTGTTTAAGCTTTGTTTGGTTTTTTCAGACTGCCATACCTTCCTGTAGGTTTTCAAGCAAATAATTTCAAAGCTAAAGTGTGGTCTTTTATATACTTCTAATTCTTTAAAGCATTGACATTAATAAATTCACAGTAGAAAGGATTTAGATGATGTAAAACTAGCTGTTATTGCTGTGATCTCAAACATGCACACAAAAGATTCCCATATATATTTCTAAAGCTCAAAATCTAAAGCTCCAAAATTACATTATATTTCCTTGTTTAGAAAATTGAATAGATCTATATCAAGATGAGTGTCCTTTGGAAAAAAAATGTTTATTTATCTGATTCTAATATGATAAGGCTAGGCAAAAGAGCAAACAGGTATTAGTAAATATTCACGGTAGCTGATTATGGGGGCGGGGGTTGTGCTATTAAGGGTTAAGAACAAAAATTTGTGTCAGGAGATCTTATGCTCTGAAGAGAGCTGTGTCACTCTGTGAAACAGTAGAGAATAATCAGGCTAACATCCCACTTGGTAGTAAGCCACTTATAGATGTCAGCAAATATATTTATCTTGTTAGGGAAATTGCCTTGAGCAACTGTGATCCTGAGATACAGAGAACAATATCCCTGAACTCAGCTGCTTTTAAAATTCCAGGAATCAGCTACACACCAGCACATCTAAGTGAAGGGTGATTAAAGACATATTGGAAACACTTCTTGTGTATTTAGCAGTATAGCTTTATCAGAAAGATACTGAAGGATAAACAACAGCTGCTGGTATTGGAGATGGAAAGAAAAATGCTCTGAGCCACAGACATTGAAATATGTGATGCCATTCTGTCCTTCTCCCACTGGCACCCGGAAAATAGTCTCTATATCTATCCTTTGATGATTTGTATCAATAGGCATAAAAACATGTACTATTTATGTATATATAAAGGTTGTATGGACCAATCTCAATAAAAATGCAAGACCTCAAAAAATGGCCCTGAAAATTCATGTCTGGGTGTAGTTTGATAATATTCTTGGGGGTTTTTCTGTCCTTAAAAGCATCTATTAGGAAAATAAAAGTAAAACCAGACCTATATTAAGCTCTGTTCCATACATTAAAAAGTCAGAAAGGTATGGCAATGAAGAAATAAATATTTAACCAAAGCAGAAGGTTCTCAATCTGAGAAAAAAAACAAAGGAAATAAAGAAACAATGTTTCCAGACCAAGTTATTGTATGAGTTTTAAAAAAGTACAGTTCTTTACAAAGAACAAAAAAAAATGATGAATCTGCAATTCTGCAAATTTTTGTAAATTTCCTATAAAAGACTGGCAAAATTCCTTTGGTAGTGAAGAATGAGCATTAGAAAACTACACTGAAATGCCTTTTTTGGTTTTTTTTAACATTTGAATAGCTAATCATTACAATGATACCAATATTAATACACAATCAGGCTGACTTTCTCCCTTGGAAAGGTACAACTGAGAGCTAAGATGTATCTAAGCCACCATAACAATGCATGAACCTAATCCAGGTCTTTATGGTATTTAGGCACAATGATCTCAGAGGACTTTACAGTGTAAAAAAAGCTTATCAATGTTTAACAGGCCTCAGTACAATATTTAATATAGGATTAGAGACAAACAGGAATATACATCACAAGATCCTTAGGGTTTCTGGCCACCAGCAGCTAAATTTATTTGTAATTGGTGCATATGGAACGAAACAGAAACATAAATCATGTTTATTCTCCTTCTGTTCGCTTCTGTTATCTTTAAACAAAAAGCTAATTTTATCTAGAAATTATTTTATCCTCCACTAATTTTTCACTTTTCCCCATAAGGTTTTTCAGGCAAGAGTGGACAGTGGAGGAACAGCAGATCACTTCTTGTTTTAGACAAAAAAAAAAGTAGCTTTAAGATTTGTCATTTTTCAGGCTCAGTTTCAAAGTAGCATTTATTGACATATGTTTAACATGGCTATTTCAGTATAGCTGCATAGTAGAATGCAATATATTTTACCTTTGACCACTAAAAATATATTTTCAAAGGATAAAGGACTCTTGAAACACTAATAAAGCTGAATGAAGCTATTTCTCTGAGATTGAAGTAAAAAAAGAAGGTTGTAAAGTAGTTTTCAGTTTATTTGCAGCATTTTCTAAATGTTCTATGCTATATTGTCCTTCTCCTAACTGTGTCAAAACTAGGTTTTATTTTTGCATTTGAATTGCAAAGTTGTGTTTCTTTCATTAACTATAACCAGTCTATGTAGATTTTTCTAAATGCTTGGTATTTGAAACTGACAAAAGAATACAGTCTCAAAGTAAAAAGAGTTAAAGATGTAAAAAGGTTGAAATTACAGCTGAATTATTTCAAATTAAATTATATCTTCAGGGCAATATGATAAAAAATTAAATTTCTGAACACATGAAAGGGGGCAGAAGTTCCAGGAAATTTGCTGAATTCTCCTAACATGCCTATCTTTCTTCTTCAGGCTTTATACACCTCCCACTTCTGGCAGGAGGCAAAAATGCTGCCATTGATGTAAAGGACATTTCCACACTGTTTTAAGCTTGACCCTATGGAGGGAATGTTATAGATCACTTGAATTAATCCACCTAACTTAGTAGCCTAGTTTTGAAAACTTTATCAACTTGTGATCTTTGGGTATAATTAGCTGAAACTCCCAGCTTTGGATCAATACTTTAAATTGACATGCCTTTGAGATTTGTTAAATCATTGTCTTAAAATCCCATAAAAACTGTGAAGTTCCTGGTGAATAATGTATCCAAAGTGACTTCAGTAAGTCACTCTATAACAAGTCTCATTGATCTTGATAGCATTGCACGAGGCATGGCTTGGCTGAACAGATCTAAAGGATACCTCAGAAGCAGGAATGTTTCCTCTTCACATTCTTCCCTGTTTGAGAAAGAGGTGATCCTTACCAGAAGCTGTGTTAGCTTTAATTTTTGATAGCAGTATTTTCAAATATTCAATTTTGCATATTTTAAAACAGAAATTCAGTGTTAAAGGAAAAGCTAAAGGTTTATTCTACTACTGCCATAAATGTGAGTGAAGGAATGTAGAGAGTACATTATATGGGCTTATCCTTTTATCTCTTCAAAGTTATTGTTAAGGATTACTATTATCAAACTGTAATCTACAGAAGAAAATAGATATTACACATAAAAGTATAAAAGAAGACATTTACAATTAAAATGAATGATATCATTATTATGTGGTCTTTCCCCCTAAGAACTTGAATAAATTTCCTTCATATAATTCAATATAATCCTTCATATAAATACACAAGTAGAGTGAAGAAGTCCAAGAAAATATATTTTAGTAATTTGAGATACAGGGTAAAGGGAAGGAGTCAGCCAGAATACTTATTCATGACTTATAGACATCATGTTGTCTCATAAACTTTTGCAATTTTTCTTTTTCCAAACTCACAATCCTATCAGAAATGTATAGACTCCTTTCCTAAAGTTGAAAAAATAGATTTTTGGGGTAAAGTTTGTTTGTGACCTACCAATGAATGAGGAAAAAATATTGGTCATAATGTCTGTCAGCGTGATTTAAGTCTGGCACAAAATTTTGGGAATGCAGGAATATCTTTAGTTCTAACATTCTAAAAGGAAAAATCAAGAATGAGCACAGTGCCTGGAAGGGCATCCTCTCACATCCACTGCCATTCAAGAGAATCATTACTTTTGAGCTAGTTCTTGACCTGCTGGAAAGAAATGATGAGGGCTCAGACAAGCTGCATGAATTCCTCAGCATTGATATTGCTGGTGGCATGCACAGTCCTTGAATTTCTTCATTACTGCACTTGCATGCTGTGATAGAGATAGAAGGAATAATTAGGAACATCTGCTTTGATATTCACACTTTTCAAGTTTTCAGGATACCTTGTCAAAATATAGAAACATACAAACAAAAATATAGTATACGCATGCACAAGCACACACATGCAAACAAACACACACAAAAAAAATCCATCCATAATATGAAATAATGCCAAAACAAAATTCAATTACTGCTGTACTGGATGTAAGTTACATTTTCAATGTTCTTGTACTTATTCCATATCAGGAAAAAAATGGCATTTTCCTGCACTCCTTCTGAATACCTTCAAACCTCCATTGATGCAGAAATCACAGCCTGATAAACATTGCTGAACACAGTGTCATGGAAGTAGCTCAGTATTTTTTTCCTACACGAAGCCAGTACACTGCACTATTTATGTACAACCTGTATAACTGTAACAAATCTTTCAGTTGACATTGCTGAATGGTATTCCTGAGGTTTCACCCAAAAATAATCCTATCAAACTACTTGGAAACACAGTTATTATGCAGGCCCTGCAGGCTTTTTTCCTTGCACAGACTATGACAAATACCAATTTTTAAGCAGAAAGGAGGGAAAAGAACTGAACTAGAGATTAGAGGAAAAGTGGAATTTTGAATATTTTGTCTTTTGAAAATTTCTTTCAAACTTTGCAGAAAAAATGCTGAGTGACTGCCACTTAATTTACAGGAAGAAAACAAGACATGTAGGTACAATGTCCAATTGAAAATAGAAAATAGAGCTACATTGCTACAGTAACCTGGGCAGGTTTTAATTGGTATTTAATTTAACTACAAATTTTCAAAAACTGCAGTTACTCTGAAAAAAGATGGTAGTGAAATTTACAAGACTGAGCCCTTTCCTCTCTCCTTTTTTCCTTTGTTCATTTTCTACTTAGATTGGGAAGATAACAGCCTACAAGTATTTTCAAGAACTTAAATATACAAAAATTGATATTAGCAATGATACTACAGTGTCTTTACTTCTCCGTCTGCACATTTGCCATGTGCAGAGCCACTGGAGCACTCCAGGGGAGGACTTGTAGATTGATTAATGAAACAGAAACAAATCAAATCAGTTATCAAATGGAAGACGGATAATACTGTGGCTGGAAGGTAATGTGTGGCTTGATAAGGCTACAAAACCAATGAGGAAAGATGGCTTGTGATATTTCCTCCTGGCAGGGAGTGGGAAGGAGAGAGGTTCAGAGAAAGGGAAGAAGAAAGAACAGAAAGTGAAAACTCCTTTCTAAACTAAAGGGCCAGACTGACACAAAAATGAATGGATGCAAGTAGCCAGGAAGACATAAGTGTGATTTTACAGGGCAGGTGGACAAAACTAAGGTGGACTTTTGCCAATTGCTGAAGGTGTGATATCCCAGAGTTCAAAAGAATTAGACTTGATTACCCTTACTCTTGTTCTGAAGAAGCACAATTATCAGAGCGTCTCTTCTTTTAGATGCCAACACAAACATAAATATTATCTGGTTAATGGTTGAACTCAATGACCTTTGAGATCTTTTCCAACCTTAATAATTCTGATTCTACTATTTTATGATCTATATGCTGATTCAAGTATGTTTGCAGATCTATACTTATCAAGTATAAGTGAGGCATTACAGTGGCAATTTCCTGATATGTTTTGCTGCCTTTATTGGTTGGATCCTATCTGGGCATGTCATGAATACAAGAAAACAGCCATACATTGTGCATTTGGATAATACATGCCTATGAAATAACCATTTCTGTGAAAAAGAAAAGTTCATATGGACATCAAAGGTGCAGGGCTTACTTGAAGCTTGATACTAAAATATTTTCTGATGTAGTATTAGCAGTATTTACAGATGTACAAGCACTTCCTTTTATGTCTGCCATCCCTTTCTTTTTTATCACCTTATGGTCTAACATATTGTCACCTCTGATGGAGAAATATTTTCTAATGTTCAATTTCCAAGGGCACAACATGAACAAGAGTAATAAAAGTCATTCATGAAGACAGCAGCTGAATTTTAGTCTAGTGCAAGAGCTCCAGCAGGTAGCATAATGAAGTTTAATATACTGAAACATCACTGAATTTCTTGAAGAACTGAGCAAAGTAAATACAGAAACCTTCTGAACTAAAAAAGAGTGACCACTGAGGTCTGAAAAGGAAGACTAACACAAAATATAATAACTTATCTCTTTATCATTGATGTGACTTTTAGACGACCATCTACTGAAAACTTCAGTACTGAAAACTGAAATTAGGTTTATTGAAACAAAGTACAACACAAAGAATATGAACAATATTATGAAAAACTTTCATAGTTTAAGATCAATGTCATGATAGTTTAAAAACTGTTAAACTTTGGTTTTTAAACGGTACTTTTTTCATCGATAAAGAAGAAGAGTTTTCTCAAAAATAGATGAAATGAAAAAGACAACTCAAAAAACTAATGAAAAAATTTTGATCTGATAGTCAAGATGGCAGGAAGTCTGTTTCTAATACAATGACTGAATATAAGTTTTTTCATAAGCAATGAATGTCACTTCTGTGACATGCTACAGATTCTCCCTCGGGTAATTGTACTACTGCCAATACTGTTCAGCACTATAATTAATGATCCAGATGATGGGATCCAGCACACCCTCAGTGATTTTACACATGATACAAAACTTGAAAGAGTGGCTGATGCACCAGATTGGTCTCCTATTATTCAGGAGGACCTCAAAAGGCTGGAGAAATGGACCAAGAGTTCTGGAGATCAACAATGGTAAAGGCCACGTCCTGAGCACGGGGAGGAAGAACCCAAGCACCAGTGTATGCCCCATCTGGAAAGCAGTTTGGCAGGGAATGTCCTGAATGTCCTGGTGCACACAAAGTTGGACACGAGTCTGCACTTTGCCTTTGCAGCCAGGAAGACTAAAGGTAACCTGGACTGCATCAGGCAAAAACATTGACAGCAGGTCAAGGGAAGTGATCCTTTTTCTCTACTCTGGCAAGACAAATGTGAAATGCTGGGTACAGTACTGGGCTCCCCAGTATGAGAGAGATGTGAACATAGTGGAGTGAGTCCAAGGAAGGGGCTCAAGGACTGGGGCATCTGGCATAAAAGAAGAGGCTGAAAGAAAGGTAGAGGGCACAAAATGAGACTCAAGTAAAATCTTCTTTGAGAGGAGGAAGACCACACCCAGAAAGGTTGTCTAGAGAAGCTGTGGAGTCTGTATACTTAGAGATATTAAAAACCCAGCTGGATACACTCCTGGCTACCCTGCTCTTGCTGTCCCTGCTCTGAGTAGAGGCTTGGACCAGGTGATCTCCAGAGGTGCCTTCCTGACTCAGCCAGTGTGTGAGTTGGTCATTCTGTGTTTTACCGAACAAGTTACACAGCTCAAACTTCTTTTCCAGAGAGCTGACTGTATTTCTAGATTGCAATCTTTTCTTCCATGCTTCCCTCTCATTAAACTTGACAGCATGACAGATGTTTTCATACAGCTGATAACAAATTTCTACCTACTTAATGCACAATGCATTGTGCAAGTCCAGATAACCAACTCCAGTAAACAGTGGCAGCTCCACAGCCACTAAACTCTTTATGGCTTCAGTCATAAAAATGAATTCTGATGACTTATTGTCTAGAGGGACACAAAGTAAGACTTTTCAACCATCTTTTCTTTATGCCTGGCAGTGTGTGTGCACATAGTAGAGGGAGTGCTCCAGTTGGCTGTTAGGGAGATTTATATGACTATGACTTGGACATTTCTCAACAGATTTAGTTGCCAGTGTAATATGAGTGCCCAATGAGTTACTGTCCCTCTAATGAGTCATAAGAAAAAGGCTTTGGAAGAAGATCCATTGTTTTAGAATTTTTTTTTAATACCTATAGAATTAAAAAAGAATTCCTGTAGACTCAGAGTTAAGGATTATATATGTGTGTGTGTGTGTTTTTCTGTGTGCGTGTTTGTGTGTGTGCATAAAATGCATCAAATTTATGGGAAAATCCTGGAAGTGAAACTGGGAATTTGAGTACTGCAGCAGGCTGAAGAACTTGGGAGAAGCTTTTAATGTAACACATTCTGGTTTTACTTTTTCTCTTTTTTTTAATTTTTTCTTTTAAATTTATTTCCAGCTTGAGTAGTGTATAGTCAAGAAGCACTTTATTCAGGATTCAGGACTAGGTTGTTTTGTGTCCATATGACTGACACTGGCACATTGAGAGAAGGGCTGTTATTTCCAGAGGAACTGAACTCAGCTTGATCTGACTAGAAACTTCGTGCAGGCTTGGACAAGGGCAAGGTAAGTTTCTCATGTGGACACAGTCCAAGTCTCAGATCAATGTAAATTATCTTGTGCATGCACCTGTTTAAATAAAATCACCTTGTCCCACATTTGGAAACAGCTGTTGCAAGTGAGCAAGTGAGGTTTGGATGCCCGTCTTCTGCAACAAGCTCTAAAAATTAAGAAAGGAAAAAGACAACCTCAACTGTGTATGAGGCAAACATAGAGACAAGTTGTGAGAAATCCAGGTTAGTCAGGACAAGATGATTCCAACTAGTAGGAAGCTGTTCATAAGTTTACCTGATTGAAGAACTGCTCACAGCTTGTCAGAACTTCAGAGCTCTGTAACAGAATTGAAATGAATATGTAGCTGCTTTCATTACACAGAAGCAAAAAAAAATTGACAATGACCACCTGCTGAGAGAACATCAGCACTATGTAATGAACTTCAATTTGCAGAAGACAAACAGTGCTTTGTCACAGTGATGCACAGATACTACTGTACACTAGATTTCTGAAAGTGCCATGAAGAGCTGGAGTCCTTGGAAAGAGCACCAAAGGAAAATCAGGCTTTGTGATAGTTTTATAGAGCTAGCCACTCTGGCAGCTAGGGCCTGTGTGCCTCCTTATGTGCCTAAATATGCCATTATGAATATCCAGATATGCATATTCCATATATGTTATGCATACACATATGAGCATGTATACATATTTGTTCATATGCATATGTCTATATACATGTGCATATACAGACACGTATTTGTATATCCACACACAAACTTATGTAATTGCAGTATATTTTCATCCAAGGTGGCAAACTGGAAAGCTCAATGACTGATAATGAAGAATCATAAGAGAAGAGCCCATAGTTCCTAGAAAATCCTTGAAAAAGAACTAAAATATGCACAAAAATATCAGAAGCCTCAAAAACAGATGAGTACGATTATGTGAAGCTTTTCAAAGTCTCCAAGCACATAAAGAGTTCGAGTAACAAATATAAAAAGAGAAAAAATAGCATCCATGTTAGAAAATTCGGTATGCTCTGATAATAGAAGGAAGAATGAGGAGGAGGAGTGCATTCTGCATAGCTTCCCAGAACTATCACGGAAATGCAAAATTAACAAAACTACAAATCATTCTGTTGAAGATATTGAGAGAAATGAATCCAGGGCAAAAAAGGTCAATAAAGCTGTTTAAAAGTCAGTAATTTCTTACACTAATGGCAATCAGAGAGAAAAAGTATTTCAGTATTTATCTACACAGGCCTATGAGCTGACTTTTTTTAGAAATTTAGATGAATGATGAGAAATAAATATATGTCACAGGAGCACTGACTTCAAAGCAAACAAGGATTTGACCTGCTAATGCTGAAAATATCTTACTGGGGATGAAACTGAAGAATTATATTTGCTGGAAGGTCACAAATTTTAGAAAATAATGAATTACAGTTTGTGTCTTTAACAGCATGCTGTCATGAAAAAACATTCCTGCACTTCTGACTGTGGACTCTGATACCATAGTTGCCAAGATCCTCCACCACTCTAGTGAGCACTTCTGAAAAAGATTAAGACTGAAGAAGCATGACAAAACTTAATTTTAATTTCCTTACCACCAGTGTTTTTCTTCTTTATATGATGTGTGTTTCTTACTCAAGCTGTGCTTCTTATGCTCCTTTACACAGTGAAAAACATCACATCAGGGACCCCTTTTTTTAACAGAAATATCATATACACACACATGTTCTGTCTTTAAACACATGCAGGTGAAAACAAAATTTGTTTATATGTCTTCACCTGCCAAGGAATTTATAGAGCATTTTATATTCTGTGCACAGTGCTGGTTAAAAAGGCTTGAGTAAGTCCAATAGTTAGGATACCTGCTGGTGCAAGACAGTGAGCATTTAATCGAGTTGAATATGTTTTTTTCTGTGTGCTCAGTAAAAGAAAATAAGGTCCTGTGATTTATATCTTCAGGGGGACCACAGAAAACTGAAAAGCAGCAAACAGAAATAATTCTAGGATGTTATATAAGAATGCACAATTAAGATAATAATTAACATAGTGAGTGTACAGGGTTTTATAATAGAAAAAAAAATCACAATTATATAAGAACTGAAGTTAAGTGCCAGCATGATCAAGAAAGATACACCTTATTTACTGGAGACTGGTACTGCCTTTCACAGGAATACCTAAATCTATATGGCAATGATATCTGGAAATGATATTGATTCAAATTACCCTATTATTTAATATTTAGGATAATTTTCAAAATTTTACATCAGTCACGAGGCAATTAGAGGAAAATCCATGAAATAAATTGAATAAATTGATCATTTCTGTGAATCCACACTGCATTAAAAAAGGGGTCAATAGTCTCAGGGGTTCAGTGCAGAACTAGACTGCTCCAACCTTCCTCAATTGTCTTCTAAATTATTCTTAACTTTCATAATTATAAAAAACTTCAAATTTAATCCACAAGAGGCATGAAAATACTTTTTGGAGTTAAGGAATAGTACATTTTGAAATCCATATATGGAACAATAAATATATGAATAATTGAATTAAATAGCAACAAAATTACTTCTTCAACTACATGTTATCTGAATTTTTTTCAATTAAAACAGAAGATAGTCAGGCTTCGAAGTTATATTTATTTCTAGAGTAAGAGAAACTGAACTGATAGACTGAATCCATTTAAAAAATAATAAAAAGAAATAATCCTTAAAAATAATAACCCTAAATTTCTCATGCTGTTTTGAATGTAGACATGTTGCCATTTAAGGCTGAGACTTTATTCTGCATGATATTCCCTTATTCATTGGTCATAATGGACATTTTATGAAATTCTATGGTATCTATGTCAGCCACCTTTTCCTCCTGCAAAATTTTCAGTTTGTTTGAGGTGCTGCTCTACATTGTGTAGGGGAAAAAAAAAAATTAAAAAATCTTTCCTCAACTCAAATTGACACACACTCCATGGAAAACAGCATATTCTCTTCATATGGCTTAAATCCCAAACTAGAGTCTTTTTGAAAAATGTGTGCTAGCCAGTCCACAAGTCATCCTCTAGTCAGACAAAATTTAAAGTATCTCCTGGGGGAGTATCTTGATATATGGCTTCTAGACAGTTACATGAAATGACCTAATGGTTTTAACTCTGTAAGAGAATGAAAACTACAAAACAATTTTAAAAGTCAACAGATGACTCAAGAACACTTCAAACACTCTGCATCTTATTCAAAATACAGCCCCTAAAACATGCAAGCTATCAATACATATTTGATTTTTCTGGTGAATCAATGTCTCTTTTTCTGAAGCAGTTTAACTAAGGGACAGTTGAGGATTTTAACTGAGAAAACTGCTGGATTAGGATGATCACTGGTCTCAGATCTTTAATCAGATGATCACTTAGTGCAATTAGTGGTTTTAGCCTATCACGCCACCTCTGAGAGTTAGGAAGATACCACTGTTCCTATTTTCAGTTGTCAAACAGGTGCCAAATGATTCACTGAACACAGAACAGAGATTTACCCACTATGGAGGAGGAAATCGAACTGTCCCAGTTTTTATTTGGTTGTTAAAAGTATTTTGTAGACAAAGAACAGTTATTATTTTCACTTATCAGGGCAGCACTTTTAAATTAAAGAAATGGTAACAGCAATCTGCAATTCCAGTCTGCAGCTGTCTTCTCCACTCCACAGAGACAAGAAAATATTTACAAAAAATAATTTTAATTTCTTATCTCATAAAAATAAAAAGCTTTTTGAAAAATTAAAAAAATTATAACCTTCCCTTCCAGGAAAAAAACCAAACAAACATGAATACTTGTACAATTTGGATCGAGATTACAAAAAACAGTATTGTATCTACCGAATTTCATACCAGCACATGTATTTACAAAGACATAAGGTATAAAATTACCTACAAGTAGAGTCAATTGGCTTTTTTTGACATGCATTACTATGTGTTTTCAGACGGAATTATGGTCTATTGACAGGGAATTCTGTACTTGTTGTGGATCATCTGTTATCTTGCAGGATCTGCTGCGCTGGAGCAGACCTGTGATCAGCTCAGCACTTGGTCTCTAGCCTGGGCCAGGGCCACATACATCAGAGAAAGATGCAATGTGCCCGTGCGGAAAATGATGGAGGAACCTGCCTCCTTAAAATGTGGCTTTGTGCCCTTGTCAGCTGAAGATTACCTCATGCCCTGAAGAGAGATAGAAATTTCCTAAAGAATGAAGGATTGAAGGTTCTGGTTTCAAGTCGTAAAGTATGATAAAAACAAAAAGAAATACACCCTCCAAATGGGTTGTTGCAAATATGTCTGCTACAGCTCTCTCCGAAACATACTGTCTTCAACAGCACCAGAAAGAAAATGCCAGATTAGATGGACTGCCAGATTGGTCATATCTGCTTTCTATTTCCTTGACCATAAGGAGAATTTCTTACTATCCTTCAGCTATTTTACTATACAATTTTATACCTTTAAGTGTATCCAATGGTGAGGATTAATATTTTGTAGACAATTGTTTTCCTAGGAAGAGGAGTAAGCTATATCATGTTCTGTGGTAAAAATGTGTCAATATCAGAGTTAAAACACTGAATATTTTTACATATCCCAAGCTCAAATGTACATTTTTACTATTAAATGAGTAGAATGTTGGGAAAAGTGTCAAAAGGTGAAGAACATGATAGTACTTGGTAGTACAATGGATAAACCAATACTGAACCCATTGAAATCGTGTACAGTGAAGAAAGCAATCCTCATTTTTTTTTTATGAAAACAGTGAAAAAGAGTTACTGTAGGTAGTCCATAAATACCAGTTGTTAATCTTACTACTTAGTCAAAGATTTGCAATTATAATGAAGAGTTCTATGAAAGTGTCACCTAAAGAGGAAAGAGTAAAAAGGGCGAGGAGTGAAAAATAAAACCACAACATATAAAAATGATAGGGAAAGGAAAAGAGTATAAAATACTTATGGTCCCCATATCCCATAAGGATAATAAGATTTGAAAAGAAGCGAAGAAGGGCAGAAAGAATTCTCGAAGATATACAAACACTTCTGAACAAGATCTGACCTTTAAACCAAAGGCATGCAACAGAAGTCTGTGAAATCATGGATGCCAAGAAGAAGGTGAATAAGGAATGAGTGTTTAGTTCTTGTCATAAAACAAAAATGGAATCAAAGGACTGAAATCATCAGACTAGAATTTCAAAACAGGAAATATGCTATCACTTTGCTCATAGTTGCACTCTGTGCATGCAGGTAAATGATTGCCTCAGCTTTCACAGGCTCAAAACATTTCTCTTAATTTATGGATAAAAAAAACTTTAAGGAATGAGTCAAGATGGTAATAACTGACTAACCGAGTATATAAGTACACATAAATAATATAATAAAATGGTTGCCCATTGCTTCTTCTCTGTTTGCCACAGACTGGGATCAAAACTGAGGTACTGAAATAGATGTAACTGTTTTCTGACTTGGTATTGTCACTTTCATACAACCAAAGAGTAAATTCAAACTATTACAATGTCTTCCCAATCTCTCCACAGTTGCTTCCTGTATCTTTTCATCTATTATTATACCATCATCCTCGCTTCTTTTGTTTCTTATTAAGGGACTCTATTTAATTCCACCTTTAGGGACATCTCATTTTCCAATGTTCCTATACATTTAACAATATATATGTAGTGTTTATGTATATATGTATATACATACGT
>VZDJ01007754.1:39952394-40041727 GCA_008694505.1 Cyanoderma ruficeps | reverse complement strand
GAGACAGCGCGTGTGTGTGTGTATATACATATGTATATCCCACATATTTTTATATATGTGATATATACACACATAGCTTTATGTACACTAAGGTGTGATACAACTTTAATATAGTTATTACTTTTCTGGTTGCCTTATGGCATATTAGGAACTACTAGGAAATTTCACGATAGTGGGTGGTGTGGTTCTAGAATTAATTTCTGAACTTTAATGAAGAATTTGTATCTTTATTATATTTCCTACTGAATTCCAAGTTCAGGAAACTAACTGAGAAAAACAAAAACTTTAGTCATAAGAAAGTTTTGGATTCAGCTGCAAAATGTGACACTGATTTGAGGCAAAGCATTTTCCCTTCTGGCAAAATATTACTGCTCCAAAATAACAACCATGAATGTCTTCCAGCTTCCTGCAACAGATTTTGTCCTAAATTCTGACAAGACATGCGACAGAGCTGATTTATGACATTCTTTTTTTATTATATAGTCATGTCTGTGATTGATATTCCAGGCCAATATTTAAAAATATACAGGTTTTTTTATGTTTCTTAGTGTTTTAATATAATCAGTAAGTAGAATGAAAGGTAATACACTTATTCTGATGACTGGACTTCAAGACAAACAAAAAGTTTATTGTGAACTTTCCCCTTTCAGGAAGGGGGTCCCAGCTTTTTCCATTGTTCTCTTGGAGAAAGGGCCCATTTTTTAAATAGAAAAAACACATAGCTATAATCAGATTATGCAAATGTCACATTTTCCTTGTTGTTTCTCTGATTTATGTTTTTAAATGGTTTTGTATAACTTATGTAGAACAACAATATGGTTATGTAGAACTTATAAAAGTTGCCAGACGCATTGCTCTGGAGGTAGTGTTTGAAAGCACAACTTCAACGTGCTCTTATCCTATTTATGGTATCCAAGACATACTGTTCCTTACTGTCTTAACGCTTTGAAGCAGCAGAAATACCTATTTAAAAAGCCCTCAATGCAAACTTTTCATTACAGGCAGTGGAACTGTGATCTTTAGAGAATCTCTAGAGAACCTCACATATGCAGGGTAATGCTGCTTGTTTCATTTACATAAAAATAGAAATATATGTGTCTTAGTCACTGTTAAATGATAATGATGCCTGGCAATCTGGATTCACTTAAAGTTTTATGGAAACAAACCACTTGGCATTCTCAAGAAACCATTCTCAAACATACTGAAGCACAACTTCGATTAGTTGAGTGAAACACACATTTATCCATAAGTGGCAAATTATACATAAAAGGACATTTTCAACTAAGACTTTAACTTTCATCCAAACATAAATATGGAAAATTATGATAAAAAAACAAATAAAAGGTAAGCCCATTACTTGAATTCCATTTTGTTCATACTGGAACGTAACAAGACATAAGTAACATAACCATGTTTTTCAACATTTGTAGTTTAATCTTAATTGTAGAATTTATACATTTCTACATAAACAAAATTCCATTCCAATAATTTAGTCATGTGATATGTTCATTATGTGCATAGGCAACTAGTCTGAGCTCAGCTCTATCCTGCCACCCTTATCAGAAACACCCAACTTTAGGAACAAAGCCAGTGGATCCTAAAAACCCAGCCAAGCAGAGTCTAAAATTCAGTGTAAGAATTCCTCTTATTCTCCTGTTTCCATCTCTTCCACTTACATAATCAGAGTTTTCTCATGCTCAGTCTTAATACCAATTAATTCCAATCGACAGCCTGTTAAATTCTTATCCTTAATTGAGCAGCAGAGCAGGAGTGGACCAGTGGTGACCATGTCCCTCCAAATGTCCCTCCAGTCCCAGCCCAGCCCCAGAAAGTCACTCTGCTTCCCCAGGCCACCTGTCTGTGGGTGAGCACACCCAGAAGAAGAGCCTGTGTGACATTTCTCACACATTCTGCTTGCCACTCCTTGCCTTGATTTTGCCCTTGAATGTACTGCTTCCTTGCAACCATCTTCTGTGGTACAGTAGAAATGGTTTTGTTTGTTTGGGTGTTTTTTCCAATCTTAATGGAACTGGAAGCATAAAACTGGGTAAAAATTATAAAAATTCACTTCCCCTGTTCTCACTGAAAATACGCAAGAACATATGAAGAGTCCACAGCATGAGTGTTTTTCCCTGTAGATATATACATGAACCACTGCCAAAAGTATACAACAAATAAAAGTACAAAACAAATAGCAAGGAAAGAAGATGCCCAGAACCATCCTAAAGTAGGTTTTTTTTTCAACATGGTTATATTTATAGAAATGCTCCTTTATTACTGTTTTGTTTTGATTACTTTCAAAAATAAAATTGAGAAGTCCATCTGCTTTGTTACCTGGATTGTCTCTTCCTGGTTTTGAGTCAGCTAAGGAGCATTTCTCAAGGAAATTCATATTACATTTTATCCTCAGTAAAGACTGAATGCTGTTTTTTTCCTCAACCCTGACAACCCAACATGACATCGAAGTGCCTGCTGCAGCAAGAGAAATGACCATTGTTTCTTTGCCAGGTGTCCTGTAGCTTTCCAGTTCTATTTACCAGCTCCAGCTTAGCACTGAGCTGGTCAAACTGCCTGTCATAAATGGGTCTGTAGAAATTCATCCAAATAAATCGAGTCCTTTTTCTTTAAGAAATATCAGTCACAGACTGGTGGACATGGTCTCACAAAAAACATCCTAGACTAGAGGTTATGGTCAACCACCGTGGCGTTTGAGCTGGTTTATGCTGCATAGGTGAAAGTGCTTAAAGCAACACAGTAGAGACAAGAAAAAAAAAAAGCCAATGCTTATTTTCTAGCTCCAAAGATTTCTTTTCAAATGCTTGCTTGTTGCTTTGCCAATTCTGAGGCTTTACATTTCAATGGAATACAGAAGAAAAGGTAAGCATTTCAGCAGTGCTAGGTTTGATAATAACAGAACTCAATTTCCCTAACACAATTTTGCAAGTTTTTCTACACTTGAAAAGCTGACTTATCCCTTAGAAGTAAATAGCTTATATTTGAAGCTGTTAATAAAGCAGCTCTTCTATTCTGCAGTAACTTATACCAACAGCATTTCCAATATCATCGCACTGCTGTCCCACGAGGTAACTCCCAGAAACCAACTGATAATACCCTAACACAGTGAATGATTCTGTTAAAAAAATCATGTATAGAAATCTAATCTAAGGGATTTAATGATGAGTAAAGTGAGAAGGTAAAGGCTTAAGAAAATGTAATCTCTTCCTCTTCTGCTATTCATACAGAATGTAGCACATATACCTTAATATTAACTGTTATATTCTATACTCCTTATGATTTACATAAATAAATATGTAAATTTACATAAATAGCATCATCTTATAACATAATAAATGTCATTGTATAACAATTTTTATCTTGCATTTATCTTTACTCATCTTCAACTCTGCTGGGCAGCTGAGGACATCAGCATTCCCAGGACAAAGGTACAAGCTTTCACTCCAGAAGCCTTGATCAGCACAAAATCAGCTCCCACAATGGCTATTGACTGTTGCTTGACAGAGTGAATTTTTTTGTTCAATCACTCGCACAGCACAAAGTGGCAAAAGATTTTATGATTGCAAGTCCTATTTCCAGTACTGACACAAAACCAAAATGTGTTTTTCATCATCACAAAGCTAACAGCAGGAGAAAAAGCACTATTAAGCAGAGAAATGTACTGATTAAATGTGAAGGTTAGGTTAGAGCCATCTCAGTTCTGTCAGTGCAGCAGTTTCCAGCACAAGAATTTCTGATATTTAATACTTGTAAGTATTTGCTGTTAAGTGTCTAATTTAAGTCACTGATTAGCATGTCATGAAGGAAAAGATTAGACACCATTTCTTTGATTTCTCACTTCTAACATAATTTCAGCATTAGATTACAATGTTCCTTTCTAAAATTTAACTTGTGGCTCAGAATGAAAGTCGTGGTGAATGGATTTGTATCAACTGCCTGTATGAAAGTAATCGGTAGCCTGCTATGCTGAAATTCAGCCCTTTAAACCTCAATAGCCACTAAACTACTAGTTTATTTTTGTATTATTATTAATTAGTATTAGTATTAGTATTTATTAGTGGGAGGTGAAAGAATATGTGCACAGCGGTTGGAACCTTAGCATGAAAAAAGAAGAAACTGAAGGTGATGGTGCATTTTAGTAACATCTGGGAATCTTATTCAAAAACTATCAAAAATATAACAAAGGAGAGACAATCACTTAAGTATGCACTTATGGTAAATGACTTCTGGGAAATGAGTATGAGCAACTCATGTCAAAAATTTATAATCCTTATTTCCATAATTCAATCTGGAAGTTTTTTTTCCATTTGAAACAGACACTCCAAGAGCAGGATAGGATTTCCATGTTGGAAAGTGGTCACTATTTTTTGCACTGGTCTATGCGGTATTGCTTAATTTAAAAACAACCAGCAAACAGAAATCTGCAGATAAAAACATAAGCTCCTATTTCCTCATCACCCTCAACAAAAACCCCAACAAAGCATCTGTGGTTTGTCCTTCACACGATGCACCCTCATCTCTGTCAGCCTGCTGGGGACAGGCGCTGCTGCACTGGGGCGCAGGAGACAAGGTGGGCTCCACTCTCCAGTCACAGGACAGATCCTATACAGGATAGCCAAAGTCAATTACAAGCTAATGAGAATGAGATGATAACTAATGAGAAAAGTGGATTACTTGGCCTTCTGGAAGACCCTTCAGGATTATGAATAGTGTTAAAAAGGTCCTGTGGAAGCAGAAGCAAGTTCTAGACCGCTAACTGACTGGTTTATTATAAGAAATGTTGCATTTATTTACATACATTAATACATCATGAGAATTCTATAAATTATCTTAAGAGAAAGATAAACAATTTTTCTACAAATATTCCTAAAAATTAGCTAAATTATCCCCAAAATAGCAGTCATATCTGAAAATACCTTTCTCCCAATACTGATGTTTTCATCCTAACTGAGCTAAGCATTGCCGTATTTATTTATGTTGATTAACTTTAACTATATTAAAGCAGACACAAATAATCCAACCTTTGAAGGAGAGATTGGTGAAATTCTAATGATGCTAAAATATATATACATTTATGTATTTCTTTCTTTTATTTTAATACAGAAAATGTATCTAGCAATTTAGAAATACTGTAGCATGGCAAACTATCATTCCTGCAGTTAACTTTTTTTGGTATCTTATATTTTAAAGGACATATTAATAGATCGCATTGTATCTCAGAGCTATTTATTAAAAATACTTTAATTTATTCTTGGGTTTAAAAACTTTTTTTGGGAAATGTTATTTCTTTTTTTGAACAAGTGCTTCATTCTGTGATAATAAAGCAGTTATAGACAAATCTGACAGAATTAACATCACAATATTTTGATGTAAAATACTCAGGCAATGATTTGCTACAAATTTACCACTGTAAAAGGAAGTCATAACCTTCTTTTCCTATTAAGTTTTCCTTTGTGCCTTTTTTTGCAAGAAAGTCTTTATATGTTCTGAATGTTGAAAAAGACCTTTTTTTACTTCATTAGCTCTTCATATTTTTATCACTCTAGCAGAGACAGGAAATTAGTTGACCTCAGAAAATCTTAAATCTTCTTTCTATAACTTTTGAGATACATACTGCTGTTACACTTAGTAACATACGGTTCAGGTATGTTCAGGACTCTATTCAGTGAACCAAAACCCCTCCCAGAAAAACAGAGGCTATGTTTAGAAGAAAATATTTCATCTTCTAACATTAATTGTGAGGATCTTTAAGTCCATGCACAAATGGACCACAATAGATATTCTGCCTTCTGTCAAAATATATAAATACAATTTGTAGAAAAGAAGAAAAGAAGCATAGCAACTAGGAATACAACAAAAATTCTATATGTTAAGTAGTAAGTCTCTCATGATACTGGAAATACCAGCTAAGCTCTGCATGAAACACAAACCAAAGGAAATATTCATGGCAAGCACCCACTAATGCATTACCCATTTTGCACAAGAGCATTTGGGGCTCAGGACAGTGCCACAAATTTCTTCCCTCATCTTCATCACTTTATTTCCAATATGGTCAAATTGTAAAGGCAAAAGTGTCACAGTCCTGAGAGGGACTTCAGCTTGCAGGTGGGGCAAGAAAGCAAGGAAGCAAGGGAGGATATAAGATTCCTTTTCTGCTGTCTTGATTTTCAGATTTTGGAGTTACTACGCATCAATTTTTTCCTTCTTGGTGCATGTTTTTCTTTAGGACTCCCTAGAGTCCAACTAGATACTCCCAAGACACAGCATCTCTGCCTGATGCAACCCTGCAGGAGTCATAACATGGATACAAATAGTCATATTTGTACTTAAGAGTTCTGGCATTGTTTAATATCATAATCACCTAAAAAGGTATTTTATTTCAGGATCCCATTTTTAAAGGTTTAATATCAATATTCCAGCAGAACTTCCTGTCGTTTAACACACACTGTCAACAATTTAAAAACACATAATATTTTGAAGGGTTACTGCTATCACATTGTTATTCATGTGAGAGCTCTACAGTTTTAAAAGTGAAGGATGAGAAAGAAAAAAGATTGACCAGCAAAATAAACAAAAAAGAGATGCTTCTTTCATCCACCAAATTTCCTACTTTTCAAGTCTTATTTACATTCTTTTCCTCTCTCCTTTTATTCACTATGCCCCTTGAATTGTACACTCACTGACTTATGTATTGCTCCCTCACTTTCTGTAATGAAATGTGTAATCATGCCCCAGGTTAACCATTTCTATGCTGAAGTCAGCACATAATAACTCTAAGAGTGGAGAATCTGAGATGACATGTCAACACTAAATCAGGGATTATCTTGCTGATGCTTCCATTTCTTTGAACAAAACTCTCCTGTGCTTGGCCAAGTAATTGTTTAGTTTTACATTTCCATGTCTATCTGATAGTTTATTTTAGAACATAATGCACTATAAAGACTTGTGAGAATTTGAGGATTGTGATTATTGCATCTTTCTCTAGGTACTATGGAAATCATAATTATATCCTAACATAATTTATGCAGCCTGGGCTCTATTTTTTTTTAATTATTATTTTAGTAGTTGTCCATAATACTGCAGAATAAAATGTGAAATCATGATTCTTTTCTACTTTGCACACCATGAATTGCAATTCTTAACAACTCTACCCCAGAATTTCATGTACACTGTATTTCACATCAATATAGAGCATCAGGATCAAGTTTAATAATCCAGGAAATGTCTCCTCGTGAGCACAGGAAAGAATAGATCTGCAAACAAGGCGTTATTCTCCAGTCACTCTACACTCAGGAAATTCTCCTTCTAAACTTTAGTCTTGCCTTCATACAAGCCACATTTTCCTCTCATGTCATCCCCTGCTACATCATGCATGATTTCTAAAATTCTGTCCTTCTGCACAGCTGGTTTTAGCAGAGTGAGCAAAACCACTTCCTTAATAGAACTACAAGCTAACAACTTTCCTAATCAAGACAGGAACAATTTTTTACCCTACTTAAGCATAATAGAGATTTTTCAAACACGTACAGATCTAGATGACATTCCTCTATCAAAATTGTTATCATGTGGGTTTCAGCACCTTTTTTACGTGAGTTATAATAACCCTGCAAGTGCATCCTGTGCTTTAGTAGACAGAATGTCATCCATGTACTTTAGAGAATAAATCATACCAGCCTACCCTTTTGACAAGTAGATAGAGAGTCAGTAGATTTAACAATACATTGATTAAACTGTCCTTGCAATGGAAAAGTTGTAATATAATACATCACAAAAACACACCAATTTTTTACATACCCAGACATCTCAGGAAAAGCTCACTTTCTATCACAGTTTTACATCGGGTATTTTTTTCTAGGAAGTGGAGGCTGAAAAAATCCAGTGATGAAAATGATCAATAAATTATATTCATTCCTCCTAAGCCTCATTTTCCTGTCATTCAGTGATGGGAGAACATAAGCATTTTACTTAGGAGATAATGCATAGACAATTAAAAAAAAAACAAAACCAAAAAAACCCTACTTTTTCAAATATTATTTATATTCATAAAACCATCAAGGAAATGAAGTCTTATTATTTTGCATCACATTTAAATGTTATAAACTGAAACAGGGGAAATTTCAACTGCATTTAAGTTTAAAAAATTTTCTCTGATGATAATTCAGTGATGATTCAGGTCATTCAGAGTGGTTGTGGAATATTCATTCTTGGAGGTTTTCCAGGACCTGACACAACAAACCCCTAAGTGACCTGACTTCAATTCAGTATTGTTTGAAGCTCCTGGCTGAGCAAAGGTTGTGTTAAAAACTTCTGTGGCCTCTTCTCTCCTGAGTGATCCTAAGACTTGTCAGTGCAGCAAATTGTTCAGGTCATGATTCATAACATTATTTGGAAATCAATCCATCGTTCAGCATGGCATCAGGGCTGAGCTGCTGTGTTTGGATTCCATTAAGGCTTTCCTCCACCTGGAAAGTCAGTATGATTTTAAGGATGTGTACTCTCTGGACCAGATAGGTATTTGCAGATGACTTTCTAACCCCTAAAATTGATACAAGTTTTTAAAGATTTCAAGAAAAAGCCCACTTCAAAATACAAAGCAAATAGAAATGCATTAGGTACTCATTTAGTGTGCTGGTCTTGGTAATGATTTAAAATAAGTTGGAAAGATTCCTGAGATCTGAAGGTCATATTTTTGCATAGACTTAGATGACTAGAACATAGTTAGATACTGGGCTGTTTTCCAAAGTGCCCAGTTACTAAGCTTTAATGAGAATTATTTGCTCACTTCATCTGAAAAATGCAGCTGTCCACTTACCTTAATTTTAGTGAATGTATATACATTCCAGATTAGCCTTAAATTGACTAGTCTTTGAATTAAAGGTTCAAGTTTTTTCATTACTCACTCTAAAATCCTTTTCAGAATAAATATGTTTTTTAAATCTCCTGCTGTAAAATGTAGCCTTTCTTCCATCTTGCACTCACAGTTAAATAGAAGTGATCAAAAGTACTACCAACTTTTGAAAGAAAATAGTAATTATCTTGACCTTTAAAATTGAAACTGACCTGAAACACAAGTGACCAGAATATCATTATTCACCTGCATTTTATTGTCCTAGAATAGGCAAAATATGGCTCTGTAACAGAGCCACAGAATATATCTCGTTATCAGAGACACAAGGCTGAATCTGGCAGAGGGGGTTCAGATGCTCACACACAGATGAGGCATGTTTGATACTGTTTCAATTTGCTGAGGTATTTGGTAGGCATGGATCAGAGAAGGGGTATTTCACCTTCTGGGCAGGCAACTGGAGATCAGAAAAAGCACTGTGGATTGTCTAATACAATGCTAAATATTTACATTACAAAAGTGCTCCCTCATAGCCCTTATGCAAGATTAACTCACTAAATAGTGGAATGTTAGTTGACAGACTTGGTCTGTGAATTCAAAACTCTTTTATTTAAATTATGGTAAAGAAAGACCTTACCTTTTATACCATCTATGTACATTCACTACAAAACAAGTAATATACCTTAATAAAATATTTATCATGTTTGATGTAAATATCATAATTTACATATTAAACACAAATTAAATAATGACACTTTAGAAAGAAGTTATTCAGTGCCTTTTCACCTGTTTCTAGATATTCCATATACTATTCTCCCTCATAGGCATTTTTTGTTACTTTGGTGAGTTTGTAAGGGATTGATTAGACATGGTCTCTTAAAGATGACATTTATTTCAAAATTCCTGTAGTTACACAGAATTACCTTCCAGTCCACAGTTTCTCCAAGGAACTTACATTTAATTCTGTCAGTCATACCAGCAGATTTTGTTCTTTGCACAGTATTTTGTCCACAATAACTTAACCACAAATACAACCACCATGGGTGCATCCAGGGGATATTACATCAAATTCCATCTTTCCTGAGGTGGCAGATGCAGCAAAGTCCCCTTTCACCAATAATTCCTTCCATGCTTTATGGGCTTGTAGTGCATGAACAGCAACTAATTGTCAGCCTCCCATATGAGTCTGATGTCACATAATTAGTGGGTCCATCCCACAGAACAGAATATTACATGAAATGTTACCTCCTTCTTAGAAAGCACAGAGGCACAGAGTGAGGTTCATCTCCCCTGCAAGGAAGTCATCCAGGTCTGACCTTTCTAAAGAGGTGGAGAAACACAGTCCGTGACTTTGCTGTTCTTTTTTCTTCATTTCCCTACCTGGATTATGCTACAGATTACTCACTTTCCATTCATTCAAACAAAGACTGCTAAAAACATGCCAGCCAGTTGCACGCAGGGTCAACAGTCTTCACACACTCATTATTGAGGTGTGTGTGTTTCTTTGATATTCATGTTTATAGACAATGATGGATCCAGGCAGGATGGATCAGGTTAAGTCAACAATGTCTTCTAAAATTACTATTTGAGCTTTTTCAACTAAGAGCTGTCTTCCCAAATCAATTAATATTGATGTTCTTATTTACAACAAATCTATCAAATCTTAATTTATTATTCCACATGCTACAGTTCTCTACAAAACCTAGCAAAACAATTAATGACAATAATGGACATTTTTCAAAGTTCCTTTTGTGCTTCCTGTTCCATGAACCACCACCAATTAAAAAAAATGGTTAGAGAAAGTGGATTTCTTCTGTCTCCAGTGAAGAATACACCTGAATAAAATTATAAGGTTTAATAAATATAATGTAACTATGTCCAACCTAATATGAAGTGATACAACCCCAACAACTGAAGAAGATATGGCTTAAGCAAATGTTTAATGATTTATATCAAGGTTTAGAAATGTTTTCATTATTTTTTAAAGAAATATAATTTATTTTAACTATGTGATTTACCTGGTTTTGCTGGTGACGTTTATAAGTCATAGTGGTTTTTTCTTCCTACTAAATTAACATTTTTTTTTTCTAAATGATGTTTTTCTCATTAGATTCTGCATTGGAGGAATATTGATTTTTTTTTTCAGTGATTTTTTTTGCATGGTGTTTTAATTGATTTCACTTTCCTTTAAATAAATGAACTGCAATCATTTTACATTTAATCTGTATGTAAATCCATCTTATCATTTGCTTAGATGTCAGAAACTTTATTTATGTTATCAATGAGCTCTGACCTGTAGTTCTTTGGGTTGGAGAAACTGCATTTTCCTGCCAAGTTTTATCAGTTCCTAAGTATTTTGAAAAAGAAAGTGGCCTTGAAAAATATAAACCCCTTCATGTTAATGTTACTCACTACTCAAAAGGATAAGGTCATTTTTTTTCCAGTGATCAGCTTATCTGATAAAAGTACTAATAATTATTTGCTCAAATGTGACATAGGCCTTTGAATCTGAATATTCCTTTTGAGCTTTAGAGAAATCCTAAAATAAAATGAAGAAAAATGCGTTCATAAATAATTTTAAACACAAAATCATTACAGTAGCATAAGGTGAAGTGAAATTTCTGTGTTTATTAGAGAAAGAATCTTTTCACAACTCAACCTATCTAATACATTAGATATTATGTAGGTATTGGATAAGGCTAGGTATGACACTACACCTTTGAATACACATGAAAATATTTAGGAACAAATCTGTCAATTTAGAAAGCAACTGTAAGTTAACCTATAGTCTATTAAAATAAATAATTCATAAATTGATATTCCCCCTCAATTGTCATGATTTCTCATTCCTGTAAGTTACAGAGACACTACCCCATTATCCTCTACCCCGTTTTCTGGAACAATAAGGAAAACATGCTTTCAGAAATTAATTTTCTAGCTCACTCTGGGCACAAAACCAAGTTATTCTACAGAAAGAAAACGCATTAGTGTGCAGTTTCAGAGAAAATCATTGAACTCAGGTTTACCCTAACCCTCTGACAGATACTGGAAGAACTTTACAGAGGTGAATATATGTGTATCTTGCTACCATATTCTGAACAACAGCAAATCCTTTCTACAGAAACTCCAAGGACTGGAAGATATTTTTTAATTTTGTTGCTTTACTCAATTGCTCAAATAAAGCAAATAGCAAAAAATTTACTTTTTTTTCTTGGCAAAATATAACTTGGAACTTTTATTTTCAAGTTTTTGAATCAGGAGAAGAATGGAAAATTTTGGAACTGATTACAGATGAAAATATAAGGAAACATTTTAAATCAAGTCAATGTTTTTGGAATATTCAGCATTTTTTAGAATTTATTTGGACAAATTTGACATTTTCTTATACAGTACATAAGGATGACGGGTGATGTGTATGTTCCAAAATGAGCCCTTAGAGTAGCAGACTCTACATCTACTTGCAAATGCCATGAACTGAAAAAAAGGTCCAATTTTTACAAATTCACTGACAAAGAGTAATAGGTTTCATTGTAGCATTCAAAAAGAACTGAAAGTACAGCTCTAAATATGTAATTTCAACTGCCACCATTGACTTATGGAAGTACCCGGCTCCTCTTGCCCAAATATTATTAAAGGAAGTTGAGGCTTTTTTCCCCTTAAATGTGCCGGTGTACTGGTGGCAATACGAAATGCAAGAAGCCAGAAAAAACATTTTAACAGAAGATGGATTCCTGAAGTTGCCTGGCTGGAACCAAAGCTACATCTGATTTCAAGTGCATCTGCTGCAGAAAGCAGGGTAGAACCCGTGAGTACGTTGTACTCTATCCTAACTGCTTCTCCTGGAAAATACACATTGTTAGAGCTAATTTAAAAGGAGTTCTGGCCTTTTCGCATAAGATAACAAATTAGACGTGCTCTACACATATGATCACCCTGCAGATTGGTGCTTTTCCAGCTGAGTAGATGCTATAGCAGAGTACCAATTAATCAATTAACTTTAATTAACTTGGAGAGAAAAGAAAAGACAACAGAATAATGAAAACACACTTCCTGCAAAATCAAACAGAAGATCATGAGGGCTTAGCAGAGGATTTTTAGGATCTTTGTGTGTGCCTGCCTAGAGTATACAGGCGGAATGGAAGCTGAGGAGGGCTGCGAACCCAAACCAGGCAGATCTCCCCACAGAACACACAAGCCATAGAATATTAAGACTTGAGACAGAAGCGAAATAAGGAGTGAAATAATATTGGAATAAGGAGCTCCTTGCAATGCATACGTTTTCTGCCACAGTGGTGGAAAACTTGGAAGAGGAGATGGAGACAAATAAAAGAGACAAGTGACAGAGACTAGTGGGACAGAGCTAGATACAAGGGAGGAAAATGACAGCAGATGATCAAAAGACTATCTCAAAACTCCTTTGACAGGAGCTGCTCCTATTGCTTCTTTCTTTTACACCATGGGCAATAAATTTTGTTACTCTGTGAAAACCAAGGGCATTTATCCCATTGAAGCCTTTCTGTAAAGCTTATGGGAAAAGGAACACCTAGGATTCTCTTGCTGATATCAGAATTTTTATGCATTCCTACTCATAAGCCTTGTATTTCATACCAGGTGCTGGAACAGTCATTTACTTAGATACTCTGAAGAAAAAAAAAATCCTCAATAAAATCCCTATTGAAGGAATTTCTTAGATGAAGGCATATTTTTGCATTCTGTAAGGTCTGGGTCACACATCTAGGACACATTATTTCTTGATTTCATGTAAACCCACTAAGATTTGATGAAGTTGTATTATTTTTAACTTTCACAGACAGAAAAAGTACATGATCATGTAATTAAAGGTTACATTACAATTCAGATATTACAGAAATAAAAGTTCTCAAGAAATGCTTTACTTTTTATTCTCTTTGCAACTATATTATCTTATTTTTTTTCACTCATCCTAAACCAATTCTCTTTGCTACCTCTTCATGACTTGATCTAGAGCTGCTTCTGTGACAGAAAAATATCTTCTTGTTTCTTAGTTGGGATAAGAGTTCCAGTGTGCTGACCAGCAGCAACAACAACCAACAACAACAATAGAAAACAAAAAGCCTGCAAATACACTAGAGAAGAAATGTAAAGTATTTAAGCACAGGATCAAAGTCTATGACACTCAAAAGATGGAGAGCTGTTTGTTCATTCAAAAAAAAAAAAAAAACNCAATTCTAAGATTAAGGATAAGAACTTAAATTCTACTCTTTAAAAGCACGGTGTTCATAGTGTTTCCTTTCTTCTTGACTCTAGATAACTTTGTGGAGAAATTTTTATACATGCTCACAGACACACAGAGTGCATGTAAAAGTCATTATTGCAAACCAGTACTTTAATTTTTGGGTCCCTGAGATAAAAGATCCTTGGTCTATTCTTCCACAACTGCTCTTAGTTCACTTACCATAGGAGAACTGGTGTTTTTACTTGTGTAAAATTATAGTGTTCTCTAAAACAGCTGGGAGGTTTCTTCAGATATACTAAGAATAGGGATGAAGAAGTGTCAGTGTCCCTGATTTTAGTCACGAAGATGAAGGAAAATTTAGTAAACTGTGTTTATAAAAATCAGTATCCTTCTAAAAGGCCTCACTCTGGTTTGTGTTGTGACAAGCAAAAAGCAGTCTTTACCAAAATAGTTTTTGTACATTACTCATAAGAAAGAAAGAAAGAAAGAAAGAAAGTGAGGGAAAGTGCACAGAACTGTAGGGCAAAACTCAAGTATAAGTCTACAGCTGCAAGCTGACAGAGTGGAACTCAGAGAAGACGTATTTTGACAAATAAAAAATTTGCCACCTTAAGATTGTCTTGGATAAAGATTACTCTGCAGCCCTGTTGCCAAAATTGGCAGATAAGCAATGAAATTATGTGGCAGTTCATGTATGTTAATGACAAGCAAACACAATTTTGTGCTGAAGAAATGTCAGTACCTATATTTGGCCCACTCTCCAAAAAAGATATTGGGTAACTATTTTAAAATGTAGCATGCACTTGCAGTGATCTGATCCTTTCAAATATTTTGCTTTCCAAAATGCATATAATCCTAAACTATTTATATTTGGTGAAGGTTTTCAAAAAGGTAGTATAAAAATAGATATTGATATAAAAGTAGATATTGAAGTATTAAAAAAATGATCAGATTTTACTTAGCCCCTTTTAAGGCATTGTTTAATGATGTAACAATAATAGCAATAAAATTAAAATACTTTTATTGCACTCCAACTCAGTCAAAAAACTGCCATGAACTTGAGGTTATCCACTGATTCCTTCTGTACAATCTCCTTCTGAAATGAAAAGTTTGTAGCGAGGCAAGATGAAATTTCTTTTTAGTTTGCCTAATATTTCCTCAGTAGTACTCTGTGGAAAACACCCCTACTTTCTTAAATCTGAACACTCATCTGACACACTGATGAGTAAGTCCAGTATGTAATTCATGACCATTTTTGGACGAAGTTCTAAAATTAAGGCTTGTTCCTGACTGCGTTTGGCTTACTCAAGCTTGATGTTAATACTCTTCTACTGGTGTGCTGAAAGCTGCTTCTGGGTTTTTGTCTTCTAAACACACACACACATACATTTGTATTTTTTTCAGAGCTCACTAAGTCATGGAAAATATCAATCTACAAGACAAGACCCTTATATCTATAGTAGCCAGAAGCAAAATAGGCCACATATAGTGCTCTAACATACGTTTGCTCCAAATGCATCAAAAGATCTTGAATTCTGTCTCTAGCAAGCCCATCAATCAGTGTGCTTGCACCTCTGAGTAATAACATTTATAATACATGCTACTATCAGTTTAAACAACACTGCCTTTTCCTTGCATTTCCCTGTATATTTTTCACATTTCTTTGTAAGTTTTTCTAGCCAGAAAGCACAACTAGTTCATGCTATCCCTTAGCAGAGGCTGTTAAATTATTACTACTTTTATGTGTTAAATTTACAACTTTCTGACAGCTCAGATTTCCAAAAAGAGATGAAGATGCCATCAGCTGGAAGCCTGTGAGCCTTTGAACCTCTTCTTGTTCTCACTATCACTTCCAGAGGACACAGGGGAAGGAAGAGTGTGTTCTCTAACCCCATGTTCTCAGAGATTTCTTGCCTAACCTGAGGTACCAACAGCGCCCAGGGAAGGAGAGAACAGTGAAGCTGTGTGGCCATGAAGGTATTTCCATAGTGTGCAGGAAAGAGCATAAGTACTTGAGCAACACTAATGGTGGGGAAAGACGTCAATCCACATATCAAATCTTACAAAATAAATCTGTGGCTTGCCTTAATATTTCATATTCTGGTTTTTAGAAGTTTACATTTAATAACTTCATGCCCTATAAATGGGTAAGACATGATTGAGCAATTTCAATTATGGCAACAGCATTTTACAGAGCATTTTACATTAATTATTAAAATGACAGACTCTTATAAGGTTTTAAATTCGCAATGTGCTGCAAAAGTGAGTAAAGAGGAATGTTGTGAAGCCAGTACTACTATTTCTTCGTAAGGCAAGGGATTCCTATTTTTGGAGGGTGCTGCAGAGCATGTGATTACATGATCAAAATCAATGGTTATGAGACCCTCCCTTATAACCAAGCAAACTAAAGAGTCCTCGGATGCACCTGAGAAAATGCAATTTTGCATTGTGATATATGGAATGAGAATAAGTGCAAAATAACAGTAGCTCAAATTGCTCATCATTGAGGAAAAGAACAAAAATAGCTCCCAGTTCCTTGCTAACATGATGGTAAGAAGCAGACACTGCTTTTGTTCTGGAGGTGAAATGGTCTTGTCATATATGTGTGGATGGGAATGATTTCAGACGCTGGCTAACACCCATAGAGCTGAATGAAGGATGAGCTATGCTGCAGCAGGGCAGCCAGAAGAGGACTAACAGAGAACAGAGAAGGGAACTAATATATTGGGGTAATAAGTAAGCACTTCTGTTTCTAGGAGATTCTTGAACAATAGTATTTTCATGTTTTGGTATGATTTTGAACAGCTCAACTCAAGTTTCATGAAAATGTGATTCTCCTTTTTAATTTGCCATCTTTTTGTAATCTCCTAATGGTTCAAATCTGTAGGCTGTCACTGTCAAACAACTAATGGAGGATAACATCAGGGAGTGATACATATATTGCAGTTATAAACATAGGTCATATAGATACAGTTATATAAAAGTTCTTTTTTTTTTCCTTAAAAACATATTTTCCAAATACTTGCAAGCACTTCTGAATCCTATTATGACCTTGCCAAAGAAACACTTAAGTGGCATCACTTCTCTGAGACCACTACTGCAGTCTAGCAAGAGAGTCAACAGGTACTTCAGACTTGGCAGGTAAAGCAAAAATAAAACACACCAAAAACAAATACACAGGGTAGGGAATGCATTCTACTCAAGTGTGACTTGACTGTTTGTGTCTTCTGCTTTCTCCTGGCAGGTTTGTTTGATTTTGTTTTTTTTTCCCCTAACAAATGTACTGAGAGCATTCAATGAGGAGTCAAAGGCTGCTTGATGAGATAAAACCTCGTGGGTTTTTTAGCTTACAAGGGCATAATATAGCAGCAACGCCATTCTCAGAACACACAAACCCAGTTTTAGAAAGATGCATTGTGACAAACTCACTTAAACACAGTATTTTTCTTATATTAACATAAGAAAAATCTTAACATATAGAATTCAATCCAAACTTTTCTTACAAATGCAGTTTTCCAAATGTTTTTTTGTAAACTCTATCAAGTTTCATGGAAATTTATACAGACAAAAATATTTCATTACCTTAGTTATTTTAAAATGTTCCTACCACAGAGATTGCTCATAAAAGTTTGACCTATTATTTTTTTCTTATTATTTTTTCTTTTGTCCCTCAGATTCACAGTGCCCTAACAAAAGACCAGGAAAGTTGTCTGTCCCAAAAGAGTACGAGATCAGCTATNAATGTGGAGCAGAAAAAAAAAAAAAAAAAAAAAAAAAAAAAAAAAAATTTAGAAATTTATAATTGCTCAATACTTGAGTTCAAAAACATTTCACATAAATAATTATTCTTTTACTTCTTTTTCTTCAAGCATGCAGTAACTGTGCCGCCAAGTTAAATGTGGTGTGGAGTAAAACTAACCTTTCATTCTGAAAAAGAAAAGCTCTAATTTTTATAACTTTAGGACTTAAAAATTGTGATTTGAATTGAGTAAGTTAAATAAAACATGGCTGTTTGAATGACTAGTATCTCTCATCCAGTGAAAAATTTACTTGAAAAATTTCTACTTATCTTTCATTCAATGATCTCTTCTGTGATAGCCGAGGCTGGAATGTCCCAATTTCTGGGACAGAAAGATGAGGCCACACCAGCAGCAGTTCAAGGGAATTAACTGTTTATTCAAAAATCTGACTCCATTTATATACATTTGTACAGAGGTCAAGAGGTTGGCTACACAGGTCGCCACCTCTTCAACCTGGATGATGAACATCACCATCAATCACATTTCTCCTCCCAGAGGAGAAATATATAAACATTCTAAAAACACACATTGTTTACATGAAGCTGGGTGAGAATCTGCAATACAAAGTTACAGGCATTCTAAAGCAAGAAAACCTAGGACAACACTCTTCCTTGCCCTGTTGATTTGTAACACTGTTTTCCCCACTATATTAAACTTCTATGAAATGGTAATGGCTTTCACATTATAGAGGATGAATAATGGCAGAACTATATTCAGAATGTTGAAAGAAGAATGCATGGTCCAAAGAGGAGGCATGTAACTTTCCTAGACTTTACTCCAACTTTGATATTAAAAAAAAAAATCTATTTCCAGGCTATGCATCTACTTTCCATTTAAATATCGTATTTAATCTCACATAAATGGAAAAAAGAAATATAAAGCAATAGAAAAGTATAAGCTGCTAATTTCACCAGATCTAGTTGTTTTCTCTCTTGTCTATTTTCTTTTTTCTTGCAGATGCACTTTAGATATGACATAAACATGATCAGTCTCAGTAAGAGGCTCTTTCTGAGAGGTATTTCAAATGTACTACAGGCACTTATGAAAGAAGAATATATTTTCCACTGAAAATTCATTGGATTTCATTTGAATGGGCCAAAAGATATTTGTGGTCTCACTATACTTGAGAATTCTGCTCTAAACTGAGGTTTCCAGCTTATTTTCAGCCCATGAAACTCCCACGGATGCAATGTGGTTTTTTAGAATTCTTATTCAGAGTCTAATATCTTCACTATCTTCAAAAATCACCTTTGTGCAGCTGAGGTATTTTTCAAATTCAAGCAAGACCCAAGAGAGCACTTTAAAACTCCAAAATACCTAGTTTCTTATCAGCTTTTTTTTCTTTTTGGTCTTAGTTTACACTAATTTTTACTCTCAGCTTGTTCCTTAGACAGCATATTCTTTGAGAAGATTTTAGCATTAAATACAGCCCAGGAGGAAATGATGTATATTAAAAATAGCAGGGGTTTCACATACATGAAAGGGCTGCAGTAATTTGTACTTAGATGTATTTACTTTCAGTCTTCACTCCAAGTTGTAGAAGTCTTAAGAAATACAGAATAAAAAAATCACAGCATAGGAACTTACCACCACCTTTAACTGCATGTACCCCCACTATGTTTCATATAAGGCTGTTTCCTATAGAGACTAACTGGATTTTTTTCTTTTATATTTTCTTTAATACCTCATTTCAACTCACCATGGGGAAAATGAAGAATGTTTTATATTAGTAGCTCAAAATCATCAGATCAGAGTCTGTCACAGCAAAACAGTGAATTCCTAAATCTAGGGTACCTGACAGGAAAATACAAATCCTGAGAAGCAAGATAATGTCATGCTACTTGTGTTTCATGTTGAATACAGAATGGAAATAATGATCAACTCATTCAGTAAATAGCACAGATGGCCTTGAAGGAAATTTCAGCATCTGAGGGTTATAATATAATCTTTTCCATTTGACATTTTGTGTTCTTCTCTGTGAGTCAAAAAGGATTTTGTTTTTTTCTTTAATCTTTTTCTTTGCTCTAATATATCTTTGGATGCATTATTTTTTTCTCTATTCTGATGGGCAACAGTGATTGATTTTGTGATTACTAATGGTCATAAGAGATGTGGGATGGTCACAAAGTAAGTCCAAGGATTGTGTGGAGGCCTGAACCTAATGCTGAAGTTTAACATTTTTGTCTTTCTGAAACTTTTTCAGAACTGATTACAAGGAAAGACTACTGCAGACACCTACTCTTTTCAAAAAATATTGAGAAATCAAAAGGTATTTAAAATCTTGCCAGGACATTTACAAAAAAGAAAAAAAAAAGATTGAATTGCAAGATGAAAAGTAAAAAAAAAACCACAACCTACTGGTAACAGAAAAATGCTGGACTCCATTTAATTATTAATCAAGATCCAATGAAATATTTTGACTTGTCCAACATATTTTAAAACCTATACAGATAAAACAAAACTCTTATGTCTCTGATACACTTAAAAACACTGAAAATGCTTTTAAATGTAATCCTGAATTGTGTATGTTGTCACTGGGTTTTTCTAGCATAGCAATAGAAAGGTTTTAGATATAAGGCTCTTGGAAAGACATTTTTATTACAAAACTTGTGGTTCTAGAGGTCATGGTAGAGTGAAGTAGTCCCAGCATCCTCAATGTCTTTTCTTCTCTGTGGGGAAAAAAAAAAAAAAAAGACTAAAACTGTACACTTTAATATAATGGTCACAGATAGCTTTTAGCCAGGCACTGCTGACAGTTTTTTGGGAGCATGGCAGCGCTGAAAAGGTTCAGCTAACCTAACAGGGTATGGCTTCAGGCACCTGGTGTTCTCAGCAGACACTGAAATGGAGTAAAACAGATTCTCTGAGCTCAGATTTAACCTTCCTTTCTCTTTCAATCACTTTGATTCATATGAGCTCTTGATCACTCCTGCCCTGTGCCTTGCAGAGTGCACACAGTGCCACAGCCACTAAAGAACAAGGTAGACACAGGGGCCCAGTGCCAGCAACAACACCTGGGCAACAAATCTGGTCACCTGGTCACCTTCTGACACTTCTTGAGCATTCCTCTCCTACCCAGCACGCCAGCAGGCTCTGTACCCTTCTGAATCATTGACTGAATTGCCCTAGCACCTATCCTTATTAGCCAAGATTGACTGGTTTTAAAATATAGAAATTACATTATTATTAACACAAATGATTTGCTTTCCTCTAATTTCATCAAACTAAAGAGAAATCCCAACTCATTAATAAATAAATTAGGCAAAAAGAAAAATTTACAGTAGAAATTTACACCTTAACAGGCTCAGTTCTTTACACTGAGGAAAAAAAAATACTGCAATTCCACAGTTGTTTTGTTTACAGTAGTCCTTAATAGAACTGAAGGGAATATGATAGGATTTTAAGTGAGACTAAGAACTTTCATTGGTGATAAAAGACATGTATCAATATATACACACACGCACATACATATTTACCTCAGTTCAACAAAACTGTAAGCCTGGACTTCAATTTCTCCCTGCTTGGTAAAATACATGAAAGTGTATTTATCTCTTTAAGGCATGTAAAAGAACTATTTGTTGACTGTGCTAGTTTTGGCTGGGATAGAGTTAATATTTTTCACAGTGGCTAGAATGGGGATACAGTTTGGATTTGTGCTGAGAACAGGGTTGATAACACAGGGATGTCTGAGCTATCACTGAGCAGAACTTTGCACACTGTCAAGACCTTTCCTGTCTCTCACCCTGACCTGTCAGCAAGGGAATTGGGGGTGGACAAGAATTTGGGAGAAGACACAGATGGAACAGCTGAACCCAACTTACCAAAGGGATTTTTCACCATTTGGCACCATGGTCAGCATATAGAGCTGGGGGGAGAGAAAGGAATGGAGGGACATTCAGAGTGGTGGTGTTTGTCTTCCCAGGTCACCATTCCTTGTGATGGAGCCCGGCTTCCCTGGGAATGGCAGAATACCATTCACAAGTGGTGAATGAATTCCTCATTTTTCTTTTCTTAAATGCATGGCTTTTGCTTTGCTTATTAAACTGTCTTTGTCTCAACCCACATTTCCTTGCTTTTGCTCTTCCAATTCTCTCCCTCACCACACCAAGTGGCTGGCTGGGGCTTAGTTCTGACTGAGTTTAAACCACAGCACTGGCTCATTTTCTGCTCACAGACACAGCAGTTTAGTGGCTTCTAAATCTCACAGTTCCCATGCATTTAGTACCAGTTTATGTAAATATACATAAAATGGGAGTGGATCAGTAGGGGTTAGATTGGGAGTGTGTGTGCATGTTGGGAGAATATTAACCTGGTTTTAGTCTAGTCATTATTTCACTTAAAAATTACAAAAATCCCTGACAAATAACAAAGTGACATATCATATTTGTACTTAAAGAGCTTCCTGCACACAGGAAAGCAGGGGTGGGAGGTAGGCATTGTGTGCTTAACTTCTTATTTTTTGCCAGGTGGCCTATGCCACTGAGATTGGGGCATTATGAACTTTAAATCCTGGAGAGAATTCCGTTTTTTTATTTTGGATGATAGAGGTAATCCATCTTCCACTTCTTGAGACCTGGAGTGCCAAATCTGCTCATCATGAGATTACTGTGTTCATGCCTATTTTCCCTGTTTTAACCTGGTCATGCAGCCATGCTGACATACCTGGTTGTGCATCCCACATTCCCTCTGAATACTTCCTTCTTTGCCCTTTCTTGTTCTGCAAGTTTGCCCATCATCTCAGGAAATGTTGCACCTGACCTTTTCAAAAGGGCAAGGGTGTATCTTTGTTTATATTTCAGATAATCACAGACCTCAGACCAAATGTCCGACTCTGTTTCAACATTGCTAGACATAAATATCCCACAAGTTTTATAAACACTGTTCTTCCAGCTTGCAATCAAACTGTGTGATGGTGCTGAGGTGGAGTCAGTCTTTGTTTCTCCAACCACAGAACATGCTTTGCACAAATGACATTCTTCCACAACACATGAATCTCTTCAACTTTGTCAAATTAATTTTACCCTGCTGTTCTTCCTGTCATTTCTGGTATTTTTGTGAGGTCAAGTGTTTGCACTGCATGTGCAAGACTTGTGTTTGCAGTTTGAAGGTGTTTGAATTTTACAGCGTACGCGTGTATCAAAATACAAAATCAAACAACCCCTAAAATGTTCGCAGATCAGGTGAGCTTTTCTCTTTTTGTCCTTCAAGCCTTGAGGGTGAAAATGAATAATTTGAAAACTGTTTTTATTCAAGTGTTGAGGGTGAAAATGAATAACTTGAAAACTGTTTTTATTCAAATGGAGCTGAAATGTGTGTGTGTGTACCTGAGCATATATGCATGCATGTGAATAGATATGCACATCAGTTAAAAAAACCCACCAATATTTATCCTCTTAGAAGATTACAGCTAATTAGATACTAACAATATTGAGGAGGAAGTCAGTTCAGAAACTCATGACATGTAAGGTTAGGCCAAATAGACAACATTAAAATTGAGGAAAATGTAGATCTAATCTTGATAATTAAGATTTAAATAGGTCACTATCTTCTATATTTTGCTTTTTCTCACTTGATAAATAATATTAAATGCAAAAAGGAAACAGTACCCCAAGGCTATTTCAAATTATGTTCAATGAAATTAACCCTCATATTTGGGCTTGTTTATTATATATTTATTAAATATGCTACTTCACTGAAGGGACAAGACCTTGTTCATATACAACAATATAACCTTTAAGCCTCCAGAAACTTTCTCACCTACTGAAAAATCTGACACCTTAAAAAAAAAAAGTCAACTAAATGTGACACCAAGTAAGTTGTTCTATTTGCTAAAAAACAAAACCAAAACAAAAACAAAGCTTGAAAAAATGGATTAATCTTCATTTGCATGAATAAATGAAGTTACAGTCCAATTACCATGCTAATCTAATTACTACTGGACAGATTTCTGACTACATCTGCAGACGTTTTTGTCAGAACTGAAAGAGAAAAATAGGGAAAAAATGTGATGATATTTGTATTGTCTAAATCCCTTCAGCAGCTGCAGTCTAATTTGTTTTGTAAGACAGAGCAACGACAAAACTGCTTCAAATGGTTTTGCCTAATGATTGTCTCACAGGGGCCATTACATTGTCCTCACCTTTCAAAGCACATAGGATAGTAGCCGCAATGCCTTCATTTTAGCCTAGTACTCTGTGACCTCTAAGGAATCCTTAGTTTTCCTGTTTAGGAAAATTTGTGGCTCCATATGCCATCAAAATTTGATGTAATTTTGGCCTATTTGACATAATCTCTCTTATAAACTTTCATTTCATTTCTCTTTGTGAAAATGGAAATAGGGCAAAGGAGAAAACTAATTCTTCTGTGTCATATTGAACAATAAAATTTTAAGTGCTTAACCTTTCTTAATATGCTTAAAGCATAAAAAAATAAATAGCTGCTGTCCTTGTTCTAACCGTTCTTTAATGAGATAGAACACTGTACACAAACCCGCATTTTATGAGATGACATCACATTAAATGACTCCCAAGAATACTGCAGATATTTTAAAAATATTTTTTTTTCTTAAAGTGAAGCATTTACCAAAAAGTTCAACACAGAGAACATTTTTAAGCCGAGATTGCATTAAACTTTTGGATAAAATCCATTTGCAGTCTCCAAAACTGACTTCTAATGTGAAAACTCCAAAACTTGGATGTCACGTTTCTTTGTATGTCTTGGCTTTGGCATACCATACTTTGCATTTTTGCCTTTTGAAAACCTAATCCCCCATCACAGCTGAATTAGACCCCCCAGCTCAGAGCAAAGAGGGGGCAGGCATGGGCTTCAGCCCCTTGTAGTGCAGAGGGCAGAGCACAGGGGTCCCACAGTGTGGGTTACTGCAACGCACCCAGCAGCTTTCAGATGATAGCAGGAGAACAGAGGGGTCTACACAAAAGCAGTACTAAATTCCCACTGAGGTTTAGAATGGAGATCTAATCTCTATTTCATTTTTAAAGTAAATAACTTAGGTGCTTAAACAGAGACAACCCAACAATGCAGGGTATTTCCCCATTCACAAGTTCGATACTGAAGACCTTCAAAGAGCAAAAGGCACTAAGATGTTCCTCTGTACCCTGTATTCAATATTTCCTATTAACTGAAAATTTAGCATGCAAGCTATTATGACTTTCTCCCTGAAATAACACTCCCCAGACTTCGTACAAGAAGGATTCTAATCAGCCTGACCAGCTCACAGATACAGATCCCAGTCTCCCAGTGCTTTGGAAACAGACTGACCAAAAAAGTCCTAAAACTCATCTTCTGAAGGCAGGAAGGGTTTATTGAACTTGTACAGCAAATACAGATCTGTTGTCCCAAAATTCTGAACTCTTCCATGAGCTGAGACCACTTTGGCCTACCTGTCTCCATGTCCTTTGCACAGCAATCAGAGCAAAGGGGGAAAATTACAGGTTATCTAGTCTTGGCTGCATGGGGACAGGATACAACCCAGACATTATTTCAAGAGATAGAAGATGTTCTTCCAATATACAGAGTTGAAACATAATCTTAGAGAGTTGGATTTTCAAGAATTATAGAAATATGGAATTATTAGGCTACTATGGCAAAAAATTTAGTATCCTAAACAGGTGAAACTTCAGAATTTCATTTTAGCTTAATGTTCTCTTATGAAGTTTATACAATAGAATTCTAACACAAAAGTACTGCAGAGGTTAAATACTAGAAATTTATTTGTATGCTATCAGATTCTGTTAAAAATTTAAGCATTAACAAATTTCTCTGTTTTTTCTAACTGACATTTTATCCCTGAAACGTGAGATTAGAGTTCTCTTAAGAAGTCTAAGTATGATCTAATACTCAGTGAGGAACTTGGCAAATACAGAAAAAAAAACTGGGACCAGTCATAAAATCAATATAAAAGCAGATTTTACCATTACAGCTCCTACAGATTCTTCCAGGCAATGATAAACTCAGTAATTAGATATCTGACCTTTCCCATTGTTCACAACTACTGAGTGTTAAACTTTCCACATTACATATTACTTTTATTTTTAATGATTAAGTGCTCTAGATGTTCAGCATATTAACATTCTGCCTAAGAATCAGTGTTCCTTCTTTCACACACTCTATTTTCAGTAGTTTATCAATTTGCATATGACAATATTCCATTTTCACATGAAATGGCCCGTGTTTTTGGCTCAAATTTGCAATCACTTAGAATAAATTTCTTGTGTGCACTGTTTCATTGCTGCAAGGTGTTGATTCAGAGAAGAATAATGAATTGAAGATTAGCAGAAAATATTATAAGAATAGAAATAATTCATTCCACTCTAAACCTCACACGTTATGACTAGTTTAACTGCGCAGCTTATAAAGTTTGCTTCCCCAGTAATTGTTTTCCAGCTGAAAAAGTTTTCTGAACAAATAGGTAATTATTGTAATGAAAAATAAATAAAATTATTCAGAAAGTAGAAACTGCAATAACAAATTTTGTGGACGTCACCACATTAGTATGAAGGAACATTTACAGCAAGGAAATGCAACCGTCCTTCCAGCTGGGCTGGAAACATGACTTTAAATTTGCACAATGAAGAAAATTTCTCAGCAATAGAAGATGGAAGGGGAATATATATTGCAAATTAAATGGAAAATTAAAAATAAACAGGCTGTGGAGAGTCTTGCAATTTATTTTGTCCTTAAACCTCAAGTCCTTATCCCCTTTGGTTTTCCCTAGCTTGTGTCACTGCAGCACTGAGGACAGGCTCTGCCTTGTGAAGAGAACACTGTGTGTATGGTGTTCAACTTTGGTTTATTTTATTGTCTGCAATGCTACCTCATTTAAGGCTCTCTGTATGGACAATTATCCATGTTGTCTGTTCACTGACATATTCATTAAAGGGAGCAGGAGGCTTAATGAGATTGATCCCCACACAAAAGTGAATAAAGTTTTCCTACATATTTTCCTACATACATTTTGACCTTAAAAGTTCATTATTTTTAGAAACCTAATATCGCTGGAAAAGTGGATCTCTTTTATCTTGGCCACATCTATGATTTTGAATTTTTAATCAGCATACTTCCTGAGATGGAAAATCTAAATGAAAGAAGTTGTATTTTGCTAGTTTGATTATATTTCTTTGCATTTCTGTATGAGTTCATCCACAAATACAGATATCCACCTTCTCATGCTTCATTTTCATGGACACCCATTAAGATCAATCAGAATTAACTTAAAAAATGGATTAGTTAAACTACATTAAATTCCTGCCTGGACACTCTCATTCAGAATTAAAGAGGGCTTGCATTTGGTTTAATTTAATTTATTCAGGATGTGAATCCACTAATCTACTTTAATTAATGATGCTCTGAATTCACGACTTTAGTCAATTTGGGTTAACTTTCACAATTGCATTAATGCAGACAAGTCCCACTGTAATTCCAAACATAAAGCAGTATTACCCTTACCAACTCATATGTTGTCACTCTACGCCCAAAGTCAAGATAAATTGCATGAGTTCCTGGATGAATTTCATGGGTTTGTGCAGCCAGAAAGGCCAAGATGCAATTTAAATTCACAGAAGACACAGCTTTTCTTTTGAGCCCTCAAAAAACCCCTGATGGAGGTAAATATTTCTAGATGAAAGATAGGTGATGAACACTATAAGCATGTGGGTCACTAAGGATCCCACAACACTTTTCACAGGATTAAAAGTGTTATTCCCAAGACATTTTGAGCAATTACCTCGTATCTTTCTAGCTCTACTTGCAATTTAAGTCAGCTTCAATATTCCCTGCTTGGCAGTGCAAGAAAGGGAATTCTGCTCTGCCCTCCCGAGCAGCTGCCACTTTGCACTTCAGTGCTGGATCAACATGTATAACCTGCAATGGTTTGCAACCTCACAATCCTCAGAAGGAAGAAAATACATAATTGTTTATATGCAGTATGTTTTTCCTTGTATTTGTTGTTTTCCCAGAACTCAAGGACACCACATATTGGCATTTCAGTAATGGGGAGATTCGACAGCAGCTCTGGGCTTTACAGTACACCAAATACTTGTATGAAAAGAAGTCTTAAGGAAGTCACATTAAGGAAGTCACAATTAAAATCCTATTAATTAATTAGAAATTTAGTTAATGTATTTTAGTCAAAATTTTAATTCCATAAGTATCAATGCTTAGATTTGTTAAATACTTGCTTTAAGAAACTTTAAATGTTTGTTTAATAGGTTCTTTTAAATTCCACTAGCCTAAAAGTAACCAAGTTCTTCAGCTATTGAAAATGAACATTTTCCTTTCATGCCCGCATTTTTGTCTGTCACTGTAATGACAGATTTTTATGTTTTCTTAGGACAAAGCCTTAGCTATCACTATACCTCTTACAAATAAGTAGAAGGTGGAATTTTCTAAGTCAGAAGAATTTTTATTCTTGCAGCTAATCATTTCCATTGATAAAAAAAACATGATGTTATATAGCAAAGTATAATGGCTAAATGACTGGAAAAATTGTTAAAAAATTACCTGTATCTACTGAAAGTGTTACTAAAATCATAAATTACTGTACACATCCTCAGAGCCTCAGGATGATAACTGCTTCCCCAAACCCATACACACACACAGTTTTGGCTTTGTTTTCTAAAAAAACCCATTCAAACAGTAGGAAATCTGCTTTCTCATTTGAAACATAGTCCAACTATTGCAGTGTACTGTCCTATAGTCTAGTGTAAAATTGTATATTTATAAGTTTTTAAGTTGAGAGACAACTTAATACAAAACAAATTTCATATATATTTCTGTTTTAATCAACAAACAAAAAGCATACTTCCATTTTTTTTTTTTTATAAAAGGCATGTTGTGAGTTAATACTTGCAAAAAACTCTTGCCTATAAAATCATCTGTCTGGTGATTTTTTCTTTTCTTTCCTCTTAAATATTTACTTAGCAACTAGAGTAGCTTTTCTGATTTTCATCCAAGAAGCAGTCAGGTAGTTTCTGAATTGCAGCTAAAAGTATGAATAATGTTAAGTAATGCTTTTTTTTTGCTTTTTTTTTTTTACATAATAGGTGATGACATGGACATCACAGTATAGTGGCATTTAGGAAATTGGTTGGGCAGCAGGCAAATGGAAACCCTAAAAGCATAATAAATGCACTATCTTCCTCTGAAATTGCTACTAGGAATGTCCTCCCCCTCTACAGGCAGTGATGGTGAATCCATTACACATGCAGTGATAGTGGATGTAATGCTCCTACTTGTACAGCACCTTCTGGTCCAGAGTTCTGAATATAATGCAGAAAAATGTGTAAGTAATCTGTATTCTCTTTTTAAATATAGGGCAGCTGCTGCATGGAGACATTAAACATTTCCCCCACAGTCACTGAATGGCTTGTTCTCCATCACAGCAGGGCTCAGTGGTGGTGGTAGAACAGGACACATTAATTCATACACCAAAAACGTTCATTTTCCTGTGTAAGTTGTTATCATCTACCTGTCACAAAGAGTTTCTAGCAGGAAAACTCTTCTGACTTGAAAAGTTTAGGATGTAAACATTATTCAGTTGAAAACCTGTAGTGTGGACACTGCTCTATCAGCAGAAGCTCAGAAAGATTATTAATCATAGCACTTGAGCAGGTCACGTCTGCTAAGGACCTGAAAAATTCTGTACAGAATAACTAAATAGGTCCCTTATGAGAGATCAGGAGGAATCCATGAACATAGTGCAGGGACAACTGAGGAGTTTTAACTGGACCACGTGAAGGATTATGAATGTACAAAAGTATTATTTCAGATGTAGGGTCTTAATGCAGGTCTCAGTGAAAAAGCCAAGAGACATGACAAAGTTTAAGAGATGATACTTTGAGTCTAAATTCCTGAGATCGATGATATTTATCCTGTATTTTAAAAAATAACGGGGGGACTTTTTCATATTCTTGTCACTCTACTACTTATTTACCTCTTCCTATAGCATTTGAGAGATTTACAAGGAGGTTCTGCTAAACACTTCTGGTTTTGTCAGTCTGAAGTTTCTGAAGTTTCCAAGCTCTGAGGTATCTCCAGGCATTGTGTGGCAATTGATTAGTCATTTTGGAGGACCATGAACATCTGGAACAGTTAACAAAGTGAAAAATCCTTAAAGAGCCAGTCAAATAAGGAAATACGTTTCTGTAACAATCACATTTTTGTAGTGACTCTTAGAATAGAATATTACAAACTCAGGCATATCTATATACAATAAGAACAATCAATCCATTCAAAGTATCAAAAAGCCATAGATGACTCTGGTGGCAAAAGTTAGAACTATTCAAGGTGGTTTTAAAATTGTTAAAATTACCAAGAGGGAGCTGAATTGAACTTATTGAACTATTGTTCGGGATACCTCAACAGCACTGTTAAAGTGTCAATTCTAGCAATGTTCTGTTAATGATTCTTAAAAAAGCCTGTGAGGGAAGCCCTCCAGCATTGACCACAAGGGTTTTTCAGGAGAAATACAATTTCATGTAGCTCTGTTAAGAGCACTTTTTACTAGAGCAGCGGGCAGGAGGAACTGGTTCCTTAGCAATAGTAACTTGGAAGAAAAAGTGCCTGGTCCTTTAAACATATGTTGGGGTTCATATATTTCTGCAGATGCATCCATTCATAAATATATATATATATGCATATGTATACACACACACATATATACTCTGATGAAATGTGCATGATTCTCATTTTTAAAGAGAAGAAGGAAAAAAGAAACAAACAATATTAGTTCACACATGATTTAAAGTAGTTTTCTGAAAAGTAATTTATGATGTTCATCTACAGCAATGCTGTAGACTATGGCAGGAAACCCAGCAGGTTTACAAAGAAAGAAAACTAAAAGCCAAACTGAAATGCTAAGGTGATGGGTTTCATCAGCCACAACCACCCCAGGGAAGACACTTACTTGTCTGTCAAAAAGAGTTCTATCAATATTGAATCATACAAAGTTACAGATAGCACAGATGGCTTTTTCAATCAGTGATTCTATAAATTCATGGTTTTGGTGATGGACTGGAAAAAATGAGAAGATTTATCTAATTTTTTTCTGTCAGGCTGTTATTGCTCTGTACTAGAAAAAGTTAAAGACGAAGTCTTCCTTAATATCTTCCCTAAATTTTAATATTTCAGAACAGAAATTATCTCTAAGGTTAGCATCCTCAGATTAAATTATTTTATTTTTCATTTTGCAAAATGGCTTTGCCTAGTCAGCATTCGTATTCAAATTTGTATTTGCTTATTTCTTGCAGTCACTCATCAGGAGTCGATACAGAAGGCTAGACATAATGATGCTGCTTAATCTCACAGGTTTTATTGCAAACTGTTAAATGTTTACCAGCTTGCTGTAGTCGTATCTGAAGATAACAGACTTTACAGCTTCGTTATTTAAATCCAGAGCTGATTTTCAGGCATAATTTTGAGATGAAGTCTAGATGAAGTCTGCAAAGGAGTTCCAAGTACTTCTGCTAAAACTGACCTGCAATGAATACTTTTTCTTCCAGAGCCAGGAGTAAATGATCTTAAAACAGATACTGAAGACCCTTTAAAAAACAAATAAAAAAGCAGGCTACCATCCTTCTTAATGCCACATGACTCATTGATGAGGCTCAGGAATTTGAGATTCAACTAGATAGTCAGATCAACTAGAATGATCAGATCAATCATCAGATCAACTAGATAATCAGATCCATTTTTCTAGCTTGTCCAAACATGGTTCAGTGCCCTGTTCTTCAACTGAAATGGCTTTCAGATGAAAGTGGAAGACAAAGACTTAGAGAACTGTCTAGTAATAGAGTAATTTTTTCTGTTATGTCCCATGGGTTTTGTCTTGACACTAGAGTATGTAATTAGAAGGCAATTAGCAACATACGTGGAAAGCAGCAGTAGAGACTCTGCCATGCCTAGAAAAAAGAAGGCTTTGGGACAATCTAACTGCAGCCTTCCAGTACCTGAAGGGAACTTAGAGAAAAGATGTGACAAGACAATTTACCAGGGCACATAGTGACAAGACAAGGCAGAATGGCTTCAAACTGAAAGAGATTGGTTTAGATTACATACATGAAGGTATGCACTGGAACAGAGAAGCTGTGGATGCCCCATCCCTGGAAGCATTGAAGGCCAGGCTGGATGGGGCAACCTGGACTAGTGGAAGGTGTCCCTGCCAATGGCAGAGGGTTTAGAACTGGATGATCTTCAATGTCAACTTCCAACCCAAACTGTTCCATGATTCTATGTTTCTTAGGAAGTTGTTGCAGTGATTGATAGTTCCTGCTGTGAAAAATTCTTTCCTATGTTGAGATAGTCTGTCCCAGTGCAACTTGTACCTGCTGCCATTACCTTGTTCGTGTGGCTACTTGTGAAGAGACTGTGTTCTTTCCTAACTTAAGAGACCAGAACATGAACAGTTCTATGACATGACTCCATCAATGACTAGTATCAGGACAGACTTTTCCAGAGGTACATAATATTTGCAGTTGGTCATCCTTGAGAGACTGACTCAATGAGAGATGCTTCATGAATTGCCATCTCTATCTAACTGATGTGCTTTTGGATTGTGTCATTATTAACTATGAACTGCCCCAGCTCTCTTCAATACCTTTGGCATACTTGTCATTCTTCTTGTAATGTCATTAATCAACATACTAATGAGGATGAATATGAAAAATCATCCTTGAAAAATCTCATTACTAATCCCTATTTAGAGAACTCTAAACATAAACACTTTGCATTCTCTTGGCTAGCCAGTTCTTTATCTTTCTTATAGCTCTCCACTTTATTTCTATGAGGTACACCTTAAGTCACTCCACTGTAGCAATTGAGTAAATTATTTATTTAAATCTAGATAAATCAGAAAACACACATATTTGTTTTATAGGTTTGAAGTTGGGGTTTTTATTTGCTATAAAAGCATATTTAAATAATTTTCATTTACCTTTGATATAATTTTGTATATTTTATCCCTGTTTGTTTCCCTGTGCTAATTTGCTGTCCTTGAGAATATATTAAATGACGTTTGAAATTTGGGCACCAAAATAATGCCAGTTAATTTTTTCCACAGTTACAGAGGCTGAGGTGAGGGGTTGCAGAAGGGCTTGATGAAGCAGAAAAATATTTTTGCATATTATTGCCTCAATACCTTATACTCAAATACTGGACAAAGTAAACTGAATGTTAAGTAATAATGCATAATTACACATCCAGAGAGATGATAATGAAGAGTAAAGTACAACAAACTGTAATCCAATCACAAAGGCAAAGCATGCAAATGAAACAATCAGGTTAAAGATGCTGAATTGGCAGCATTTAATAAAGATTTATAGAGAAAGAATATAATTTAGCATAGTAGAAAAAAATCTATTAGCAAATATAATCTCCCTGATGCAATTCCTTTTCAGTACATGTTAATTCTTCTATTAAAAAATCTCCAATGATTTTGCATTGAATATTCAAGGGAACTGAGTCAATATTAGGGAATCATATAATTCCCTGCCAGAAAGGAAAGGATTCATTACAGCTACTGAGAATTCATTTGAAGACATGAAATAAAATATTGCCAAATATTAAGTGATACAGGATCCAAGTGCTTGAGACCTATGGAGTTTTCACGGTAGCCACCACCCCTGAATCCAGGACATATGATACCTAATCTGGAAGCAGGCTCCTCATGGTTCCCATCTTAATTTAGATTTTTATTAGTTTCATTCAGATTTTCTGTTACAAAGTGCAATACTTCCTACGAAGATTTACGTATACAATAAAACAAGCAATCAAAATATTTTATATTTGATCCAAACGAAGAACCACGTTAATCAGTGGTTGTGTGGGGGGCAGTACCGTGCCCTGTTTCTGGTCTAAAAAGCTTCAAAAGAGCCTTACTGACTACAAAATTACACCCTACTTTTAAAATGAGTACAACTAAAGCACTTTATTGAATAGATATGAGCGATTGATTGACTTCATGCACAGGTAAGATGAGGATAAGTTTACCTTTAAATTAACTTTGCTTTTTTATGTAATGAAATACAAATATAGGAGTTCAACATACATCCATTGACATTCTAGAAAATGTAGCAGATATTCTGTCCCCATTAGTGTGCTTTTATGAGTAGATTTTGACTCACCACAATTAAAACATATCTAAGTAACAGCACACAGAGTAAAATACAGGTAAATTTGATTTTTAATTAGCAAAAATTACCAGAAAACATTTAGATTTTTTAATGATGTCTGAATTATTCATATGCACCACAGTATGTTTCTCCTACATGATTCCTACACAAAATAACCATTAATTACATTCTGAAAACATCTACCATACAGCAACTTTGTTTCTCGGCTAACAAGTAATACACACTGTCTACTCTGAAAATGCTTTGTAGTCTGAGTTAGGGAAGGGGAAGTAATCTGCTTCACAAAGCGTTGGCATTTGAGGTCTGAGCCAATAACCACAACTGATTTCCTAATGTCATTTGTGTCACAGTTACAGAGGGAAGATAATTTTAGCTAAAATTTCAACACTTGGATCCGTAACACAAACTGGTTTATAGCCAGCACAAATCTGCAAGTGTTTAATCTTCCTGAGGGACCAGAAATTTTATTAGCTGTTCACATATCATAACACTGCCAAACTGCAGTTACTGCTGAAGGGCTCAACACAGGACTTGAGCGCCTTGAAACCCAAGGGCACCGCTGGGGACCAGTGCTTTGGGACTCCCCAGATGGGCTTTTGCCCTTCCCTGGTATTTTCAGCATATTTTCATTCCTCTCATTTCCTACTCCACACCTAAACAACAAGAACCCTCACTTTAGCACTTAATCACCAGGGAGAGGGGTGTGTGAGGAGCAGAGAACAAAATTAAATATGTCCCTCTGCTAATTTAATAATTAAACATTTTCCTTCTACAATCTTGTTCAGAGCAGCACTTAAGTTTTTCCAAAATCTGTGGCTTTATTCACACTTTAAAGTTAAGGGCTTTGTTGTACAAGGGTATTCATACAGATAATAGATATACCTTTCCTATCCAGGAGTTCAAGAACATTTCTTTTTCAATAACAAAGAAAAAAATTTTAGAAAGCCTTTTTATTATAACAACAAAAAGCTTTTTTGGCTTTGAAACAGGATAGAAAATTTCTGCCTCCAGTGAAAAGGCTAAGCATCTTGTCAGCAACCCAGATACTTTTGCTTCTGTTGCTTTTAGACGTCTGTTTTCTGTACATTAGAAAAAAGAAAAGTGTTTAAAGACACTTTTTTTTTTATATTCAGCCAAAATTTGTATTTCCTGGAAAGGAGGGAACAAAACAATTGGACAAAGACCTGCAACGATCAATTAAAAATTCTAGAGAAGGATTTTTCATTGAGCTAGTTTCCTTATGGAAACAGTCCTAGCTCCTGTAAGAGTTGCTGCATTGCTGCCATGGTGCATGTGTTTGATATTCTGCATGTGATTCCTGCTTTTCCTTCTTGGTGGGAAACAGGAAAATTCTGTGCTGTGACAGCTCAACTATTTACAGTGACCCTGGTGTCAACACAGAAAAACAGTGTCCAGGTATCATCAGGAACAACTTTCCTCTCCATCTACTGAGTTGCTAAAACCAGAGTAGTAATGTGCAATCACAGAGACAGAGGATCAGTGAACAGTAAGATATTCTGATATTGAAGTCATTTTTCACACCTCTACTGAAGTTCATACACATTACATTCATTCATCTGTGTCAAAACTTAATTGTCAAACTGAGTTTATGGACTCACACGGCTTTTATAAATATTTGCCATCAGAACATGTGCACTATTAGAAATTTCATTAAAAGCATATTTAAGCCATGCCAAATTGTGTTTTTCGTACCAAAAATAACGATCCATTGTATATTGATTTTTACAGCTAGCTAATGAAATGCAAAGAAAAGTGACACAGCAATGCCTAGTTGCTGAACAAGTGCATATGTTTTCAGGATGAATAAAGTTCTTACAACGCTGACTACTGTCAGACTTAGCCAGTGATCAGAATTTAAAAAAAAAAAAAATCATCTCTCCTTACTGGTGTGGAGCTACAGACACAGTCATACATAGGTGTTTTATTAACCTGAGTTCTCGGTTTCATCTTAGATGTAACTAAATCATAGTAAGCTGGCGATCTTCAAGGTGCCCCTCACAGAAATATGTAGTATTTCTTCAATACTATTTTCAATACTATTGATAGTATTTCTTCAATACTGGTTCTTCAACAGAGTGACTCCAGTTGGTACATTCTCTGCACTGCCTTCAGTGTACTGTAGTTGTACCAATACTGTACTGTAGTGCAGTGTACAGTGTATTATGAAGCTTTACATACTGTCTAAGTGCAAGACAAAAAAATAATAATCAACAAAAGAGAAATATTTTCCTGAGTTAGAAACCATAAAACCATTAATACATCTCAGTACGTTTCATGCTCGTAGCTATGACAGTATTCTTCTATCATTGGATCTGGGCTAAAAACTCCGTGGAGGAACCTCTCCAGCAATGAAACTCCTTTGACCTGGTATTCAATAAGTGCTGTGGGAACAAGCCTTGGCAGTGTGCACTCCTTGGACTCATAGTTGTGAAAAAATAACACAGATGCAATTTTGTGTATGCTTTTGTAGGCAATCCTAGTCTGGCTGTAGGGCAGATTTCAAGTCACTCAACTTCAAGGCACATCAAAGCAGAGAGGAATAATTTCCTGCCTCTTTGACAGGGACACAAACTCTGAACAGAGTACGGTCACATTCTGCCTGGAAACTGCAACAGCTGCAGCAAACATATGGAGCTGCCATGGAAGAAAAGCTGTTTAGTCTGTGGAGTGAGACCCTAATCAAAGTGATTGATGCTGGATATGATGCAGAAATGCAATAGATATCCCTTCTGAAGGAAGATACTCGAGAGATAAATACAAAATGCTCTAATAAATGAAACAAGTTGAAACACCTGTAATACCTCTAGGAAAGATGTTAAAATCACTTAGACTTATATTAGCAATGAATCATTTCCCTTAATGCAAAATGTAAAAGAGCAAAAATAAATCAATGGTCTAATATTAACCTTGACATATCTGATTTTTTATGGTTGTTTGTTTGTTTGGGGGATGGTTTGGTTTGGGTTTTTTTGGTAGTTGGAACTGTTATGCTACATATTGGAAAAAGGTGTGATATAGGAATTTATCTTTAATAGAATACAAAAGTAGGGTATAGCCAATCAATCTCTTGACAAAGGTCAGTTTCTGTTAAACTTGCTTGCAATGAAAATTAACATCAAAAAGTAACTATTTTAAAGTCATTGGACCTTTGCCATTGCTGTTGAGGGAACTGTCTTTTTCTTTTTGAGTAACTAGCACAGAATTATGAAGACAGAACACATAATTTCCTGCTAATTAATCAACAATATACAAGTATGAGAAGTCATGCTATTTTCATCTTTGTTACAAGACAGAGGTGTGAGGAATAGTGGTTGCAGTTTCTGAAATTCCTTAAAGTCTAAGACAAAAACTGAGAAAGGTTATTTCTATCTCACTATTTTCATGAATAGCTGGTACAATCAGAGTACCCTCGTTCCAAACCTGTAAACTGAAAATAGTAATTTTGGGGGTGAAAATGGCACAGGCTTGTTTTTTAAAAGAGTTTTGATTGCCTTTCATGCTATTTCTTTCCCTGCATCTTTTATTTATTTTCATGTGCCAGGAAAATGGTAAATCATTCTTATTAGATGTTCATTGACTGGGTAGGATGATACTTAAACAGTATTTGGGAAAGCCATATTCAGGTAACACTTTTTTAGTTTCCAATATTATTTAGAGTACTCAAAAACTTTAAGTGGTGCACCTTATTCTAACAATAAAGAAAATTATATTAGTTTGAGTAAATGATTAAATAAAATCTCAAGGGCAACAGAAGTAGTCTGTGTTTGAGACTGAGATGGGTCTGGCTCCAAGGTAAAAATATTCTGTTTCTGTTCTAGAAAATAACATCTACATAATATACCTATTGCTCTACTAGCAATAACACATGGAGAAAAAAAACCACATAAAAACCTTGGGGTAACTAAAATGAGGGGAATAGAAAGGACAACTAACTTATAAATAATTCAATTCACAGGAGATTTTTCCTAGTCACTATATCAGAGTTTTCAGCTTTCTGCATAGAGTTTTCTATATGGATGAACATTTTTTCTCTTAGAATAGTCCATGTGGTAAAGTGACTGGAAATAAAAACTCGTGCTTCCAGATACAGTAGGTCCCCTTTATATATTTATGACATTTGGCAAATGCCCTGCTCTTAAAATCATGAGTGCATTTACCTCCTGCTGAAGTAATTGAAAGCAAACAATTCTCTGGATCAGTACAGCCACGATCAGTAATTACAGGACTATAAAATTATTTCAGTCAAGTCCTTTCTTATGTAAGCAGGCCTTACAATAGATGAAATGAATTTTCTTTCAGAAATATTTTAATTGCGTTGCAATCTATTTGATATCAAAACTTCTTTGCAATGGAAAGCAGCAAAGGCTTTTTGGGCAATCACCAAAGGCTCAATTTTTTCCTTGCAATAACTTTACTGTATACTCCAAACAATTATATATAATTTAACACATATTACATTCTGAAAGGAAAGTCAATAGCTTGCCTATCATCCTAACTTTAAAATCTGATGAAAAATATCCATGACAGTGGCAAAAACCTGTATTTTTCCAACCATGCATTTAGGGACAAGGCTAGAAAAAAGGTTTAGGTTGTAGTTTTCACCCACTCCATTGCTCTAGAGAGAATGATTCATTTAATTAGGTAAATGCAGTTGGTGGTGCCCTCTCTGCTCACACATTATCCTCACCTGGGCAGAGAGCAGGGACAGCAGCTTACATCCAGCTCCTCCCTTCACATGCTGACAGCAAAGTCAGTAGACACATAACTGCTGGAACTGACCCATGGCTGTGGGATCTAGGGAACTGCACCTAATTTTTGAAGTAATATTCTATACAAAAAAAGAAAAGCGCTATTGCACTCAAGAGTAGTTCTCCAGAGATTTCTTTTCTCCTACATGTAGTTTCTCACTTTCAAAAACTGTGAAAAGAGTCTTACAGATGAATGTTGTGTTAAATGTTTGTCTTCCATGCATTTATTCTAGATACACTTTAGACTATAGATATATTAGACCTCTCAAAATGCTGGAATTTCACTCCACATCAAGAAGGAAGCACATTCTGAGGAATAGTCATGAGCAGGTTGAAAACTCATGGGTAAGAGTCCGAGACCAAGGCAACAAAGGGAAACCAGGGTTTAGAGTCTGCTGCAGGTTGCTCCATCAATGGGAGCCTGTTGCCAAAGCCTTCTTGCTCCAGCTACAGGGTCTGGTCGTGCTGGGGGACTTCAACCACCTCAACATCTGCTGGAGCTGTAGGCACTCCAGGAGACTCCTGGGATGCATGAAGAATAACTTCCTAAGCCAGGTAACAAGACTAACAGAGGGGATGCAATACTGTAATTTAGTAATATGGGGGAAAGTCATAATTCAAAACTTTCTTTCTGCACTATGTTTTCCAGTTCCTGCAACTCTGAGGACAAAGAATGCAGCAAACATCACAAGACCCTCGAAAAAAAAAAAATACTAGCTTCTATGGATGGATATAATACCTACCAGGATCAAAAGCTGGGATCAGAAGCACAGCATTCTCTGCAGATCACTAGAAACTTTAAAAAACTCAGGTATAAACCACTAACTTTAGAATAAATATAGAGGATTAAAGAAATTACATGAGTCACAAGAGTTAGACTGTGAGGAATGAAAATATTTGGTTTAATTTCACTCAAAAATGTCAATTTCCTCTGCCAACATTTATTACACGGGTACTTTCCAATGTTCCGCTAAATGTGTTTTAAAAAATCTCCATGCCCAGGTTCAAATTGATCTTAAAAAAGACAGCCAACCAGTACTTATTAGATTCCATATGATACTCATAGATTGATGTATCTTGATTATTCTTAAGCACATTAATTAACTTTACAGTGAAAGCATAACCATACAGAAATATACCCTTTAAAAAAAGGCATGCATTTTCAAATTAAATATGTTACAAAATACTTCATTATATTCTGACTGTATTTAGACATGACCAACAACATGAGAATTTGTCACCAGATAACTAAGAAGATGGTGGACATGACTCTGAAATGAAAGATTCATCTTTGCTTATCCAAGAAAAAGTGATCAACGATTTTTGTTTAATCAAAATTCTACTTTAAAATGCAGCTTTGAAACTACATAGATCAGATTTTAGACAACCAAATGCACCATGTGCAACAACTATGTACCAAGTATGTACTGGCAAGAGTATTAGCACAAATCATAGTAGGTGACTGGAATTCTTTCCATAAAAAAATATTCACAGCTGATAAAGTAACAAAGTCTTGTCTAATCTATCAGGAAATTATTTTCTGTCTTTCTCATAAAGGCAACACTTGCTACTAAACTCAATATCTCAGTTTTGTTGTTTTTCCACTATCTGAACATCTTATCTTCTTACTCTTAAAAATCCCCCTAACTCAAGATGTAATTTCTGCTGTCTACTTATGTTGAAGAAAGTTGTTTCCTTCATCTTCTAGGAGACAGATATTTTTAATATTTATTTTGCTTCATTCTAGAAAATAAAACTACTGTATTGCAGATTTAGTGAAAGGTCTCAATAAATCAAGAGAATTCTGCAAGAGGAAGGAAGAATAATCTAACTCTGAGACATCTAACATTATATTTAAAAGTCCTTACCCCTTTCAGAGTAATATATCTGTAATAAGTTGTCATAGACAAATGACCTTTTAGGGAGCTGCATCCAATTCACTGACGGGTAGCAATTACAGTTGTGACCCTATCTAAAGCCTAATCCTTTGCTAAGTCAGTTCCTTCTCTTCCTCCTCTTATCTTTCAGTTTCTTATGCAGGCTCCTGTAACTTGGATTGATTTCCTACATACAAGGTCTTCCAGTTTTGCAATATACCTTTTTCCCCAAATTTCTTTACGCTTGCCATCTTGACTTGTTCTCATCGCCCTCTAAATGTTATTCATCATATTTCTCAGTAAAGTTCACAACTTCAGTTGGACTTTCAGTTTCTTCAATTTTTATCAATCTTTGTCTCTCAAATATCATTTACTCTCCCAAACTGACACAGTGCCAAAACATTGTAACGTTGCAGTAAGATCTTGCCAACTCTTCCTCTTTCCATCTTGAGTGGTCTTTGGATTATTCTCCTCAAAAGTTACATGAAGCTTAAAGATAGACAAACCTGGACTCAGACAAGTTTAGAATACTTCTATTCTTTCTTAAGTACTGCCATATAACAAATATCTTTCTCAGGCATTTATCAATATCTCAAAGCTCGAGAATATTTTGGTGCTAAAATACCAGTGGATATACTTAAAATTTGCCAATAGTGACTGTTTGAGCAACAGGTGAATCCAGCTGACATTTGATTTTCCTTTATTCTTTTCCTTGAGAGACGTAAATTCTGAGAAAAGCCTAAACTTGAAGTTTTCCTTTTCCTCTCTATCAGAACAGCTTCCTATTCAATCATTCTCCTAAATCTTTGTATTTTCCTCTTAAGTGGAGTTTTTATTTTCAGTGATTAGATATCAGATACATAATTGTATCTTTGAATTAACATTTGCTTGTCCCCCATGACTCGTGTTCCAGAAAATTAAAAAGCTGAAGAACTACACCAAGTATTGAAATGCATTATTTTTCTCAAAGGAAAATATGGAATATTATCATACATAGTCTTATGTGCAGTTAAAAATATGCTTGTGTTCATTTTTTTTAAAGTAATTATTCCGTGGCTAATTTTCTTTTTGTAGAAAACAAAAGGTATTGTTTAATTTTGAAGGGAGTTATTACCAGAAAAATGGAATGCGACACTCATAGCCAGCACAATAAATGAAGAAATTGATATCAATTTCAGTAGAAGAGCTGGACCTAAGTTTGATAAACAAGTAAATACAAGATATTACCAGATACAGAATTCTCAAAGAACATTGAAGTCAAATGTCCACCTGTTTCCATCTATTTTATTTACTTGACTTCACTTGACACTTATCCTCTCTTGAAACAGAAAGCAAAATCAGTACAAAATCTTCCGACCCTGATCAAGAAACTCATTTGAAAATGAACACATGAAAATAGCTACACTTTGATTTGGAACAAGTTTTCTGCCCACATAACTGAGAAGATAATAACTTATTTGGGAATTACTGCTGTATTTATTTGTCCTTCAAGATTTTGCACAAAGGAGTCTTTACATTTATAACAGTTTTTGACAATGCAGCATCTATATTTTAAGAATACACCGATCATTAGGATTCATTTTTAGCCACAAACACAAGTCATACTGCTGAATGTATCAAACCCTGTAAATCCTACTAATTAGTAACATTGGCAGTTGTGTGATATTTTATTGTCGTTCATCAGACAGCTTTATTTTGGTTTAAAAATGATAAAACTAAACGCCTTTTATCCTCTGTCATTCTTCATTTGCAATCTGATGTGGGGACAAACCCACACAGACAAACCCACACATAATATGGTCTTATTAACTCAAAGCAAATGCAACTGAAACAATCTCTGCTGATAAAACTATGTTTTTGCAATTTCTGACAGCACAGTAGACGAACTGGCAATCCAGCAATTCAAGACGACGCACATCCTAGGAAAAAACCAAATTTATCTGATAACATTATAAATCTTATATTTCTTTTGAAGTAACATTTACAGACGTTCTTATTATCTTTACAAAAATTCAAACAACACAGCCTGACTTCATTCTAACTGTAATAAAATCAGGTATTTCTTTCTGTATCCATTAGAAAAGTTTGCATCTGTTTTATTAGAAAAGTTTGCATGTGTTTCATTTACTTGCCTTTGTTAGTAATTTATCATCTTATCTTTAGAAGTAAACAAATCGAAAAATAAAGTACAAGGTATTCTAGAGCTAGTCAAGTATCTCAGTGCTTGTGCTAAAAGAAAAACTAAATAGGATAAAAGTCAGTCCCTCAGTTTGAACATGAATTTGGGAATATAAACCCATGCAAACATAAGAAACCAACATTTAGAGATGCTTCAGCACATGATTCTCTTAAGTACTCTTAAAACTTTCTCTTAAGTACTCATAAAACCCTAAAGTCACAAACCTCTTTCACTTGGAGAAGAATAAATTTGTTTAACAAGAGAAGCTTCTACCTCAAAACAGTAAAATCTTTAAAGAGATTTATGAGGCAGCAATATTAAGCAGTGTGTCAAGCACTGCACTGGTAGCCAGCAAACCCTACACAGAAACCTGGTTCAGCTGATGTCTTAATTTCAGCTTTCATGTTTCCAGATTCTGCGATGCCTAGGGATGCACTTCTGAGCCTCAGTGTCACTCAGCTCTCTTCATAGAGTAGGTAGACAAAACAAATCCTTTTCCTGCTGAAGACCAAGGACAACTTTCAGGTCCAAAAGCACAAACAATGGTGGACTGAAGGGAGGTACAAGAAGCATGAGACCTCACAACCTGAAACTGTAATTGGACAATTAAACCCCAATATGCAAATGGACCAAAACTTATAAAAGTGTAAGACCTCATGATCGGTCAGCCATTTTGTGACCATTCTTGGTCCACCTTGGGTGTAGCCCTGGTCAGGCCCTGTCCTGCCCAAGGTGGGTCCTGGAGGCCTTTCAATAAATACCTACTTTATTCTCCAGCTCTGTCCAGTCTCTGTTTCAGGTCAGCCTTCCCAAGGCATCACAGCAGCCTAAGCAGATGTACAAATTGCCAGATGAAAGGTATCCCTCATCCAAACCCCCCAGAGAGGTGCAAGCCTCTGCAGGCCGTGCACTGCAGCAGCATCAGGTGTCTCAGCTACCCCAGCACACCCCAAATGCCAAGAGGTGCCCAGGTGAAAACGCTACCCCTTAGCCAATACAAGCATTGCCCTGAGGCAAGAGATACATTGTACTGCTCAATGGGACCACTTCAGATGCAGAGCAATTGCTCTTTAAATATTTAATTTAGCAGGTGCTCATTTATGATAATTTAATTTTGAACACATGGCAGAGCTGTGGTTATGCATGTAGACACCTGAAGACAGAAAACTTATTCTGGAATAGTTTCCCTTTCTCAGACATTCAGTGTCACAGAGTCTCCAAAATAAACACCAGCACCAGCCAATCAATCTTAAGCGCAGTAAGGCCTAATGAAATGTCTTTACAAAGAGGTGTCAAAAAGAAAAGTGAAATTATAGAGATTGTAATCTCTATTAAAATCAAGTAAAAACATGAAAGCCTAAGTGAAATGAACAGAAAGTAAAAAGAGCCAAGAACAAATTATTTTCAGAGTATGGAAAAAAACCTGCTGAAAATTACCACTGTAATAGCTGACTTGTAAGGAGCTGAGGAATTGTACTCTTTTGAGGGGCAAGAAATGTTATTTTTTTTCTATTTACCTTCAGAAGTTCTAAAAAATGTAAGCATTTAGAGTTTGAAAGGTCAAAAGTAAACTCCCCAGGGCCTTTTTCTTCCTCAGGAAGAAGACAGAGATTTGATTTACCATTTTAAGTCTAAAGAAAAAGTTAATTTTGAAATATCACATCAGAAGTTCATAAGAGAAGCTTGATTTCAGAAAAGTCATCTTGCTGCAATATATCACTATCATTTCACAAAATGCCTTTTTTTTAAAAAAAGGCTTTATTCTAATGAGTAGAAGCACATAAACCATGCATAAAATTAACTTGTTACAAATGCAAATGGTGGACTCCTAGATAAATGTTTTTCTGACACAAAATTAATATAATTTGGTGAGAACGAATCAGCACATGAAACAAGCACATCCATACTGAGCTAGAACTTGTAAGAGCTCTTCCTCTGTAGTGGGAAGAAAAAATAAAAAGAATCTTTTTCTGCTAAAAATTAAATATTTGTGCTTAAACGACAGTTGAAATACCATGGCAGAAGGAGCCTTACATTGTTCAAAAATGTGTTCTTATGCAGAGCCAAAAAAAAAAATCAGTCCTAGTTTAATTGTTCTCTATGTTTTGTTTAACAGTTTAGCAACTACCAAAGTAATATTTGAGGTTTCATTTCATAAAAGCTGTTTACTCTCAGGTAGCTGTTGTATTTTATAGAATGTAAGAAATTAACCAAATAATGCCTCGTGAATGTCTGTTTCACTGGGAGTTGTCATAGGAAAGCCCGAATGTCCAATTTTACATAGTGACATTGTACTGGCTTGTTTTCAAAGATGAAAATCTGAATTCTATTTAAAATGAGATGATGTTCCACAGCAATATATAACAACCAGTCTAGTGGACAGGTGGAAGAAAACAAAGGCATTCATCACAAAGAGATCTGACTGCTAAAAGAGAAAAAGGAAAGCAGCACAGATACATGGATTTATGTCCATCGGGCCAGAAGCAGCAGCATTTTTGCTCATGTCACAGACTTTGAATTTGAGTTATTCCTAAAATCAAATTATGAAGTGGAATCATGATCCAATGCTTTCTAAGCTTAATGTACTTCCCTGTTCCTAACTAACTGCATTTTTCTCAGTCTTTCTCTTTATTTATGATAGAGGAAAGGAGAGAGAATGAGAGATATTATTCTTTCAATAGCTAATCCTTGTCTTCTTTCTACTAGAAACCACTTAGTTCAACTGAAATTATGAACATTAAAAAAGGGCAGGCTGAGACTATATTCTGCTGCAATTCTACAGAGAAAAAAAAAAACCCTAGTGAAGAGGAGTAGAGGCACTGTCATGATACGCCATAGCATGAATTCAGAATTGATTTTCTTTACTTGCTGGACAAGAGCACATTTTTATACAAAGCTCCGTTCATGTCCCATAGCTATTTAGGGTCTGTAGGAGGAAATGTTGACAGTCTCTTTCTTAAGCCTTCTTGTGGCTAATGCTGCAGCCTCTGCCAACTTGGCATTGCAAGGCTTCTATTGGACTCTGTGTGGGATTTGTAAAGCTCAACAAATCGAGAAAAATACTTTCCTCAGAGAAACCTCAGGATTTTCTCTTGGGAGATAAGTATTATGAAATGCATGTTGCCTATAAATGATTAGAATTCTCTAAAATTTAGATCGGACAAAAAGAACTGTATGGACCTACAGTATTTAAAATCTATACTTTAAAATACATATTTGTGTTTGAAAGGACAGTTTTATATCTTTTAATATCTCTGCAGTGAAAATATGTGTAGATTTGTAGTGACTCTCAAGAGGAAGTAACAGCTATTATTTCAAGATGCTAAACCATTTATTGTTTTAATTAAGTTCAGAATTAACATTTTAATACAATTTATAGAAGTTTAACTCCTTTCTCTTTTCCGTAATAGTAGTCAACCTTTGCAACAAAGAGCAGATACAATTTACAAACTGCCACTAGCAGCCTGTGCTGCAGACATCACTGAGCTCCAGAATGGTTAAACATTTTGCGTTTTGAACAGGCATAAGGTTCATGAACAGAAAAGGGAAAGAAATTACTGATATTTCTTCTGCAGAATTTTATTACATATTTCTGAACTTTTATGTCATGAAAGAACTGATCATACTGTACTTGACACATATTCTAAAAGTGTAAAGGAACACAGAAAGGGCTTTTCTCAGATCAGCATCTTATCAAGCCCAGTGTCCTTCCCAGAGTGGCCAGTAGCAGATGACTAAATAAGAAAAAACTGCATTCCAGAATGGTGTGTGCCAGCACTGTCCCTGTTTCCAGCTCTGCTATTCTGCAAGGAAACCTTTATTCAGGTTTCATGAGAAAAGAAGAAATGGCTATATAACTATATTAAGGCACTTAAGTATTCATCATCAGAAAGCAATTACTGTACTCCTTTACCTAACTCTAGGATGGAATTGAACATCAACAGGTCATAAGAACAACACTGTTTATTGTAAAGTGGAAGGAAAATGGTCTGGGGAAAAGACATCTGCATCTTCTTTGTATGCTGAAGCAGATTCATGTGCACAGGTTTTCATCTACCTGGAAAAAACCAGGGGGAGAAGCCACAGCACCAAAGGGAGAAGAACTGGTGCTGATGGCTGTACAGAATGTGAACTCTGTGGCTTTCCAGGCACTGCATTTTCATTCAGGTGAACTTTTAATACAGTACAGTATTATTTTTTAAAAACTTTTAATTTAGTACCATACTACTAATACAGTTTAGAATGGACTAAAGTCAAATCACTGAAAACTGGCATATAATCCCCCTTTTTTGGTATTTCAGTAAATTCTAGAAGATAAAGATAATCCTATACAGTATTTTCAGCTACAAAACTGTTATTTTAAAGTACTGGTCTATTGTCATGCACAGTGCAAAGCCATTTTCTGAAATGTTTACAACTTCAAAAATATGTTTTCAGTTGCACTGTATTAAAAGTTTTGCTAGATCAAAAAATCCTGTGCTATTGATTCTCCTATTAGTGTTAACATTGGGGTTTTTTTCCTCATTTTTTGTTAAAATTGTTGCTTCTATGAAAATGAGATCAAACCTTTAGGCACATTGGGACCTGTTATTTTGGATAGAAGATCAGCTGCTGCTTTTACACGCCCTTGTCTCTTTCTTCAGAGTGAAAATCATTAGAGGCAAGAATTCATCTTGACATGCACCTCTATTTTCTTCACAGCAGAGTTGTTTAAAATTTTAAAACGGCAATGATTGGTGAACCACAACACCAAAGTGAAATCAATAATGAAAGCAGCTTTATTAGCTCTCTAAGCGCTCCTATGTATTTTCTGTAAACTTGTTACTCTTTATTTCAGATTCTAGGATGTTTCACGTTGGGGGTAGGAGAGGACACAGCTTACCCTTCACATCCTGAACTAGGCACCTGAATTAAGAAGTGTTTCTGTTTTGATCGTGGAAGTGATTCTGGTTTTCCATTCTCTGTCAGGAGACTGAAATTACATTAGACTCATAGTTCCATTACCAGGAGTTGGGCAGTGGGAATATGTAACACTTTGAAACCTGCCTAAACAACCATGAGGATGACAAAGAGACTCATTAAAGTTCCATACATCTTACAGCCCATTAAAGTTTCTGGGCACCCAACAGTCTTGTTCAATTGTGCATATACATGTTTACAGAAGATGAGAGCCATAAAAAATAGGAAGGAGAGATTTAGTGTCTGCAGTAGTTTAAAATGGAAGGTATGGCTCTGGGCTGTAAATCTGCTTTTATATATATATAAAAGTATATAAAAGAGGATTTGACTACAGAAATATAGAAATCTATGTGAAATTTATGTTCAAGCATACTCAAAAAAGTTATTCAATCAAATAGTAATTTCAGTGTTTCCAATCCAAGTTTTTATGCTGAATCTGCTCTCCAAAGACTGTAAGCATGTTATGGAACATTTGCTTCATCGCCGTATCTAATAACTAAAACTAATTTAAGAATTCATAAGTTCCGAAGACCTCATAGACTGTCAATAATACATCAGAGACTTGCCTTAATAATATCTAACTAATGCAATAATTGCATTTACTCCTTTACTGCTTGTGTGGACAGGAACAGATTTAATTATAAAAGCAAAAGTATACAGATATTAGCAAATTGCTAGTTTTATTCATTAAAGAAAACAGAAAACACAATGCAAGCCAAGCCCTCTTGAAATCACAAATTCCTGGTTTCTAAATGCTATAAAAAATAAATACAGTGTTTACTATATATCCATATGTACCACAAAAATTGATGTGGACAGCAAAAGAGCTTGTGTTGTGCACCTTATCCCTATGATATACATTTTTTGAGGTTTTACTTTAGACTGTTTTATTCTAGCTACACAGACTGAACACAAAATCACAACTGGAGATTTGGATTTAATTTCATACAAAAGAAGCCAAATGATACATTCCAAGAATGTCCAAAGACACAAATCAAAGTACAGTAAGTGGGGAAAATAAAGCCATTGACTTAATAATGTAACATTTATTGCTGCTTTAGCACTACTTTAAAATGAGATGTCCTCACAGAGTTATTTCAATTAGTTTTGGTACCCATTTAATGAAAGGGGAATATTCTATTCAATTGAAGTATACAGCCCTGCATACTTTGTAACCAGCTCTTGGCTATTTTCACCTCTTTAAATGCTGCATTATCAGAGCAAAGGCTCAAAGCCACACCACCAAAGTAAGCATCATCTACTTCAAGAATACATGATTCACATACTATAAATCTGTGGCATCTGAAGAGTTGCAAATTTGAAAAGAAAAAATTTGGAACCATCTTGAAAAAAAATTTGAATTTTATTTGTAATTCAGAATCTTAGCATCAATTAGCTAAACATGGGAGTAAAGGAAGACAGTATATTAGAAAACTATGTCTTTCACAGATTGAGAAAAGTTTTAAATTACTTATAACAGTTTCTGAAGCCATTTACCTATTTTCAAATCTACATATAAAAAACCTGATACGTTCAGTTTCCCCTGAAAAGATCACTAAATTTTCTGGAATAGTTTCTTCTAATCAAGCCTGTGCCCCAATTCCTGGAGCACATTCCCAAGATGTGCCAGCCTCCCCAGGGTGCACCCATGCTGTCAGTTAAGCCATGGGGCCTGAAATGGTGTGATATGCTCTTATAATTGGAAAGAGTAATTTGACCTTCCCTCTTTTATTTCATTGCAAATAAGGATGCAACTCTCAATATTCTTTTAAATGAAAGGTCTACTTAGGCTGAACAAAATCACATAAATGTCTGGTTTAGTAAGATAGAAGCAAATGAAAGTTCAAACATCTAGTGAAATGAGTCATCATTATCTGCATCAAAAGTCCTAATAAAGACTAAGGAAAATGTTTACACTTTCATATTACTATTTCAACAGACATTAGGATATGACAATTTAAGCAATTTTAGCTTGTGTGAGTTTATTTGGGTAAGGGGACAATACCAGAATTTCCTATTTATAGCACTCTGCTGAACAGACAGAACCAGCTGGTAGCACTGAGAGATCCAGGCCTTTCCACGGGAAATAGTAGGGTCCTGATTCTTCTTCATGTCCAGGACACTTGGAATGGTGTGTAATTAAATGTCAATTGCAAAGATGGAAAACAGAGACCAGGGTTTTTTCTGTTTGACCATGAACATTCGAAATGCTTACAGGTCAGTAAATCATTGGGGGCAACTGATACAGGGAAAAGAAGTGATTGACTATAACCACTTCCATGATACCACAAAATTGTGCAACTCACAGAGTCAGGAGACTTTCTAATGAGAACACCCAGAAGCTGGAAGCTACAGAGGCCTCAGTGACTTAAAAGCCTTGACATAGGATACTTAGGATAACGAAGTCATGCTCAGACAAACCTCTAAAATGAAAATTCTAGACATAGACAAATTTGCCATCTTATTTTGACACACCCTGTAGTGCAGCCGTGTGGATTTCCACAACCCCATGCTCTGAGCTGGAAGATCTTCCTCCCCGCCCAAGAAGCTGACACTGAAACCAAAACACTGAAAGATCTGAATGCACCAGTAGTGCCCAGAGACACTGGAAAACCCTGACATGCATGTGCTCTTGGCATTTTAGCCTTACAGCTGATTCCCTGCTCTACCTTCCTTCTCTCATCTTTGACTGTGGCAAAAAAGTACAGTCAGGTATTTTCATTACCAAATTTCCCTTCCAGACCTGACACTCAGTCCAAATATTCAAGCAAAGCAGAAAGGGTTGCGTGAAACTACTTCTGCACAATTAAATAAAATAGTCCAGATTTTAGTTTTTATAAAAGAGTACAGATTTTGCAAAAGAAATAGATTGCATACATATTGTTTTCTATAGCTTTGGAGTACAATATGTTAAGACTGCAATATTAAGCACCTGGTTTGTTCATTTCTATTTTCCAGGTGAACATAAAAAAACTATATACAAATAAGATGTAATAAATATACAAAGCCAGTATAAAGTTAGTGCACACAATAAAATATACATAAAGAATATTTTCCTTGAAAGTTACACATTCCAGTTTCTAGTAATAGGAATCTGCAACACCAATTTCTTCAAGAATATAAATATATCATTCATATACACACATACATACTCTAATAATATTGTTTTTTCCTTTTATTCAGCCAATTTTCCTGGCAGAAGACTTCTATATGTGACTCATAGTTAATGGGTAAAAAAGTACCAAATATTACTCTATGTGATAGGCAGATAATAACTAAGGTGAAATTAAAATATATTAATGTCAGAATAAAAGGTAATAAATTACCAACCTGAAATTTTATTTTCACACAATGGTGAATCATTGTTTTTGTAGGTTATTATCTATATTCTACACAAGATATTCTACCCCTACATCAGATTGCACTTTAAAGAGGGAGGAAAGTCACATGCAATTTTATCATGAAGGACCATGCACACATTTGAAAGATGTTATGCAGATACAATTATGAAAATGTTTTCTGATTTTATGTTGACAAATTCTACTAAAAATCTAACATAGCATGCAGAAAGTTTCTATGAAATAGATGAGAAAAGTCTAGTGCCATCTCAAGGCTACTCAAGTATTTAATTATTATTTCTAGAAAAATAACTAAAGAGTTATTTTATCTAGCCTGAAAATACATTCATTGTAATCTTTCCAATCAGATATTATTCCATTGCTTCTTTGAGTGTCATTACTCTCTGACATCTCTTTTGCACATGAGTACTTAACTTCCTTGTGCAAGACACTTACATATCTTTTGGATGCATTAATAGCTTCTTTATTCTCCTGCTGTTTCCTTCTTTCCACTTTGTCCAAGACCTAGCTAGACATGTAATTTTTGAGCAGCCTGATTTTATTATATTTTTATGTTACTATAAGAAAAGAGTAGTTTCTCTTAGCTTGTATAATATAACTTAAAAGCTCCAAACTCATGGCATATATTACTTTCTGCCAAAAAGAATTCTGAAAAGTCTATAGTAAGTATTCATGACCACACACTATATTTTCATTACTCTGTTAAATACCCACAAAAACTGACTTATAAGCAGGAAATGTGCAGAATGAAGTTTTTTTTTTTTGTAGTTGCCTTTCAAGTACACACCCATCTGGGATAGTTTTAAAAGTCAATTGCTAGAAAGGCTATTCCTGCCTTTAAATTTGATCACCTTATGGGCCAACAGCAATTGATATGCAATCTAGTGATCCTGTTGCATTCCAGTCAGCAGGATTATTATTAGTGACTTGAAGTGGAAATGGATCGAATCTGGAATAAACGTGCTGTAGAAACAGATTTTACATGCACTATTGAAACTTATGAAATGCTTTACCCTCACACAATAACTAATGGAGAAGTTTACAGAACATTACAGTCCAGTGATTTGCATGCCAATATTTAGAAAAGTGTTGTGGAGAGGTAAAAACAAACAGTTATTTTTTTAATGAAGGCACTAACCACAAAAATCCTCCATCATCTCCCCCTTTTTTGAGCATTGTGTTCTGTTCTATACCTCATAAAAAGAATATTTATTTGAAGATTTAAATCAAGACTTTCACTATTTCAGTTTTTATATGTATAGGAAAAATTAAGAGCTCGCTGCTCTATTTCTTTCCATTTGCAGATGCATAAAGCAGTCTCTTTAGAAAATGAACCCTGTTAAATTTATGGCAAGCGTGTTCTCATTTAGTCTAATCTCTGCTGCCTCAGCATAACATGCTGTCTTTACAGAGTGCCTACCAGAAAAGGAACCTTAACACATTTTTTAACAGCTAAGGAAGAAAAGCAAAATCCTTGCTTTAAATGTGAGTATATTTTATAGAAATATAACAGTGTAATATTTGCATAAGAAAAGCATGATAAACAAAATAAATAAAGTTATAATGCGGCTTTCATTCAGTAGCTGAGCACCTGAACACAGAATTGTTTCTTTCATAGCAGATTGATGACCATGTTTACCTTTTTATATTAAAAACAAAGTAATTAATTTTGAGAAAATCATTAAAGACCCAGAGAGTGTACTGTCAATTGTCTCTTGATCTCAGATAAAATAACTGCAAGCTTACATCAGCTATAATCCTTGGAAGTACCTTTCATAGTTCTACACTGCAATGCTGGAAAATTATCTCAATGAATTGATTACACTATCTACATGCCAGGCTGAACTGCAAAACTAAGTTTTTTTTCTTCTGACGTCAGAACATGAAGAATATTTACTTACAGTCTAAATGGTTTTAATTGCAATGTACTGAACCCCTGCCCAGAGCAGTGCATTCAGTCCTTGAATTATCAGCACAGGAGGGACATGGTCCTGCTGGACTGAGTCCAGAGGAAGCCACAAAGATGATCAGAGGGATGGAGAATCTCTGCTGTGAGGAAAGGCTGAGAGAATTGAGTTCTTTGGGGTGACCTCACGGCACCTTCCAGTGCCTAAAGGGGCCTTATAGATGCAAGACCCCTTACAGATGCTTTTTTTACAGGGGCATGTAGTGATAGCACAAGGGGAAATGGCTTCAAATTGAAAGAGGGTAGGTATAGACCAAATATTAGGAAGAAAATCTTCACTGTCAGGGTGGTGAGACACTGGCACAGGTTTCCCAGAGAAGCCCTGTCACTGTTCAAAGCCAGCCTGGACAGGGCTTTGACCAACCTGGTCTAGTGGAATTTCTCTCTGCCCAAAGCAGGAGGCTTGGAACTAGATAATCTTTAGCATCCATTGTTATTTCTATGACTGCTGAAAAACTTTGTATTTTAGCTAATGTTTTTGCACACTGGAATGTTCACCTTGCCTGAATTCATGTTTACATAAGCTCATGAGGCAGCAGTGACACTCGAAAACAATGTCACTGGCCGGATTAAAAACAGGTATTAGTAAAAAGATCATTGTTGCATGAAGATAAAAAGCTCAGTGAATGTTAAGCATGGAATTGGCTTGAACTTCAAAGTTTTCTGACTCCTGCCTGTGTGTTTCAGACCATACAATTATGAACTCACATTACTACAAATCCCCTTCTGCTATAGTAAGTTGCTGTGAGCATCTTGGACTCAAGCCCTAGCTAAAATTACATTTCTTTCTTTATGCCTCAAGCACTCAAAACAGTCTTGAAATCTTCCCCCTGTTTTCTTCATTAAAAACCCCAACTCTAAGATCTGATGGAGAAATCAGACCATAAGGTGGTGCAGATTTCTTATCACTGCAAAAATGATGATCACAGGAAAATTTGGTGCTCAGTATGAGAACAGTCTCTGTATATTCGTTTCAGCATCGATGATCTATTTTGAAGTCTGATGATTTTCTTATAGGAATCAGAAAATATAGTTAAATTAATAATGTACTTTCCATTAAAAATGTTGAAAAATTCTATTCTAGATTCTGTACATGATAGTAGAGAAAAAGTCTAAATCTCTTTATCTGAAGAAGTCATAGCTCTAAAAACAAGAGGAAAAGAAAGAATAAATTAACTACTTTAGCAAGAAGAAAAAATGCCATTTTTTTTTCTGTCAGAGAACATAGACTGTAAAACACACCTTTTCATTTTTCCTCACATTATGTAAGATTGAGGGTAAAGAAGGTAACTATGCAGTTCTAGGTCTATGAGTAAGTTAAGCAAGCCTTCTTCCTCAGCAAGAAATTCACCTAAGGGATTTGTTTGGTTTTTTTTTAATAATCTATAGAAACAAGAGCAAAATCCATCTTTCGGCATGATAGGATTTTGATCTTGTAAAATAAAATTTCTCTGTCATGCTTTGCTGTTATTTTCCACATTTCCGTATTGAAACTGCATCTTAAAAATATGAACAGTTTTTGTAAACCTATGGAAGGGATGCTGGACTGGCAATGGGAACATGTTCTGTCATTTCTCCATTTCTTTTAATAGACCTTGTTTCCAAAACAAAGTTGAGTAATTGTCTCTGTTAACTAAAACATTTAAAAAATTCTCTATTTTTGGAGACTGCACTAACTAATGCATGGACAATTCAATCAACTAGTTTTTTCTCCTTTTAGTTTTCTATTTTTGAAATCTGTAACAATCAGACACTGCTTGATTAAAAATACAGTATTTAATAGATGCATTATCACTATATCATTGTTCTTACATAATCACAATTATTTAAGCCTAGGAAAAATGCAAGATAAATGGTAGCCTACTATACATATTCTAAGTAGTGACATAAAAATTGAATTAAATTTTCAGTGCAATATAATAGGTTTAGGAAAAAATAGATGCAGTTGTAGCAAACTGAATTTGAGGATGCCTTTGAGAGAAGTTTTATATCACTTTCAGATTTTTTGTCTTCATATACTTCTCCTTCAAAAGGTTAGTTAAAAGTGTTACAGCAAAAATGCACTAGAGGCTCAGGGTGACATCAACAGATGATCAAGAAAAGAAAATCCTTCAAATCTGCCAATTCTCTGAGCTGGACCTAACAAAATGTTGTTTTATTGGGCTTGCAGGGTTTCCTATTCCTATTCCTATTCAGTTCAACAGCCGTGCAATTCCAGGGAAAGGAGGGACAGCACCTTAAGGTGGAAAGAGGAAAAAGAGACCCTACAGACACATGCACACACACATTTCCCCCAAGTTCCCAAGCAAACCAGACATGAAGAAAAGTGAATCTTGAGTCATCTTTGTAATTTGTTTTCCTAATCTGCTTGTCCATTGCTGCAAACATACAATGCATGTTTCTGTTAACTTCTCCTCAAAGCAGCTTCCCCATGTCTCCAATACACAAAATTGATAATCTGAATTCTCATTTACTTAATTCAAACTTAAGTATAGAGATTGAGTTTTAAATGTCAACTTATGTTTTTAAGAGAAGCATTATTGATGTGGACTTTCAGAGTGGGATAATTTCCGCTATTCAGTAAATACATTTTGATATAAGAGATGCAGAGAAACTATCTCACCCTTACAATAGTTAGGAAGGTTTAATTTTGGCATTGTTTTTGGATTACATAATGAATAACTTCTAGAATAAAAATGTCTCAAAGAAGAAGTTCAGGAAATTACTTGACAAGATTATATGGATAATATTACGGGATTGTACCAAGACTACCTAAATAATTTGCAACTCACTTTTTTAAAAAGCAGAATAGTCTATGTATGATGCTTTTACATCACATTCTAGGTCCTCAGACTTGTGAATAAAGAAAAATTGAAGTAAAAGTGACAGGAATTGCCATAGTGATATAAATAGCCACAGTACAACAATCTTATTTGGTTCTTCTCTTCCAAATAAGAATTAGGAACAGGAAAGGGAAGAAGGAAAGGCAAGAACAGAAGAAACAGAGCTCAACATATGGAAAATATCTTTTCACCTCAGTAATCTGTCTCTCAAAATAATTTGACTATTATTCAATGTTTTCAAAAAGGTCTGCATACCAATATATTGTGACTTTGTTTTTCTCTTGTTCAAAAGAACCATCTGGATAGTTTTAGGCAGTTTTTTGTTATTTCTTTTTAGTATAAAGTTACTGAAATAGCTGAAACAGAAAAATCAAAAAATACTAGATATTTCTGTGATAGCAAAAAAAACCACAAAGCCATTTTTGTTATTTGGGAGAGATGTTAATCTCATCTTATTTACCTGAATTAGATGAAATAAGCCCTTTGAATCTTAAAAACTGACTCACAAATCTGAGTTTCCATAGTGATCATAATTACAGTTCAAATAATGAGACTGGTTGGCATTATTAAAAAGTTTAACAGTTGAGAAAAACAATCTTGATTTTGGTCAATACACTTTGGAAAGTAAGAAATCTTAGGAATATTTTCCAGCATAAGTAACCACATATTTTGAACTAGGGATCTTTCAGATCTATAAAACTCGCTCTGTGAAAATCCTCAGTGGCACATATATCTCTAGCCATTAGCAACCACTAGTACATCTCATTTACATACAGCAGCTAGAGCTTAGTGGATATGAATTCTGCAGAATATGTGTTCCCAAGAAAAAAACCACAAAAACCAAAAATTAAGCTGACCTTGGAATGTAATTCTCATTATTTATCCCAGGTTTATGGTATAAATTTCTTCCCAGTGATAGCATTACACTAAGAGAGGTTTCGTAAAAGGAAAAATGCAAATAGAGCCTGAGTACAAAGAGGCCTTTAGAAGGACACCAAGCTGTGGAAAAACCCTCAGTGTCAGAAGGGGACGTCTTGTTGCTCCTAAATTTTGATACCACTGAAGTCTGAGGCAAAGCTTGCATCTAATTTAAATAGTAGGGTGATTCCTTTAATTAGATTGCAAAATTCAGTGTTGGAAACCATATTTCTGAAGATTGAGAGCTCTGGGTTGTCAAAAGTGGTCTCATTATCAATATTTTAATTCCAAGTCTACTTGCTTATGGTAAATTTAGTTTGACATTGTTGCATGCAGAAACTAACTGTACTGTTTAAATCTATAGTAATTCCAGTGGAAGCTTTCATTACTTAAATTCTATTCTGTATTGTCTTTTAGAAGTCATAATTTAAACTGAAATCTCTGGAGGGTTTTTGTTGTTTTATTGGGGTGGGGTTTTTTCGGTTGTTTGTTTGTTTTGTTTCTTGGGGTTTGGTTTGTTCCATTGTTTGGTTGGGGTTTTGGGTTTGTTTTTTTTGGTTTGGTTTGTTTGTTTTTTTTTTAAATCTGGTCTTTTCATTATGCTGGCACTACACAAATGTGTCTTTTCACTTACATCATCTTGTTTTCTCACCTGCAGGCTTGCAGATAGCCTTACCAGGTGGAGCAGATGCAGGAACAGGGAGTCATGGAATGAATTTAGGGCATTCACACCTAAACCTTATACAGTTCTGCTCTGTGGCAGCTTCTCTCCTTAAGGGCTGGAGTGAAAAAAAAAAAACCAAACAGCTAAAAACTGACCCAGATGATTTATGAATCCAGGATGTTATGGCTGTTAATGGCCTTCCACAGGATTTTTTGCAGCTTTGGCATTGCTGCAGGGGTCACAAATGATTTACTTGTATCATCACTCATCTTGGAAAGGCATGTTCTGAGTTTGGCTGCAAGAATGAGAGAAATGCATAGACACTGTACTCCTTGGAATATGTTGGAAGATAGTTTCTAAAAAGCAGGTTTGGGAAACCTGCCATTGGGGTGAACTATATGGATACTAGACCTAGTAAAATCAAAGAGCAGTTCAACAAACTCAATTTAGGAAGAAAACAAAAAAATAATACACAACACTCAAACAAACAAACCCCCACACAGTTTCTAGGAAGTTTTGTCTCAAGCAAGTATCACGACAACATGATGCCTGAAAGAGAGGAAGTAAATATTAGAGAATATATCACAGAATCACAGAATATTCTGAGTTGGAAGGGACCCACAAGGACCATCAAGTCCAGCTGTTAAGCGGATGGCCTGTACAGGGACTAAACCCAGAAACCTGGAATTATTAACACCATGCTCTGATCAGCTGAGCTGATCTTGGGGACAAGGAAACCTTTATGCCACGTGAAGCAACAAAGATGGACAACAGAACCTTTAAATAATGCATTTCCTTCTGATAAAAAGAAAGGACATTTTTAGCTACCATAAAATAAGAAAAACAGTGGGAAGAGTCACAAAGTCAAATTGGAAATGTAGAATTTAGCTGGAACTGTTTTAAAAGGAGTGATGTTTTTGAACTAAAAGAGGGCAGATACAGACTAGATATAAGGATGAAATCTTTTACAATGAAGTGACTGAAACCATGGAACAGATTGTTCAGATAACCCAGAGAGGTAGATGGCAGATGCCCCATCTCTGAAAACATTCCAGGTCAGGCTGAAACCAGATCTGGTTAAAGATGTCCCTGCTCATTGCAGGGAGGTTGGACTAGACGACCTTTAAAGGCCTCTTCCAATCCAAAATATTCTGTTTTTCTATGAACACAGTATTAATTGCATAGCACATAGTTAATGCTTTTAAAAATCTCCTTGGTTATCAAAAATGAGACACAAGAAGTGTGAAGTTTTCCTAAAGCTGAACAGCAGACAAGTTGGGATCTCAGACTTGCACCTACAATCAAGTTTGCCAGCTGCTTCCCACACCGACCTCCTCCTTTTAGCACTGTGTATGAGAAAAAATTATATATTTCATAAACAAACCAGTGTCTGGTAACTTGATTAAAGAAAAAGCCTTATATTTTACACCCTTACTTTTAGCACATATATACATTTATAGCAACATTGACTATTACAGCCCTTTCTCACAAATATATTTAATGTCAAACGGAAAGTATTACAGAATTATCCCAAATATTTGTCTTTTTTTTTTTTTAGGCCTGTATTAAGTCTATCAGACTATGAAATATTGCAGATGGAAGGTTGTTAATGTTCTTAACACTTTACTACAAAGCAAAGAAGGATGTTCTCATTTGAAAAGTTTGGAAAGTCTGTGAAGGTTATCTGAAATAATCAAATGAGAAGAAAGAGAAACAAGCAATTAATGATATCTTCCCTGTGGACTGAGAAAGCTTCACTAAAGGGAGAAAGTTATCTTTCCCTTTATCATTTTGTGGAAAGATAATTTTAATATATAGAACTACAATTAATTTTATCTAGTTGATGTAGTACTCAACAAAAAAACCAAAATCATAATTTTTTTTCTAGTTAACACTTATTTCTTCCATGGAACTATACTCCATCACAAAAATACTCAAACTGAAGCGCTGAAGCTATAATAATTGATTGCATTTTGAAAAGTACAATACATTAAAAGAATCTTGGAAACCTAATCAGACCAAAATGGCTTTAAAGAAAATAAAAACCCCGTATATTTCAGGAAATAAAATTAATCATCATTGGAAGATTTTATCAAGATAAGTCTAGCTTTTAATTCAAGTCTTTCAGTGTAAATTACAGACAGATAAATAAAGTAGAAAAAAACTTAATAATATGAATCGGTTGAACATTATTCTCTTGGCTATGAAATAGAAACAGAGTTCAATGTACATGCTCTAATAAGTAATATTAATAGGATCCTGGTGATATCCTTCCTTCCACTTCTGGGAACAAACTTTTACATTTCAAAACCTGAAACTGCATCAATCTATTTACTGAGATATTATGGTGCTTCCAACTCTCTCTACAATGCACATGAACTGTCTGCTAACACGGCTGAAAGTCCATGGACAGATTCTCCCCTGCAGGAAGAAAATTTTATGGTAACTAATTATATGGCAAAAGAAAGCCATGCTCTGATTGCCACATCGCCAGAACAGTCTCAAGTGTCTTTGTAAAGTCACACCCTAACAGGTATGATTCTGAGATATTTAACTTATCTTCTGTCTAACCTTGAAACTTTGTACTTAGTAATTAATATCATTACTATTACCCGAGGAACTTCAAAGTAGCTTCTTGTACTTATGCTCCATCTACATTTGAACTTGTTCAGAAACACTATGATCCTAAATCACAAAGAAAACCAGAACACAACCCCGGAACCTAAATTTTTAATCCTGAGAGAACACAGTCTGGTACTATGTCAATTTGCAGTATCCAATGCAGTTGTATTTTAAATCAAAGCTGTAGGAAATGTTTGTAATCACTAATTATGATTGTTGTATAGAGGAAATCAGTATTGCTTCTCTGCTTGAAATTAAAGGTGGGTCACCTTGCTGAAGGGAACTCCAGTACCAGGTTTACAAATAGGAGAGAAACAGGAACTTGGCATTGTTTCTCAGTGGCACATCTCTTTATCTGGGAGGATGGAGATGTGGGATCTGATTCCTGGCCTCTTGGCCAGGTTTCAAATTAAATTGCTAAATTTTTACGAATATATTGATGCCTGTGGAAGCAAGGGGTAGAACTGACAATTCCAAACATTTGAATTGTCTACTGGGAAAATGACTGTTCTTTTCCACACCTAATGAAACTTCCCTTCTTCTCCAGTAAAGGAGAGCTGCACAGAGCCTGCCTTTTTGCACAGGTGTGGGATGAAAGCCCTCCCAAACATGTCAGACACATAAATGAAAGCTCAAGCCATATAAAGGAGTTATCTAGACTCTAGAAAAAACAAATGATGAAACAAATGTTGCATTTCTGTCTTACTGGATAGTTCTAACAAACACACTCATTTGAGACTGTTCTCATTTGGCATTTTGGTGGTTTATGCGTTACTCTAACATGCTTAAACATCCCTGTGTGATGCACAGTTGTCTAAAAAAGAGCTCCGAATTGTGTTCAAGTGATCAGACTCTGTATATGTTATCACTAGCTTTCACAAGTACAGAATACATAATCTTTAATGGACACAGTCCTAATTATTCCTGTGCTGAGTGGCATTAGAGTATGTCCTACCAGAACTGCAGTGATCCTACAGCAGCCCAGTGAGATGCTGTGTCACCATTTCATTGTTTTTCATCTACAGGACAAAAGAAAATGGAAACCCCAAGAGCTGAGCATCTTCCTTATCCCTGATACTTATCGCTGTATTCATGTAGACCTAAGCTGCCACCTGACCCTTCTTGCTGAAAGGACTGGACTTCCCAATGTGAGGCAGAAAACAGCAGGCTAAAGGATGGTCATGTCCTCTCTGAAGGTCCTGACTTTCTCCAATAAATATTAAACAATTTTTGTATGATTTTGTCCCTGTATCCTGCTGCACTACAGATGGAAATACAATGAATATTGAAAACATCCTGGTCATTTGCCTTCTTCGCTTGCTTAGGACATCTGGAAAATGTATAAGGTCTCTTTTCATGCACTTAGGCTTAAAAGTATGAATTTATGTGAAGAAATTATTTCCTTTTCCAGTCTTAATGTTTTTTTAAGATATTTAGGGGTTTTGAAGTTAATTCCCAAGTTTACAGTCTGCTGTTAGGAGAGTGCTTGGAATAGCACACACTCTGTCTTCCACGCTGTAAATCTTAACAGTGCAGAGCACTCCACCTTTCACAGACAACGTAAAAGATACATCATGGCCATTAACCTTCCCCTCAGCTGCTGATAAAGTAAAATAGGCCCATTCTTTACAGTAACAGTAATGTATCTGTTCAGATAAATATTCCTCTTGCTGCAATAAAGCACAGCATTTTACAGTTGCATACCATCTTTGCAAACTATAACGTGGCAATTAAAATTGAGTTTGAACAGAATACTACGTGAAGATTTGAAGGCGAAAGGGGATGAAAGACCTTTTCCTAAAACTTTCCTCAGCAAAATCTGAAGTTCAACACATAAATCAACGTCTGCTTAGGTGAATTTTTAAGTCTACAGCAAAGATATAATATTAAATTAATTTGTGGCGATCACTTCCTGAAGGCTGTTAATTTGATATAGTTAAACATATGTTTATATACCTGGCATTTTTTTTATTGCACACAAGCTAGTTAGATCAGGAGGCTGTAACTAAAGGACTCATGTAGCTTAAAATTTAGGAAGCTATTTTATAAATAAATAAACAATCAGAATTTACTTAAAATATTAATAATTTATTAAAATTTATTATGATTTCATAATTGTTCATAAGAGATTCAGAAGCTCTAGCCTAGTCTTATTCACTATGGAGCCTTGTGCAAATCACTAACAGTCAGTTTCTCTCATTTTCCTACACACACAAGACAGAGTTTTGTATTTCCCAAGGAAGACGCATATTTAGGATCAGATCAACACTGACTGGGAGGATTGGTTCATCACATTTCTGTGCATGGGTAACTCCGTGGCCAAAATCAGGGAGAGGCACTTACAGAGTGCCTTGCACATTTCTGTGTACGTTTATCCTTGACTGATTCCAGATAAGGACTTGTGATGCTACTACACCTGAGGAGATATTCAGGATTTGCACTTTTTAGTAACACTAATAATTCTGAAAAAAGAAACCCATTGATGGATCTTATCATATAATCTTATAGCCACATCATTTTTTTACTGGGTGGGGCAGAAAACAATACTTGCACAATTTTCCTCACATCCATAAATCAGAAAAGATTTTTTTAAAATTTATTTCTGTAAAAGAAAATAATAGCTTCAGAAACATAGCAGCATAAGATTACATGCCACCTTATCAGTTTCTGAATCTATTGGAAAATAAATGTTTAAATACTGTTTTCAAATATCACTGTTAGCATCATTTTAATCTCATGTATCAGAATCCACTTCAACCAGCCACATTTTTCAAAACAATTCTTTCATAAATTTCATTATCAAAAAAAGTAAGACAAGGTCATTTTTCTATGACTCTTTAGGTGTTTGCCCCACAGGACCACATGAGAGTTCATGCCACCCAAAAACTCCCAGAACACATTTTTTGCCTAAATAAGTGAAGCAAGAGAAATTCACAGGATTAGAGCCTAAGAGTCCAACTATTTTCTTCAAGTGTACAGACATGAGATAATAGCATTAAATAGAATGCACAAGAACAAATAAATTAATGTAGTCAGTTTGACATATTGTTGGGTTCAAAGATTATAAATAACCTAAGTTTGTGCATATACCCATGTGTTTCAGAAAAGTTGTGAATTTTAAAAGCCATGCTGAACTAATTGCAAAGCATTTCTTATGCCTCTTGTGCTCTGAAAAATGTAATTCCCAAAATACCAAAACAAAGTAACATGAAGTGAAATGAGCTATATATATAGGTCACTTTCAAAGTTCTAATTTTAAAAAAGAAAAAATATGAAAAGATATAACTTTGTCAGTCAAAACTACTTCAGAGTGCTGTTATGCTTCTTTCCACACTACTAGATGAAGAGTAGGAAAGCAATATAAAAACCTTTCCCTGCTCAATCCCCTTGACTCTTAAATATTGAGATCATTTGAACTGGAATAAAAATTATCAATACAAATTTCAGCATTATTAAATGATTCCATCTATAGATATCGGGGTAAAACAAGACCACGTTACCTAAAAAGACACTGATTTTTAGGCTTACAGCTGCTGAGAACTTAAATACTGAAACACACTTTAGTCAAATTCCACCTTGCAGACAAATACTTTGCAATAAGAAGCAAGAAATAGGAAATTATCATGAGTCTGAAGGTAGATTAAAACCTCATGTGCACAGTTAAAGGGACATGCAATATGATGCACATACACATTAAACATGCATGAGATAGATATGAACATGGTGTTCCCGTGAATGGTACACATGCACACCAGGGGAGATTTGTGTGGTGTAGGATTAAACAAATATGCAGGTGTAGCTCAGGCAGCCTGCACAGTTTTAAATTGCCCCTCAAGTCCTGCTGAGCTGGTTCACAGAGGTGAGTGTGGCAGAGCATTGGGGCTGTATGCTAACAAACACGGGGCATGTTTATTTTTACCTTGGAATTTGTTGCGGTTATGAAGTGCTGCATATAAAGGAGAATTTTAGAAGGGGATGTAGATTTTACTAAAGTGCATAAAGATACTCTTAAGCCTTGATGTAGACATTCTTGAACTGTAGAACTTGAAATACTCAAAGTGCTTGAAGCACTTATTTACTGCTTTACTTGTGATGTTTGCCTGATGTCTTTTCCATTGATGTGCTTTTAGGTGCCATGAATACTATTCTGCTTTAACCTTATGTAAATGCACCTTTAAAAAAACCCCAAAAACAACAGAACCAAACAAACAAAACCAAAACCCCCAAACAAACAAACAAAAAACCACCTCCAAACCCTAAACCCAAGCCACGAAACTGCATACCAACCACAAAAAATGACCAGTTATTTTATTTTTAAAATACATAAATGAAAATAGTAATAGCAGTAGTGTCCTTACAAACAATAGATATCCACGGTCCTGACTGCCAGAACTTTTCACTCTGCACCACTCTTTCTGCTTTTCCTATATAATGTGTGAGAGCTCTGGGAACAGCTTCTCTCTTCTTTTTGCCCAGCTCTTAGTTTAGTTTGTTACTAATCTTGCAATTTCAGAAACAAGACAAAATAAAAAGTAAAGTCTGCAGTTCTAATAGTAAATGCTAGTGCAACTAGGAGCAAATTTCAGTTTCTGTGCATCAGCTTTCACCTCTTCCATAAACCTTCAACTAATATTAACTACTATCAAACTACTACTTGAACAGTTTCCTTTTGATCACCTCCCATCACTGTTGTGGAGGCTGGAATGTTTAGTTCTTAGCTGTTGTGAATTGTAATAATGCCAAGTATTTTATTATCTGTAATTATAAATCTCATGCTTTGTACTGGTGATTTATACTAATTTCAGCTGTGAGTGACACTTTACTTGCAGTCAGATCTGACAACTTATTGATGGTGGCCGCCCTATTGTTTAAAGTCCATCTACAGCTACAGCTCTGATCTAAAGGTAAAATTTCACTTCTTCCCTCATGCTGGCACAGGCACTTCCACACCAGCCCACTGAGTCAGATTAAAGACTTGACATGATATTAAACAAATCTTTAATTCTGTTCCATTTCTTATTTAGTTTCCAATTTAGTTTTTCTAATAAGGTCTCTTCAGATTAATTAAAGTTAAAATTATACCTATGAATAATACAAAATTCAGCCATAAATTCTACGCTGGTTTTCCTTCCTAATTTGCAAAAAGTTGTATGTGTTAATCCCAGACAAAACTGCACCCCAAAGAGTCAGAGAGGATCATTACTAATGCTTTCATGAAAGCAGACAAAGACAACAAAAAAGTTTCACAAACTGGTGAAGTGTTTTGGGATATATTGTATTATCCAATTACTGTGGAAACCCTGAACATCTGATTGGTAAAAAAGCCCCAGAACTTTTACATGGTGACAACTGTCGCAAGCTCTGAAGGAAAGAGGAGAAAACAATTGTGAGCACTGAAATGGGAAACAAAAGAGTAATTCCTGTGGTTAGTACAGCAGTTTTGATGAATGCTACCAGCACTTGAAAAGCCTTTCTTGCTTCTAGAAAGGAAAGGATCAATACAGAAAGATCATCCAGAAAGTTGTTCAGTGGCATTGCTCTTTACATTCTGCTACAGACTTGTGTAAGGAAAGTCTGATTAAATGCAACTGTCTCTCAGTTTAAATATTATATACAGGTACATACCTGACTGTTTTACTACATCTGTATTAAAGTTTAGATCTAACTTAATTCTTCAATTCCACTATGTCAAGGAGACATTCCAATGTCTCCTTTTTGGCTTGTAAAAGGCAGGGTCTTGATGCTAAATTACTTACTAAAAATCCTACTTCAAGGTGGCCTCGAGAATTTCACACTTAGAAATATAGATATTTGTATGAACAAGGAATTTTCACTCTGGAATTTTACATTCCATACTCTGACATGTGAAAGCCAGCTCTCTACTAAGCTATTTGAGCAATCTTCCAACCTCTTTGAACCACGCTGTTTTAAAAATTTATTATAGCATATTTAATGTAAGTTTATTGAAAGTCATTTTGTTATGGACTAAGCAGAACATCCAACCTAATATTATTTTAATGCTCAGAGAAACAGGAAATTACAAGTTATTTTAGAGCTATGTTAATTTCATAACAAACTCTTCTGAAATAAATATTTAAAAATAGTTCATTGGATCCATAATAATATTCTAATTTATGTCAAATTTTTAACATTTACTGTGTTAGTCACATTTTCTCTCTCAAGGCACAAAGAGAACTGAGGTAAGTATAAAAGAATTTGACTCTGAATCTTTATTTTTATAAAAAAAAAAATCTTGCCTCCAAGTGATCCTTTTACTGATAGTGATTAATTTTACATGCTATCAGAAGGAAATTTGGGGAAATTGGTTAGAATTAGAAAGAATCCTAATTTATAAAGATTAATATAACTTTATATCCTTAGTCACGACATTGTGACTAAAGATTTTCCACGAGAGTGGAAAAAATACTGAACTGCAAAGAATGGCTTTTAATAGGAATTAAATGTTTATTCATAGTTTGTAGGCAGTACTCACAATCTTTTAGCACCTTGGATGCTCAGTAATCTTCCTCATTTAACAAGATACTTTCATATACTTCAAAACAAAATGATAAAATTTTTTTTTTTTTTAATTGACTCCACAATTTCCTTTTATTCCTCTTGCCATTACCTGTAAATATGCCAAATGTTCCGGAAGCATTTCTATCACTGTACAACACAAAGGCTGAATGGAGGCAGGACAAATGGCCAGTGAGTACAGATGAACAGCTGCCTAGGAAAGGATCTGCTCTCTGCCAATCTGCTGAAGGAAAGCAAAGGTTTTCATTTAACATAGTCTAGATTAGATTTCCAGAAAAGGGAAATGAAAAAAATGCCAGATAGGTCATCTGCTTCCATGGACATAGGAAGAAGCTTTAGACTTACTTGAAGCTTCATACTTCATGAGAAGAAGCTTCATGCTTTGTCAAGGTTTATGGAGTTCACGTGAATAAGGACTCCACTTTTTATTCTCTGTTCTGTTGTGAAAGTAGTATTATTAGCAGCATGTTAAATTATTTTAAATAAGAATATTTTTAATATCAGAGAAAGAATTTTTCTTATTTTTAAGTATATTTTCTTATGGATTGTATATATTAAATTGGGGGGGTTTTATCTTGAAAAACAATTATGATTCTGGTTTTAAAATCCATTACAGAGATAATAAATTTTAGCAAATACGAAACATCGAAGTACAGCATATGTCATTAGCTAGGAATGTCTTTTCACTGTGTGATATTTCTATCATTGTTTATTCCTGAATCACCATTTTTCATTTTAAATAATCCTGATGTTTATTTCCTATGATCAAAATCTGATTTTCATAACAGTCTTCAACAGTAATTGCTATTTGCTTCAGTTTTTGCTGTTTCCTCCTCTTTTGCTTCTCTAGCTGTTGAAAAATGGGTTTGTTTGACATCATAAAATCTGTTACCATAGTTGGTAGTTTACTTTATTGCAGAGGTTAGGTGTGCTGGTTTTGCATTACAATAGGGAATGACATAACTCTTCCAGTAATGACTTTTTAAAGGAAAAAAAATCTTCAGCCAAGATTAACTGACTGTCAATGCAGTGTTTGCTAAGAATGCAAACAAAGTATTAAAATATCAGTGGCCCCTACCAGGATACAAAGCTAATGGGACAAGGGTAAGGGAAGCATCATGATGTAAAAGACACAGGCGTATGCTGTAAATTATTTGTGATGCAGAGCCCTCGCCATTCAAAAGGACCATACAAAACTTTTCTTCAAAAGGAAATTCTGATTCTGAAGAAATAATATAGTCCAGCATTTCTTCAGGAGGGGTGACAAATAAGCATTCCAGAGATATTTAACGTATGTGGGGAATGGTAGCGATTTTGTAACAAAAGGAAACAAGTATTTGTGATGGCATACAATTCTAATTTATAAATATCTAAACTGAAGTACCTGCAGGGAAGGCTCCATTTCATGTCTAATGTTGAAGAACTGCAGTTTACATAATGCTAGCAGAAACCTAGACCTGAGGTCATACAGTCAAGAAACATAAATGAAGAATATACCTGAAGGAGTAACTGCTCGAGCTGAGGTGTTACCCCCCAAGGGTCTGAAGTTTTGCCACTGCAAAGCAAAAGTCCCATTGAAATCTTTACCAAACAAAACCATGCCATTCTCTCAGTACTGGCAATAATTTACATATTGTTTTTAATTTATTAGAATTATTTCTTTTCAATTACTTAGAACCATAAAACGGTATGTGGATTAGAATAACACTCGCAGAGATTGAAAATGAAAAATGCAAAAATTTGAATTTTATCACCATAGAAAACAAAATAGTTAAAGGAGCAATGCCATACCTGATTTGTGAATAATGGAAACATTTGCATTATATTTATTGTTTTGTGTGCCTTTATCACTTTTATTGTTGTGCTGCAGTGTAGCCCTTTGAAGGTCTGCCAAACCACTGCGGCTGACTCAAATGCAGGGCTGAATTTTAATTAAGCTTAGCAAAATACTCATTGAATTTGCTGAGCCTGATTAGGCCAGTCATCCTGATAGACGTGCAGAGGGCATCTTCCTTACTTATTCTAACAACTGACAGAGACAATTAATAGATTCTTGTAAAATAGTTAGATGTGAAAAATACAATGTCATCACCTCTTTTCACTGACAGTCTTGTTTTTTTATGTATTCAACATGGCTAGAAAAAAATGCTTGGTATTGTAATAATGGAGTACTGAAGAGTAATTGCATATTTGTATCCATGAAGATTAAATCACAAAGATATGCATTTTGTTCCACTAAAGTATTCCCTACAAAATCACAGCCCAGTGAAGAGGAGTTTCCATGGTCTCTGCATGGTAACATTAAATATGTATGCAAGCGGATGCCTACTTACAGATGACTTTTCACTTTTTATAGAAGAGATACTGGGACCTCTCTCCAGTTTATGAAGTTAGAATANTCTCTCTCTCTCTGTCTCTCTCTCCATCTATCCTATATCTTCGGTCTTTCCTGTGAAGTGTGACTATGAATTGCAAACCCAAATATTCATTTATTTCTGTTCTCTGTGTGAATGGAAGTTTCATTTTTTATAAGTTTAACAGTGAGGCAGATTTTGACTTAGTAGCAATGTCCTTAGTCCATTCCTGTGCATTCCTTATGCTTAGGAGTGCTGGTTTTGCTGTTTTCTCTTACTTATTAACACAAGTTTAGGGGGGAAAAAAGATTGTGGTGTATAATGAAGAAATGTATAATACCTGCCCTGTCAACCAACCTCTTATTCCTAGAGAAAAGGAACAGCACTAGACAAAAAAGGCAAACAAGGTGAACAAAACCACTGACATGCTTTGAATGCAAGTTAAAATTTTTGTCATGAAAGGATATGAAAATTTCAACAAAATTAACAGAATTTGCATTCACTTCAAGTTGTTTAGTATCAGGCTAGAAAGTAAACAGATTTTTACTACAAACACAAAAAATTTGTTATACAGTGACTGAACTTCAGTGATCAAAAAATCCCAGAGTAAACAAGAGTGACTTGCAGCAGACGCAAGAATAGTCAATAAATTATCACAAACCACAAGACTTAAAGGTTGAATTGCAGAGACCAAAGAGTTGTCTTCCCTACAACTGAAAAGGTGTGGGAAACAGAAATGGGGAAGATATACAGTGTAAAAATGGAATATGTACAGTTGAAAAGACAGCAAATTCGTGATTTAGTGTCCTTCAGTACAACTAATACACAAAAGTTAAGGGTGGGAAAGGTGGTGCTATTATTTGATTTCACTGCAAAAAAGCAATTTCCATAGGTTTTGGTGTCCTTACTCTAGGCTGAGGGTAGGAAAAAAGCAGAAATACCTGGGATAAAAATTTTCTTAGGGGATGTTGTCTCCGTCTACAGGCAAAAGACAAGGAAACAGACTAACTCAACATAAAGTTTTAAAAAATATTGTTGATTACACTCTTCCCTCAATCTCTTGTAATTCTTTTTCTTTGTTATAGATCAAGAAGACAACCCCTTATTTAATCCTTACTATTTTCTTATTAATTTGGATATTTGTATGTCTAAGCAAAGGATTTACTTTTAATAAGCATACCAGAATTGAACAAAAACAACATCAGAAAACAAACAAATTAAAAAAACCCAAACCAAATAACACAAAGACCTTTTCCTGATTACTTAATCTAACATTAGAGCGAGGTTATACAGCAGAAATCATGCGCAGTATACAGAAAATTTCCAGAAATATTAGCTATGAAAAAATTTTGCTTGGACTATTTAAACTTTTTTTCTGGAGTTTTACTGACACATAAAAGAGAAGAAGAACACTCACATGTACTGTCATCACCATGGTCACTGCTGCTATCCGCAACATTTTCACATTGCCACTTTTTAAAGGGTCAGTCATATCTCCCACGTGTGTCTTATTAAGGATAAAGTGTTTATTTTTCAAAGGACTGATGAAGTGTAGAAAATAATCTGCATATTCCAAAACCTGACTTTACTATGCTGTTTACAGGAACTTCCCTTTGAGTTCTGTATCTTTGTTATGCAAATTCTTTCCTGAGTCACTGCCTAGCTTCACCCATTTCAATCCATATTTATAAAGCAAATCCTACTCACTACTAGCGGTTTTTTTTCTAATCAAGATATATAAGGGTTATTGAGCTTAACACAACTTATTATTTCAATTTTTCATCCTGTATCGCTTTGCCACAGAGGCATTATGCATTTTTTTAATTTAAAAAATCTTCAGAATTAGAATCAATATTATATGATATTGTTCAATAGACAGATCAAGGTCATAAAATAAGTAAAAAGAAGAAGAAATAACATTCAAATATATAGTAATTGTTTAACCTTATGGAGGTCTTTTTCCAACATTTTCTGAAAATTACTAGCATTTTAGGTCTATGTCTAGAAGAACACCACTGGCATGGAAGCATTAATGAAAAAAGTATTAATAATAAAGTTACAGAGGGCTTTTTGATAAAATTATAGATGCCTCTACCAACAGTAAGCATTTATCATTCGTTTTTCTATAAGTATAAATAAACATTTTTTTGGAAGAGATGTTGTGAGATGTGTAGGTTTCTATTTCAACATAAAAAATAGTAGTCTTTATATAAAACAAACAAACAAACAACAATTGAAAAGACTATAGTTTATGCAATTTTTGTGAAACCTAGGCAGATATCAAGGTATTTTTTCCCAGCAGGTCCCTGCCCATCACTATCATTATGATTTTGGCAGCTTTCCAAGAGAGTTACCCTCCATCTGCTACTGTTTCACAGAAATGGTACCTTGAGGTCCACTTGACCTATGAGCCCTCATGTGCTCCAGCAATTTAATAATTATTTTTTTCTCAGTCAATTAGGTTGACAGAAAGTTCTGCATGGAAATATCTCAGGCTCTGCACCTTTGCCAAGCACAGTTTTTTAATCCTGTTTCTTTCACGATTCCACTTTCAAGCTACAATTTATAGACTCTCCCTTGTGGCAAGATTAGGGGAAAGGGGAAAGCCCCATGAAAAGAAAGTGCTGAAATTTTCCCTAAATACACACACACAAAAAGTTTTAAAGTCTGTGGCTCTCATGATCCAGGGATGTGTGATCTCTAGTGAGTGAACATGGTAATGCTGAGGTTGAGACCCTCAGGCTTAGATCCCTCATTTACAGACAAAGGTTTGAAGATCACCTTTGACAAGGGGAATAATTGTTGTAGTTTCAAACCCCAAGCAACTGCTGGGACTACTCAAGGATTGCAAAGTTAGAGACACTAACAAAAAAATTCTGCTACCACGAGGACAAATAATTCACAAGTGTGATGGGATGTTCTACTTTCCAATGGATAACAAGGCATCAAAATTAATTTTTATTCAAAAATATTAAGCACACTGATACATAAAAAGAGATTTAAGATGTGACACCACAGAAAATATATTTTTATTACTCTGATAATTAAATTCCTAACGTTTCTGCATGGATGACAGATTTTCTGGTCATGATTTCTTTTGCATTTACCACAGAGAATCTATTGATAAAGAAATATTGCAGAACTCTTCCTATTTTCAGAGGAACCATCATGCCACAGATCCAACAAACAAACTCTAACAGCTGACGCTTCAACTTGGGACATCCCTATGTTAGATCTCTGATTTGTTGGTAAAGACAAATTGTTTGATTGTGGAATCATTTGTCAAAGATTGTGTCTTGAGTCTGGTTGTCTGGTTGTCCAATGTTTTAAGTTAAAAGTCATATATATAACATATAATATACATGCTAAAAGTTCCATTTACCCACAGCAAAATACTAGGAAAAGAAAGCATATAGTAGGAGCGAAGGTTGATTATTTAATCCTTGTCTTTTCTCTGCTTGACTCTGGTGCTTGAGAAAACACACTGAATGGGGAAATGAAAAAAATGGAAGGGAAATAAAATGGCAGAGTGGAAATAAGCTAGCCATTTCATCTCATAATTCTGAAGTATTCTACATTCTCACCACTGGAGACAAGTTCTGAAAATAGCAGCTGCATTTTTTAGCATGTCCAGTTTGTGTCTTGAGACTATCTGTTGTAACCTACTTCCAATTATATTAATGAGAAGAGAAGCAGTCACTGACATTCTGCTATAGCTCGGTACCACCAAACTTACTGGCAAACAAGCAAAGAGAATTTGCATTATTTCAGAATAGCAAGAAGCCTTAAGGAGGGCAAGGCACACATACACATGCTCACACAGATGCAGACAGTGATGTTCTGCAGTTAGAAACTGTATTAAGAGAACATTTGTTTTTACAAGTAATTAATGCATATCTTCATGGACAGTATATTAACTACTGTTTATCCAAAAAGGGAAGCCTTACAGCTATGAAATGAACATTTCCTTCAAGTCGCTCTTCTTACAAAGTCACTTGGAAAGAATAAAAAAATCTTCACAAATGTTTTTACAGTGTTTTACCTACTGAAAATATTTTTTTTTATTTATGAAATAATATGCATGAATCAAGCTGAAGTACATACAACAAACACAAGTCCAGCTGAAGCAGAAATTAGAATAGAGAGATTTTTGGGTCATCTATTTTTATACATGTACTTGCATGGGTGTGCATGTCTGTGCACAGAGAAAGAAAAAGAGAAAGGTTACACTGCAGCAGAAGCTTGTTCTGAGGAAACATGGGAAATCATCACTTAAATTGAACAGCCATGTAAGAACTGCTCTGGATCTATAAATGATGTCCACAGGTCTAGGAGCTAGTCTACTTTCCTCTGGATTATTAGGGTTTTCTTGAAAATACCAAGGAAGTACAGTGACATTTAGAAAGTTTACATGAGAAAGCATTAAACTTATACCTTCGTTTTCAAGATGCACAGGAGTTTTTGTTATATCAAGTCCTCCTAATTTAGCTCTTAAACTCAAATGTCTTGTTGATCTGGCAAATACATGAGCACTATATAATAAGCTGAGAAATCCAACTTTATTTAATGAGGGTTGCTGGTTTTGGACTTTATATACCAAAGAATGTGTTCCTGAAATGAAATTTAAATCCACTGCAAAATGTTATGTGACTTCCTTGCTATGGTTGACTTCCTTCATAACCAAGACCCTTTTCTAAAAACATTATGACTGAGCAATAAACCCCTACAATGGAAGGAGGCGTAGAGGAGATGGGCAAGGAGACATTCCATGAAGGTCAGGGAATAATGCAGGGTCTGACAGACCAAAGCTGTTATACAGAAGCTCATCTAGCCCCAAGGGGATCAGAGGTTTCAGGTAAACATCAACACTTGAGTGGATCAACAGATATTGTAAAAGTTTCTCCCTGAGTTCATCAGAAGAGTGGGAATGTCTCCCTGAGTTGGCCAATTTTGCACAGGTGAGATTAAATATCTGAAGAAGAGAAACTGTGGATTAGCCCAGCAAAGAGTATAAAACCCAAAAGATTAACAAAGGAATTTTGAAGACTCCACAGACCTGAGCTGACTTAACCAACCCATGTGTCCTCCTGACGAGGGGGAATGTTCAGCATGGTGATGGTGAGAGCATTATAGACTTGTGACTGGACTGTACACACTGCTGTATTTCACTAAGTATAACTTACATTTGTATTGTGCTATGCAGTTAGTATATTTTGTGCTGTCCTACTAGATCAGAAATCCCAGGGAACATCAACTGTCTTCATATAGGTAAATTAGATATCCCTCCACATGTGGAGTATCTAAAAGAACCCGGTCGGAGAGTATGGAACTCTGACAAACATGAAAAATGAAGGTAATTCCCAAATGAGAAAGACAGTTATTTACAAAATGTGCACCCCCAATTTGTCATGCAGAACAGTTACAGCACATCCAGAATTTTCAGTAAACCATTTTTCTGGACCAGACAAACTCATTCCTTGAAGAATATGTTTCAAGAAGAGCAAGCATTTCTATACAGAATGACAGAAGCTGATGTCAGTCAATGGGTAATGCTCACACAATAAACAGCAAAGGTTTGTTCATGCTGTCTTTGCAGAGATAAAAGTGGAGGGCAAGAAACAATTCAATCATGTTGGAAAATCTGTAGTAAACACTGATGCTTGTTATTAGCTTGAAAGGCAAACAAAACCTAGTGTAATATTAAAGTGCCAATATAGAAACACTCTTTTTTTTTTTTATTTTTCCTCTGACCTCCAGTAATTACTGCCCAGTTATAGACAGAGTGGAAAAACAGGTCTTTGAGATCTTTGAAAATGAGGGCTCCATTCTATTTCCAATGAAACCAGATTAGAATATTACACCTGACATTAATATGAACAGCATCAGTTCCTCAGAGAAAGAGTTTTGGGGTGTCTCAGGATAGTTGTATATTGCAACAGACTTCCTAATTTTAATTCCAGATTCACTTCTAGTTATAATAGTTTAAGTTAAACATAAAATAAACAAATCACATAGAAATTGTGGTCATGAGTAAATTATAAGAATAATGCTGACTGACTTCAAAAAGACGTGGCTCCTTTTTTTTCTCTCTTGTCTCCTCTTTATCTCCTTGAAATAAAAGTTAAGTTTCAGTAAAATATTACTAAATATGTTTTCTAATGACTTCATAAAGAATAATTTTCAGATAAATATTAATGCTTACACCTAGCAAATTAGAAAAATCTTGCAAAAGTGGCAGTGTCCTATAATTCAAAACCTTAGGCAACACAGAAGAAAGGAAAGACTATAATCTCCTAATATCTTCTAATTTTTCTAACACAAACTCATTACTGATTTCTTTAACAAGAAAATTAAGATGTTAATAACTTGAATTTTCACCATATATGTATTTCATCTGATCTTTTCTGATTACTGCTCCCTAGCCTTTTATGATTTTCAAGAATCCTGAAAGCATCAATTATGGTGAATTTTTCTGACAATTTAAGCATTACATTATCTGAAATACTACTGCTATTTCCTATTTTAGCTATTGAGAAATACTCAAGTATGATTCTGGGGTAATTGATAGTGAATGTTGACATTTTAATAGCAGCTACAAAAACAGGTGATATCAAGGCCAGAATGGATGACCTATTACTCCTGAAGCCCAAATATAAATGGTATTTCTAAGATTTATGAGTAAATTTAATAGCTTTCCTCTTTCCTGTGTTTGACAAGTAAGGGGAAAAAAAGTGAAAATAGAAAAAAAAAAGCAAAATTCACACCAAACAATGCTTTCAAAAAATCTAAAGCTAGAATATTCTCATTTCCTTTTAAGAATACAAAGTGAGATGAGTGTAGTTAGTTTTTAACTGCAAATTAGAATAATGATTGCTGTTCAACATTCATGACAGATAATTGGGCAAAATTTTCTTTGAATTTGTTTTTCTAGAAATTAGACATAATGAATATATTCCATTAACTGTTTAGTACCTGGTCTGAAAACCTTGTGATTGTTCCTCCTTTAAAAACAAATCACTCTTAGAAAATCTCTCAGAAAAACTGCTTAAAAATGAAGAAGTGCTGCACATACTTCACTGCACACTTGGTTTCTGTCCAAATTCTTGTAGAAATGCACACTCAATACATAACTGTGATTGCACAGAGATATTGGCTTTTTCTCCCTCCAGTATTTCTTCTTTTTTTTTTTCCCCCTGGAGTTTCTGGTTTGATAATGAAAGTAAAGGAAATCCACAGCATAGCTTACTTGACTTTTCAAAACAGTCTTACATACATGGTGCATATACCAACTCAAAGGCAAATAAAAACTAAATCCATTGTCTTCACCTCGTAGAGCCCAACAGAGATGAACTACCTGGCAGTGAAGCAGCATGTGGTCTCCAAACACAATCATTTCATTCGGTCTCCTGTCATTTGAATATCTGTGACCACTTTTTTCTCTGACAAGCAACAAGAACATGACAAGAAAAACAAGAAAACAAAAAGCACATAGGCGTAATCTTCCCAAAGTACAGAAAATTAAGCATCGTGGGTAAGAGAAAGACATTTTTAACAGGGACAAAATACTGCCTCAGTTCTGATCAGCCTTTCCCAGAGATATAATACAAGCCTTATCTGAAGTCCATGTCATGGATTCACAGACACAATGAGGCAACTCCATGGATAGCTTAGCCAATCCCGAGCCCAGAGCAGCATCCAGGCTGTGTCCAGGGCTGGGTTTTAAAGATCTCCAGGGATGGAGACTTCACACAGCCTGGGCAACCTGTCCAATTGCTTATCCCCATGGTATAAATCACCTTTTCTGCTCACAAGGAATCTCAGGAGTTTTGTTTTGTGCCTGCTGGCATCTGCTCTTTCAGAGGGCACCACTGAGAAGAGCCTGGTTCCCTCTGGATTCCTTCCCATGAAATATTTTTTGAGCTGCCTTCTAGCCACCACTGGTCTGGACTGGTGGCTGGGGTTGTTTCACCCCATGGGCAGGACTTGGCACTTCCTTTTTTTTGAGTATCATACCACTCTTCACAAAACTCTGGGCACAGATGTCCAGCTGGATTTCAGTGCACCTCACTGTCCACTCCTTTAAGCCACACTTCATCAGCCCAGGATGATGCTGAGAGGCAGCCCCCGAAGTCTTGCTTAAGTCAAGACAAATCTTATTCACTCTTCTACCCTCATCCACCAAACCTGTCATCTCACTGTTGAAAGCTGTCAGACTATGTAAATGGAAGGAAGAGTTTATTTCAGGTCTTTGGTTTCTAGGTGAAAGGAAATGAAGTAAAGACAAGAGAAAGAAGATTCAGACCAATTGCATGTTTTGCGAATAGAATTTTCTATTGTTAGATTACTAATTACTATTTTGCACTCAAGGCAGTGAAGAAATTGCCATTCTCTCAGCTCCATTTCTTCCTTCTCTTTTCTCTCTTAAATAATTAACTAGAACATTGAAGTGCTGAATACATGCAATTCCCAAAATCAGTACTGTGTGACACGCTCTGCTCAATTTCATGTGTTATGAACAGTGACAGAAAAATGTCTCCCTGTAAATTAATGTGATTTATTTATTTTATGTCCCAAGTAACATTTCATGTTTTATTTTACAAAGGTAACTCTTTTGTCCTATTTCAACAAATTCCAAATATTTTGCTGGAAAAACAATAGCAAGGCCTGTACTTTTTAAAAAAGAAGAAATAGTGAAATGTCACTTGCAAACATCTTTGAAACAGTAAAAGAAAAATAGAAACCTTCAATATTTAGAGAAACTTTTCTTAATCAGGTAGAAGTTAGATCAGTTACTATTAAAACGTAAAGTTTGGCCAGACACTATCAGAACTCTAAACAAAATTCTGACTTTCCTGTAGCAGGAAGGTCTATACAACCAACAGCTTCCTCTGTGAAAGAGCATGTCAGAGAGGGATAGGAAATCTTGTGGGCAGCCAGATTCAGGTTTGGAAAAGGATTTGTCCACTTTAGTACCTGACTCCTTTGCTGAAGGATTTAAATCTGATGAACAATAGAGCAATTATCTTGTATTTTGCTTGTGGGCTTGATGAGTTGATTGGTTTTGTTCTTTCACACGTATCAGTGGCAAAATGAAAGTACTCGCCATTTGGTGACATTTAGGACTGTGATCTCCATCATTATATCTCAGAGCCAGTTACTTTCCATGTAAGGCTTACCCTTACAAATTTCTGTGCTACATAATTAAGCAAACTGATTAGTGTATTATCTTCCGTTAAACAAAAATAGTTCATTAAATGACTACATTCAAACACGGTTGGTGAGGAATGAAAAAGTCAGGTGAAATATGGAATTTAGAGGTGGTAAACAAGCTCCCAAAGCTTGCCAAAAGTCATGCCAGGTGAGGCAAGTGGAAAGGAGGGAGACAGGAAGCATGTAAGGCAGGTCTATCTGCAGTTAAAATTGAAATGGCTGTAATTAAAANACACACACACACTGGAATTTCCAGAATCAGGCTTCAAATATCAATTATTCTTTTTTTTTTTTAATGCACATACAGTTCAAATATTTACAGTATATTCCACTGATTTTTAACTTCCTGTACTTTCTACACTGTAGGTAACCAAGGGAAAAAATAATTATCTATTTGTATTTTAAAGAAAGAGCGATATATACAAAGATTATTTTTCATACTGGAATAAGAAATTCTTAAAAATGGAAAAATGTAAAACATGAAAAAGAAGATTTTTTACCTCAGCAGCATCCAAGACACAGTCTTGTTTTTTTTTATTTAAAACATAAAATGTTTAATTCCTGTGTCTAAAATCAGTAAAAAAAAAATCTCTTGGAGTGAAATCCTATTACTACTAGCTTGCTTCAAGTTTCCCATGGATGACAATGGACCCAGGGTGTATAAGTGTGTATTAGCAGTTCCCTCTGCTATACACGTATCTGCTTAGTTGTGGCTTTAGTTGTGCCTGCATAAAGGAGAAATTAATCTTTTCTCCATTGATCTCAAACTATGAGTAAATATTCACTTGTTAGATACTAACCAACTATTCTAAAAAAACCTCAGAGTATTGCTAAACTAGCTGAGTCCTGAATATTCTTATCCCTTTGCAAATGCATGTTTTATTGACATGGTAATATATCATTTTTTCCCCTAGAAACCTGCTGCATTCAATCTTATAATGGGCGGTACTTGTTTAATGACAAATCACTCAATATCCTCTTTCCTCTTCATTGTTAGACCCTTCAAATCATTTTCTGGAAACAAATTGCAATATCTCATCAGATTTTTTAACTTCACATAGCTATCAATAATTTAATTTCTGCACCATTATGAGACAAGGGTTCACCAGTATCACATTGTACAGAAAAGAAATGAACCACAGAAAGAAAATTAGAAGTGTCTTCTAATTTCAGGTGTCTAAATTTACAACAAGCACTTGATATTTTCAGTGATATGTTCCCACTGGTTACTAATCAGACTTCCAGATCTGAAGTTCAAAACTTGAAAATAAAAACTCATTCATTACTGCATAGAAATATGGTGGTTCTGAGAAGGTATTCACATAGGAACTGTGGCAGAGAGACAAAATATAACTCTGCAGGACAATATTTGATTTAACCATTTTTTTAATTTTTTTGTTTGTTTTTTTAGGTACATTTTTAGTATCAATCACCAATATAAACCCAAAACCTGTAACTATTTCCTTTTTTTTTTCCTAGATGAAGAAGGACTTCTTGTTTTAGGAATTGTTTACTGACATGCTCCTACTCTAACAATCACTGAAGTCAGGTACTTTATAAATGCCTCCTCCTAACATATTTCTTCCTGCTCCTACATGCAGGAGCTCAAATTAGACCATACTGACCACTCAGATCTGTACAGATTTAGTGCTTTTATTAAATATTTATACTAAGTATGCAAAAGCAGCAGAACTGAAACTGTGAACTTCCTAATGACTTCTTGTATTTCTACAATATTAATTAAACCAGCATTTAATCTGTTATTTTAGTACATTTGTTACATTTAATTTCTATGATTTTAAGAAGAAATAGTTGGACAAAATATGTCAAATTAATCATGACTAAAAATACAAAATATTATTGACAGATATATGAAACAGATAAACTAACAAGAGTAGCAATTTACAGCCTCCAAACTACATAGTGAGACACTGCTTGAAAAATACATATATTTTCTAACATCAGAAAAATGCTTAACTGTGGACTTCCCTTCAAATAGAAATAGGTTTTTCCCACCTATTCTTTTCAGAATAGGTGGGGAAAACACACTTTTCAGTCAAGTCTCCACTGCTTGCCTCAGACTCAGGCATTTTGCTTTACACACTTCACCCAAACACCACCTCTCCAGATAATGTTTCATTTTCTTATACCGTCATTCCCCTGGTATTGTCCCCGATTCCTTGATCTGTGTTCACTGGCCCAGATGCCTCATTTCTGCATCTGATTTCCCAAAACTAGCTCCCATAATTGTGCTGCTGCTCATATGTCCTCCTCCAGGCACTACTCCACATCCATCCACTAACATCAGTCCTTTCCGTCCTATTGTCTGCTTGGGTCTCCCCCTCAGACCCACTCTCCTGAATGCCATCTCCACCCTTTCTCCTCCTTTTGCTCAAGTTTCTCTCTCAGCCTTCCAGTGGGATTTGAAGGATGTTTCCCATACCTACCTGTTCCAATCCACTTCCCATGAAAAGGGCCAAGGTTATTCCCTGAGCTTTTCACTCCCTTAAATTAAACATTGTGCTTTTCCTCACACCACTCCCCTCCTCACTGAGGCCTCTCTCCTAGGACTCAGAGGCCTAACCTCCCCTCCCACTTCAGAGGGATGTATCAGTGGATGCAGGAAACAGGAAAGAAGTCAGGAGTCTCCCACAGCCTTACCCTCCTGTGGGAAAGGAGCTCCACGGCAACCCTACAGAGATGGGCTGGGTTTTGCTTTGGAAAACAGAGAGATGATGCAGCAAAAATACAGATCAGGCCTAGGAAAGTACAGTAAGAGAGCAAGAGGATTGCAATTAACAACATTGCATTATTAATAGTGTTGATATCTAATGCACCAGATTGTCATTAGTATTATGTACACAGAGGGTGTGGATATGAACACATCGGCTGCATGATGCCACCCTTTATTTAGGTTAGGAGCTCTTATTTTACATCACAGAAGAGTCTGTTTCCTCCTTTCACTTGCTTTTGGTTCAGGTGCTTGAATGTAGACTTAATCTGCCCCAAGGAAAGCCTCTTCCCGCCCCACAAGGTCACACTCCAGCCATCCAGGGCTCCCACTGCACCAGCACCAGCTGTGCCCTGTCCAAAACTCACACCTTGGTCAGCTGGGCTGTCCTGGGATAGGCAGAGTGACACCCTGTACAAAATCCCTGCCAAGGCTCTGGTGTCTGTGACATGTGCCCAACCTTTCCAACAAACAGCTGCTGGAATGATTACTTTTCAGTGGAGTAAATCTGCATCTTTTCCCTGTTATTTGTCTTGAAATCTGCTCACCAGTTGGGCCCCAAATGAGTGAAAGCCGCCTTGAGGTGAATCAGAAGTTGAGCACTAATCCCTGTGCCAGAGACTGAGAAGTAACAAGGTGAGGAGAGAACGTCCTGCTTAATTACAGAGCAAATTTAATTTTGCCTAGGTATTTACTGTGCACATTCCCCTTGCACACCTGCCAAACCTGTGCATCCATCTGACAGTCGTGGCTGCATACTGGATCAGTAACTGCTGATCTAAAGGGTGTCAAGAGGTTTGCTTCAGATCACCTTTTCCCAAAGACATAATGTTAAGTTTCATTTCTTTGTTTTCACCAAAATCACTCCACTGCAGGATCAGGGGAGTACATAGACCTGAAATAAAGGGGTTTTTTCTTCTTTATTTATATATTTGGAGTACTTAACACAGTAAGAGAAATGCCATTGATTTTATTTTTATGGCTAAAGTAAACATTGTGAAACAAAAAACATATTCTCCTCAAGTCTAGCAGACTCTTCATCCTCACAGCATTAACAGTCACGAAAACGGAGCTAAATCCCATAATCACCCTGCCATAGGCATTTTGCATTGCCTAAATACTCATGAAAACCTTAGAAATTTCCAGATATTTCCATTATTATCAGTAAATTCTAAATTGCCATAGAAAAGGAATTAGGTTACTCTCTAACCCTGCTATTATTTTAATAGTCTATATTTTTAATTTAATATTTGCAGGTTGAATAATTTCAAGTAGACATGTCCTATGACTCACTAATGGTTAACAATTTAAAAAGCAGTAATTATTATTCTGCAAATCTCACTGACAATTCCAATTATACAGCACTATATTCTCCTTGGAATACATTTCAGATTATTCAGTGGAAGGAAAATCTGTACTCCTCATTCTCACTTTGTTTTGGGCTTAGGAGGAATGAAGAGGTGGCTACATGTTTATACCATCCTGATGCCATAATTTATAAATCCCTGTCTGGACTGTAAATGATCAAATTTCTAATTTCAGACTTTCTATATTTTTGCTTATCTTCCCCATCTGTCACAATACGAAAGGCACTTTGGGACCTTCATATACTTGAATATTGTTGATCTATTTTCTCAGTTTACAGGTCTTTAATGTTATTTCCACTCTCAGAGGAATCTGTTGAGATTAGTCAAAAAGAAAAAGTAATTGTGACTTTAAAATTAAATTCAAAACACACTAATATGTAATAAAGACAGATATACTGACAATCAAATAGCACTTAAAAATAAATTCAGTGTGCATTTTCTGTGCATCAAATATCAAATCTTCAGTATGAATCCAGAATTTTACTTTTTTTTTAATTAACGACTATCTTCATAAGCTATTAGTGCATACACTGAGCAAAAAGCAGGTATTCCACTGAGTGTTTGTGTCTTTCAGCTTACTGGATGAAGCGTGGTGGATTTTGTGAATTTTTCTTCTGCATTACACTAATTTTTACTCTACTGTTTGTCTGGCTCAGGCTTTTGTTGTTCTGTTAAGATGAATAAAGCAAAAAAGTTTTCTTTCAGTGCTTGAGCATTATTTCAGGAAAGTTGGTACAATTTAAGAACAGAGCACAAAGCTGCAAAATTTTCAGTTATGAAAAATGCTTCACCCTTATTTCATCCAATACTTCAGAGTAATTACAAGCAAAATGTGCATAATTAAATATAATTGTAGGGATAAATACTAAAAAAAATTGTGATAAAGTAACAATTAGTATAAGTTTAAAAGCTCAACTGTCAGTTTTTAACCTCACACAAACAATGAAATCTCCACTGAGGTCAACAAAGTAGGCCCAGCTTCTACCAGGCTGTGCTTTGCCTATGAAAAGAACCATTTTCTTACATAGAATCTCAGAAATCCCAAGGAAATATATCATAATTATAAATGGGTCTTACAGCTCATTATTATGAGTCTTACAGCTTTCATAATTATTAAAAAGAAAATTGTACATAATATTGTCTGAAGTTCAGGAAAAACGCCAATGTTTTGTGGAATTTTCTGTTTATATCCAGTGACACATTTGGCTGGTTCTCAAGATATTTTCATAAAGTTCTTATATTTCCATTAAATCCTAAGGCAGCACAAAAAGATACAACCCCCCCCAAATAATTTTTAAGCTATATAATATTTCTGCTGGAAGTATATTTCGCTGAAACACTAACCAAACATACTGAGGCAAGAGAAGTGCTTAGCCAGCATCTACACACCATGAAAATACTGGTGCTCCTTTTTCATTCTGTTTTTACTGGCAAATGATTTACCACATCTACATTTAAATTAGGAGGGTAAAAACTCAGCAGTGTATGAGTGTGTTCTGCTCATGTCATCACAGCAATTTACATGTAAACAATGAATAAAATTTATAATAACAAATAATAAATAATGAACAAAACTTCTCCTCGGGAAGGTACTTCACTGGTTTCACCTCATAGTACAGGTGCCACACTGTTCTATCCTTCTCACATTAATTTTTAGTTAAAATGTTTTCTCAGAGTAGCACAGACACTTGAAAAAAACATCGCACTTTGTTTCAGAGGTCCTTCATCGCATTTTGATAAATTTGCTGAAAGGTCAGGGGTTGAAAATGCCATGGATACACATCAATTTGTATTGAGGACTGGTATTCACAGTGAGGTTGAGTATACTTAAGCTTGACTGGAGACATTTGATGTTTGGAGTTTTTGCCTGAATTTTATTAAGTGTAAGTTTTACTTTGTGATGCTTGGTTGCATAGTTTATAAAAACTAGAGAAGAGTTGGACAAAATGCAAAGAATAGCAACCAAAAAAGGATAAAGAGGATAAAATGTCTGAGGAAAACTGAGAGATAAAGGAACCGAGTAGTCTCTACAAAACCTGAAAACTCCAGGGAATGGATCTTATCTTCAAGGTAACAACACAAATGAAATTGCCCTTTTTCTGAAACAGTGAAATGAAGAACAATCACCCATAGAAAAAAAAGCGTGGATTGGATAAACTAAAAAATGAGAACATCATAAATGAGAGAGGATGAGAAGCATTACACAAAAGTATTTGCAAGCAGTATAGATGTAGTTGCTGAACTGATGATGTTGGTGGTCCTGCAGTGGCCAGGACCACAGACAAATCACACTCTCTATTATGTTCCAGATTAATCCTCTGCAGGTACAATAACCTTCAAACTATGACAGCTCCTACTGGGAACAACAGCAACTCCAGGGAATGGGAGTCTACAGCTGAGTCACAAATATTGCTTGTCACTTGAATCAGTTCAAACAGAAGGTATGAAATCTCAAAATGCAATGACAGTTCATAACCTCTCTCAGAAATCATCTGAAAGCACTTTGATGTGATTGAACATAATGCAGCACCTTTTGGAGACTAGAGAAAAACTGATTTCCATTTCATAGTTTAATAATTTTAGAAGAATAAGTCTTCTAAAGATGCTTTAAAAATTGAACACTTAAATACACACCTGAACCTCTCTCTTATTTCATCACTAGATATTTATAACACTGATGTTTCAACAAAAATTATACACAGAATGTGCTATTCTGGACTGCATGCTTATTTATCATGATGTCAGTATTTCTATTATGATGGTTATGGGGAAGAAAGAAAAACCCCAAACAACTCAAATTTTGCATGCCTGTCTGTTCTGGAATTAGATTTCCCCAAAGTGATACCTCAAAAGAAGCTCAGTTCTGCAAAACCACGTGATTCTGAAAATCCCTGACAGTGTAGATATATCTGCTTATATTTTCTCTTCAACTTTATAATGAATTTTACCTATGGAAAAGATATTGAGCTTTTCAGGCATTCAAATAATATGGTGAGCAGAAAAGAACCACAATACCACTTTCTACAAGAAATAAAGTTTTCAATTAAATCATGCCTCTCACATCACGTATGCAATCTTATTCTATCTATTTCACCTGGACAATCTTTCACAACATCTGAAAGGAGCACTAATGACTAAGGCACAGAAAAATTCAGTTTTAAGGGAAAATCTTATGAATGTTAAGAATTATTCTCAGGTTAACTAAAAGCTGGTTCAGAGTTACCTGTACAGATGCAGAAGTGACTTCGTTGCAGCCTCACCACACAGCTAAGCTGTGCAGCAGGACACTGGAGAATAAAGTGTGAAGCTCTGAGAGTTCTGCTCTGCTTCCTTCAGCTCCCTCTGCATCCACATCAGCACCACAATCTCTACTCATAAATAGGAGATATTTATTATTTAAAGTAACTGCCCAGTGGCAGTTCATTCTGTTGAATAATGAACTAGAGCCCTTCTAAAGTAATTTTTATTCTGCATGAGACAGTCTGCATATGTTTAAAAACACTTAAATTTATGTATGTTCACTTAATATCTTAGGCATTTAAAATAATTATAGTTAGATTTTACCTGTGAAGGTGATCTGTCTGATTAGTCTGAATCTTGGTCTTAGTAAGACCAAGCAGCAATGTGTGTTAACATTTATTCTCCTCGCAAGATAATAAGGGCTAAAATAGTGAATGCTATAATTAGCCTCCTAGGTGACGAATTATAGAGCAAATGTGGAGGACTGGATCTGAAGAAGTGTCATGACACAAAACTTAAACCACTATCAATAGAAATATATTTATAGAAAGAAAAAAGCATAATTAAAAGGAGAAGATCAAGCATGCATGCACTTTTTCTTTTATGCCTCAAAAATCTTGCTATTCAGAAAAGAGATTTTCTTCCCAGTTTTTGAATGAATTGCTAATTATTACTTGTTCAAGTTGCAATTACTATATTCATCAACTATATTGAGGAAAAGAGAAAATCTCTTTGCTTGAGATTAAACTAATGTAACTTTCTATCATTTTTTACTTACATTTTATTTTGAAAATAACACAAAACATAATAAATCTTCTCCCTGTGTCAACTGTTTAGGTTTAAGAATTCTTCTGACAATATAAACAACTTTCAGGTGGGTATTTCAACACATGCATAAAATCAGCCCAGTGTAGATGTTCTCCCCGTATTTTCCGTTGAAAGAATAAGGATGTGCCTGAAGTCAGTAACATCTTGAAAAAGCCCTTACGTTTTACTTACTACTGGTTAGTGGAATATCACTCAATTATATGGAATCTTGAGGATTTGAAATACATTAATATCCCAACCACAGTAGAAGGAAATAAAAAAAAGCAGCAGTGAACCATCTCCCAAACCCATCTTGCAACCACCACAGCGAAGGATTATAGAATATTGTGACTTACTCTCAATCAACTCCTTAGTCTTTTCTACTCTTAGGTTACAAAATTCCATCTTGGACCCAAGAAATGATCCTATACAGAAACACATTTATGTAAAGCAAGTTGTTTGGTAAAATGGGAGTTTGTAATTCCTGTCTGAATTCCTTGCTTAATTCTTAACTTCACAATTTGGCTTCCAATCTCTAATAACATTATCAAAACCACACAGTGAGGTTTAAATAAACACTAAATAAATTGACAGTTTTTCTCTTAAAAAGATTACAGTTGAATGATTTATATGTAACTTCTGATTTGTTTATGCTTTTTTATACAGCTATAGAGGGTTGCATGAGTCTTCACCTAATCTACAAAGAGAACAGGATGTGAGATATGAAGATTAGGAATTCTGATTTAAAAAAGAACAACTCATCGGTGATTCTGCCCTTCTACTACACAGAGTGAAATGCAGATCAATGGGCACTCCATGGCTCTCTACAACTTTCAGTACCAGCTTTCCAATTATTAATGTCTAAACATCTGAATGAAAGAAGGGAGAAGTTGAGCTTGGCAGTTTGTTAACTATGCAGGTATTATGGATCATTCCCTTTTGAATTTTCTTTCTGTGTAGGAATCATAAAGATGCTCTAAATTCCATGTAAGTAAGTAGATGAAATGTCAAAATACCCATATTGAGATTTGCAAGGTCCACCAAAATAAAATATTTTTTAAAGGATTTGCAAGGAAAATTGGACTCAAATATAGGAACATTCTATTTATTCTGTATAAAGCACAACATGTTAGCAATAAATCTGGCACAAAAATTATGCCAAATGACCTTTTATCTATCATAAATTTAAACATAAAATATGGTCTTTCCATATTCTTTGCTGGCATTTTGATGCGTTTATTAAATATCAATATTTTAATCTGTGAGACGTTATGTAGCAGTGTACATATTGCATCAAGGACAGACACACTAATTCTGTCACACCAACACTGCGGCTCATTTAGCTGTGTAAAACACATCCTTTCATATGTTCCTCCTTCCTTATAATTTGCCCAGTGCCCTGCCATCAGCAACATGAAAGAGAAATTCATTTTACAATTAAACACTAGGTAACAAAATATTGCTAGGGATTTATCTTAAGGTTTGAATTCCTTGCAAATCTAGTCCTTGATCTTAGTCTTCAGAATAATTCCATAATTACAGGAATTTGTGTACTCTTCCTACCATAATACAAGTATTTCAAGTATTTAAGCTTCCTGAATTTACAGTGAATTTCCTACTGTGAAATTATTTTCTGTGATTATAATGACAGTATTTGAATACTTTACTCAAAATGATGCAAAGCTAAAGAAAAACCAAACTTTTAAAAGTGTATATTTGATCATAATTTCATTATGGAAACTCACCCCCTGGGAAGAAAACAATGTATAATTTTCTATTTTCAAGCTGACTTTTTTTTTAAAACCAGGCTTTGACTTATGCTGATTCAATTCCCAGACATAAGTTAAAAGGTTCTTTAACCTATACAGTGTTGTAAAAAACCACTATGTCTCAGAAGAAGACATATTCTAAAAGAGTCAGTCTTGAGAGAATCTTTATTAGCTACTCTTAGCTGTAACACCAATCCATTATATGGATTTGGGCATGTAATATTTGTCTACTTTGTAATTCCCCCCAACATAAACTAGATTACAAGAGATCGGGTTTTTTTTTGTTTTTTGGTTTGTTTTTTTTTTAGATTTTTATGCTGTTTTTAACATGAGAGATCAATTTCTTCAGAGATGATATAAACTAACTACAGGAGATGTTTTCAGCAGCACAAGATTTACTACAAAGTTACTGGTATTTGGTATTTTCATTTTTCAATCTAGACCAATATGGAAACAAATGAGCCACAGTCATTCACAAGTGTTTCTGGCCCCTCCAGACTGAAAGGATCTGCAACCACCTACATGGTAATCACAGAAAATCTTGAAGAGGAAACAGACACAGGGCAGAATCTTTGTGAAGGTGAGATCCTAATGCTAGTTTTTCTGAATCTGGCTTTGCTTTCTAAAGCTTTTATCCTTGGAAAACAAAAAAAACCCAAAAAAACCCAAACAAAGAAACAAAAAAAACCCAAACAAAAATCAGTAAATTAAAAAGCATCAATGTGACTTAAAATTGATGTTCTGTTTTCACCATGAGAGTTCATATTCTGCTTTCAGTCTAGGATTCCAAATAGCTGCAGTCAATATATGTTCTACCACTGATGTTCACAAGAAGGCTGTTATTATATTTATGCATTTGATTATTCCTTACTAGCACCAAGACATCTGCACACTATAAAGAAATCACCCATAAAATATGGCTCAGCAAATCTATGAGAAGAGGTTGCCAGAACCAAGTTCTGACAGTATACTTGACATATAAGATTTTAAACATGGCTGATTCTTCTTTGTTTCACCATAGCAGTGAAGATCTAGGTGAAACAGGCAGATAAACTACAGGCAAATCCCTAGAGGAAGGAAGAACATGCAACTTCACAGTTCCACAGGAAATTACTATCCTTAACTCAGTTTTCCAAACCGAT
>VZDJ01007754.1:39760974-39952234 GCA_008694505.1 Cyanoderma ruficeps | reverse complement strand
CTCCAGCTCCCTTCTTAAAATTTAATTTCCAAAAGTTCATAATTCATGAAAAACTTTACAACTATACAATATTGATTAAACATAATTTGAAATTTATACCCATTATGCAATGACTAGAGGTAAGAAAACTGAGCGCTTTTAAATGTCATTTTAACATGCACTGCATAAATTTTGGGCAATGAGTATACTTATAAAGAAAGAGAAAATAAGGTTTTGTTAGAGTTTTTGAAACGAGAACAAAGGCTTAAAGGTAAGTTTCTTCTTGAAAAACTTTTTAAAAATACACATATTTGCCTAATGATGAACAAATACACTATTAAGCTAAGAATAATACAACATATGTTTTTCTTTGTACTTCCCTCCCTTCCATTTAATTTCAACCTTGTTGGCTCAAGGTTGATTTCTTTTGATTGTTTTTTGCCTATGTAATGTGTGGGAGTACCCATGCGTGCTTATATTTGTTCTCCAGGATGGTTCTGAACTGCCCATGGGCTGTACATTTACTTTCTGTTTGACCTCATGCCTAACTTGTTAATTCACTTTCCTTCAAGGGATTTCTTCTGCTTTTGTTTCTAAGTTTATCCTAAACTAATTGAAAAGTAAAATACATCAAGGACATCAGGTCTAAAAAATCATTCTGCCTCAGAAATAATAAAACATTCATGTGCTATCAATAATCTGCATACACAGGGCAGCAAAATTTATGGTCAGAAGTAAAGACCAATGCAGAAAAGGCAGAAGGATAAACATATTAATGAAATATATGTGTTTCTGACAATAACTCTCTGAATAACTTGATACTGAAATTACACTGCAAAATTTAACAACTAAACTTTAATACACATACAAATTAAGCAAGGGATCTGAAACAGATAATTTACAAAAAACAAGTAGGACAAGGAATAGGCTGCAACACAAGTAAGTTAGAGAGACAATTTCCCAGTTTTCAAAAACGTTTTTGAAGAAGAATTAGCATCATAACTGAATCTGGAAAAATTTATCAGAAAAAAAGTAACATATGAACTGTAGATAACCCTTTAAAGTTTTATATGCAAATTGCCTGAGGAAAACTAAGTCACCACTTCTACAACAAAGTTCAGATACCATGGGATATCTGTCTTGAGCTTTGACATCTTTGTAAACTTGCTAGGTTTCAAAACTTAGGAAAGGCCTTCTGCAATGAAAAATATGTAGAGTTTTCAGCTGGATTCCACAAGAGCATAGCTCATGGATGCAACCATGTGGTAAGCTGAATGAACAAATATTCTTGCATCCCAAAAAGCATTCTAAGGCTCCCCTAAAACATAAAACTGCTTTGCAAAAGTTTTCAAGCTTCAGCAAATTCTGTGTATTGCTGGTATAATGTGGCAACTCTGTTTCTGGCTTAAAGATCTCTCCACATAGGGAATGGACAAGGCTTCAGAAAGTGCATCAACTTTGTGGAAACCAACCCCACATATCCCATTATGGAAAAGGTCACAAGTCACAGGTGCTGTACAGGGTAAGTCTCTATGTAGTTAATAATATAGTGATATTACTACCAAAACCAAATAAACAAATAAAACAAAACAAAAAACAAAACACACACACACACAAAAAAAAGATAAAATATAAATATCTGCCTTGTAAAATNACAAACAAACAAAACCCCAAAAAACCCCACCAAACCCACCAAACAAAAAAAACTAGTGAAAGGTAACTGGGTTAAACACTATAGAGGTGTCAGTTGGGAAAATACACTGAGATTTTGCAATAATACACAGCAAGTACAGATTACTGAGATAACACTAGGTCATAATTCTTTGTTTCACTAAAAGGATGGTTTTCTTTTGAAATGTGTTACAAAATTCATGAGATTGGAGGAGCTGTTTCCAGATATCACCTGGAAAACCAGGAAATTTCACTATTATGCAGAAATGGAAAGGTCCACCTACCCGAAGGCAAATGTTGCTTTCCTTCTAATACTCACACTGTCTGTTTCTATTAAGCTAACTAGGTGTTATGTTTAAGTGACCATGAACCACTTAGCACTATTACTAGAGAGTAGAGTAGCAAGCCTCCTCCCAGGCTAGAGACAAGTATTTCTTTGGAACCACAGAATTTGAGAGCTAGGCTTCAGACACTTGCAACACAAAGGAAACAATAAAATCTCTTTGCTCTGACTGTTATTGCCTGTAATACCAGTTATGATGGAACACTGAAGAAAATAAGTAGGGTGGTAGCAGTAAAGAATGTCCAGGACACTTTGCTTGCAACCCTTTCATCAATTTAACAGACACACAACAAAATATATGATAGATTTTTGCTTAAAGGCACTATGTTATTAAGTGCTGTAGAAAAAAAAAAAGATAAAAATCTATGGAGCTCACTTGAATAAGGAGGCCATTTCATAATGGCCTCAGAAAAAGTACTGGTTTTGAAGAAAAGTATTTGTTTCGTGTAAGCAGAATTCAATCTACATTAAGCAAAGGAATCCATGTTCCTGGCATGCAGCAGTCAAGGTTTTACAAGACTGTTCCTTCACAGCAATCTCTCCTAACTGACACAGGGAAAGGGCTGAAGATTAGTGTCCTTTTCTACTCCTGGTCGTAATCTTTTATTATAAACTTTCCACCCAGTTAATAGACAATCTGAAAGCTCCATTGTCCATATGATTCTCAAGGATTAGTAGAGTTTTTAGTCTTCAAATCAAAGTCTCCTATTTTTTAAATACTGTTAAATATAAGGTGAGGTCTCAAAAAAGACTAACAGTACTTAAGCTGAAATCTTCAATGAAAGTCAGCCATCAGCATTTTATGACTCAGAAACATCCCCCAGATAGAGTTTTGAATGGATCTGATTATTTAAAATGCATGCTATAGCAGTACTTAATTTGCAGCATCAGAAACTGCTTCCTAGAGAGTAACTTGTGTAAGAGTGCTAAAATGACAGTCTTTTTCCCAGATAGATTCCTATCTCCTAATGAACACTGCAGGACTCCAAATTGGTAATGTGCAATAAAAAAACATGTTTAATAGATATGGCATGCAGAAAAGGCAGAAGCCTGAGCTTACAGTTCAAAGTGAGTAAAGATTTACTACCTGCCAGGTAATAAATGCATTGCAGGACCTAATGAAATTGACAACAAAATATCTAAACTTTATGGTTTCCACATAAATCAATATGAGGTCTTTGTTTTTCTTAATTTTTGGAGGTCTTTTTTAGGGTTGCTATATTAACTTATATACATAACTTATATACAGTCTTAAACTAATTACTGATAAACTCAAGTAAATATTACATTTAATGACCAGGTTGGTGAAGACACTTGGCTGTTCATGAACTTGAGGGGCTGTGACCCTCAGAACACCGATGAAGAAAACCCAGACTAATTTTCACAAACTGAATACTAAAAAAACTCAAGTCTGCTTCTGCACCTGGCTGTGGTACACAGCCTCTCTGAGAGACTTTTGGCTTGCCAGTGCAATTATTTTCCTACTAATTCCTCCCTGTGATTTATAGTTCTGACTAATCTCTGTTGAAATTTCCAGAATAGGGAAATGAGAATAAGGAAGAGATGTGTATTTTCTGGGAAGTTTTGCTTTAGGCAGAATTGAAGACTATTTTACTGAAATGACAGGAATCAAGATAGAAGCTGAAACATTCCAGTTTCAAAAGAAAGTGTTTACCAGAGCTACCTCTTACTAAAGTAGGAAATTATATCCTCCTTACCACTATGCCAAGAGATACGCCTCATCTGATGAGCTGGGATGTTACGGTATCTGCAATCAAAAAACCTATTTGAATTAGTCTAAAGTATATGGTTTTTAAACATTTGGTCATCTTTTAGTTTTTAGGATCTTCTCGGAATTATTTGGTGAGGTAGTGAGACCTGATGCCCAGTCATGTTGCTGGTTTAATTGTGCAGCTGAAAATCAACTAATAGCAAGAATCTCTGGAGTAGGTAGAACACTGAACTGTAGAGAATATGGGTGATAATTCTGGATGTCCTGGAAACAACTTTCACTGAACACCAAACAAATTTACACACATTGCTATGCAGAAAATATGATATTGCCAAATATCCTTCCACTTTTTGACTTAGCCAGCAGTGCTTATGTCCTACCACACATACTATGGTGCATTCTCACACTTTTCATCTCATATGCCTCTTCAAACTGGAAACCAAACACCTCACACCAAAACCTCCAGGTGCTCCTCTGGCTTGGAAGAATCCAGCACCACGCCTCACATCTTATCCTCCACTTCCAATGAGGAACTAGAAGTTCAGGCCCCAGAAAGGCTTATGAAAGTACATCCATGCAAATGAAATGCAAAATGAATAGACCAAAGTTGTGCAGTTTGCCATCTTACGCTGGTTTTCCTCACACATATATTTATGAATGTGTCTTCTTTTCTGCTGGCTAAACTTTCCTAGGAACTAAACATTACCAATTTTATTTTCTGCAAATGTGAATAAAAAGCTATATAACATCAGTCTTCCTCATTTATATAATTTGTAATAGATGATGGTGTCTGTATTTCCCCCCGTTTTGATTTTTAGAAGGTGAAATATGTATTCCAGACCAGAGAAATCCTTCCTTTCATAGATTTTCTCAAACATTTCACAGTACATAAGCTAGCTTTAGCCTAATCAATGCACACAATTGCACCCTTCAATTGCCTTGAGGAGAAAAAAGCCTGACCTCGTGCTGCAAATTCATGATGAAAGTGAATGATTATCATCACACGCTCAACTGACTGATTGCTGATTACAACCATATTTTGAGGACAGGATGTTCCCTGACCCCACAGAAGGAAGATTCTCAGCTGTTAGAAATAAAGAGCCCCAAAACCAGGCACAGGATCAGGAGGGGGCTGAGAGCCAGGCTTCTCCCCCCATGGGTAAGATGTTGGTGCTGAGCTGGTGGAGAATCCCAGTGTAGGGACAGTCCCATCCCAGCACATCTCCAGTCAGCCCTTCCAGCCTTTGGTGGCCAAAGACTCCCCAAGACAGGGGTTATAAACTCTGGTTTCAATTTCCCTTCATTCTTTCACGTGCTAATCATCTTGCATCCACTTTGGCAAAGCTCTCTAATGAATTTCTACCTGTACCTTTGCTCTGTGACAAAAGATCTCTGAGGATGGTGATGAAGGATCTTAGAGAAATCAAAGAATATAACATTTTGTGATGGACAATCCAAACATAACATTTGTAAAAGCATAACATTTAATTTTTTTAGCATATGAATGGAGTATGAAATAAATGGAAACCCAAAGAACATTGAGACATACAATTCAATTCTTATGAAGTGGTGAAATTTTAGCAGTATACTTTCAGTTTTATATACCTGCACTTTCTATGATGTGGGAGTTACAGAGAAAATATTTATAAGGAGGGAAACTAATACATGAATTTAAAAATATTTTTCTTTCAATGCAATAATGGAGAAACTCCATGCTTTATCCTGAGACAAAAAAATTAAAAAGTAATTTGATTATTCTTTTCTGCCTAAATGTAGCTTCATGCTGTATTAGAAGCAATTAGTATTGTATTAGAAGCAGTCAGTATTTAGAAGCAATCTTCAGAATTTTTAATAGAGAATAATTTTCAATTATTTAAAATATGACAGAGATTTGTAGCTATCATTTATAGTACCAGAAAATCATTGTTCTCCTTCTTTAAGACTAATGTTGATGATGATTTTGGTTACTAAGACTTTCTAAGCAAGGCTCGACACGAGTGATATAACAGTACACATTTTATAAACTGTCTAACATGTCTGGATCAATTTTACTTCTCTAAATCTTTATTAGTAAGTAATTCAGTATATAATTTTATAACATACTAAAACATGTGCAAAGGAAAGATTCAATTTCTGTTTCAAGCCTCCAAAGACAGATAAATCAAGGAATCAAAGTAGGTACAGATGAGGTTAAAAATGAAACACCAGTGCAAAGTCTGCCCTGATAGTAATATATTTACTAATGGGCTCTGATGGGTCAGCTTCAAGGACAGGTGCATCTTATTAAAAGCAACCAAGATTCTCAGTTTTTACAGGGTACTTTGCAGCACCCAGTCAGATACAGCTGACAGAAGGTGCTTGTCTCATGTTGAAATTCTGATAGTGCACAAGATATTCACAACAAGGTGGAAGCAAAGCAATCAGAGAATCACAGAATGTCTGAGGTCAGAAAGTGTCTCAGGAGATCAAGCAGGTCCTCAAGCAGGGCCACACTGAGCTGACTGGCCAGGACCGTGTCCAGACAGCTTTTAGATATCTGAGTTATAGAGATGACAAAACTCAATAAACATGAAGGGGGCAAGTTAACAAATACATTTCAATAGTATTTTTCTTTTTCATCAATATTTTTTACTTCAAAAGGAAATAGTAATAAGGTGTGGGCATTTGGTTTCTTAGGGTTTGCATGGCTTTCTTTTCTTTGATGACTGGAAAAACCAAAAGTAAGTATGACAGGATTCCAGCAGACTTGCAGGGTAGTTTAGGTCAGTGTCACGAAAGTTGAAATCCTATGGTAGCACTGATGCAATGAACTAAATAGAAGGTTTTTCTCTCACTGATTCTGAAATTGTACCCAGAGAATCTGAGCAAATTCATCCCAGAAATCACAAAATTCTCTCTTAGAAAATACTTATTTTAATAAAATAAATTCTCTGGTGAAAATTCTTAATGTATAGAAAAAACCAAGAAAACTAAAGCCTACACCTCCAGCAGATTCTGTGCAATAGTTTAATGGAGCAACTTGCAACAGATGCTATTTCCTCACTGCCACAAACTATCAAAATACAAATGCAAAGAGATACAAGACCATTAACATAATTTAAATAGAAAGTACCAAATAAAAGCATAAATAATGGTAGAGAGGCAGGGCAAGTCAAATTTATTATTGTATGTTTTATTAGAGCTTCAATTGTCTTCTCTCATGGACAGTGAAATATGGCGCATATGACATCTTAATTACTCCTTGGGCTTAGATAGGTTATTTTATTATGTAAAGTGTTATATTGTTAAGGTGTGTTTCATACAGATTTATGGATCATTAGCTAATTATATCTAATATGAAACATGGTGATTAAATTCTCATTAATGACATTTAATTGGATGTTATTAAAAAGTGATAATTTTATTCTACTTAATTTTAATGCACAAATGAAGTGCACTATAGCTTAATTACAGCTATGCAAATAATTTAAATAAACTAAGTTAGAAGTGTTCTAATAATAGCAATTTTTCTCCTTTTAAAGGTACATTCATTTACTTTGGTCTTAGTCTGAAATTCAATAATTTACATTATGCTTCCTTAATTAATGAATACTTCAAGAAATCAGAGAGCAAGTAGTATTGAAAGCACTGGAGATAAAGCATTCTGGTATAATGTATTACTTTAAGCATTTCCATACAGTAGGGGACAGAACAGATACATCAGATCTATAGTCTGTGACTTGGAAAAATTATTTCAAGCAATACTCACCTCTAAAATGAACAAATATATCATAGAAATAAATACAGGAAACAATGCAGATAGCACTTAAGACATTCTACACCATCATAGTTATTGATTATTCCAGGAAGCTTGTTGCTGTGCCCTAAAAATTTGTATTTATTTGTTTAGGATTTGATTCTGTATTCTTCTGAGAAGCAATTGCTCGCTCCTCTACTTACCTAATTCCTAATTTAAAATTCTCTCTTAATTTGAATGTGTATATCAACTTTACCTAAATAAAACAACCCAAAGTCTTAAATTTAATTGACAGGATTAATGTAAATGCATTTTTTCATTTACACTTTAAGCTATAAGGATGTAATGTTTCCCTTTTCAGAAAAGGATTTTTCCCAATCTGCATAACAATACAAACATTTCAGTGCTTATAATTAAATAAAATATTTGATCTTGCAACAGTGATTCTTTTGTTTCCATGCCTCTTAAATTACCATTGGACATATTCAGATATTTCAACAGCCACATCTAGGTAAGACTGCTCATCCCAAACCAAGATGGGCAGGCTGGGGGCTAACAGAGGGGGTGCTTTTCTCCCTGAACCAGTAAGGGAAATTCTTTTCAGAGTTCAGGACCTGTGGGCAGTGGTTTTATTTTCATAATGCAGCTCAAACATCTCATTATTTTCTACAGAACAGCCCGAAGAAGCCATGAAGAGTACAGTAATGCTGCAAATTTATTAACAAATCAAGCGTGAAGAGTTCCTCCATTTAAAGAAGTTGGTGATCATGACAGCTGAAATAGGAGAACAGCCTTTATACTGTTGCAACAGTATTGTGTTGAATTTTTTTTATAAAGCAGAACCATGCAATTTCCTGGAACTTAATTGGCAAAGCAGTTGCAGTTTAGTTAATTTTGCAACACTGTTGAGAGCTCTTCACTGTGAAAGCAAACACATTTTCAAACACAAAAGGAATTCCACTCATTAAGTACAAATGTGAATGTTGGGTATACAGTGCACTTCGCAGCTAGTTCATAGAAAGGAAAAAAAAGGCATATTAATAATGTGGGAAAAAAGGAGAAAAGAAATGCACCTTTATTTTCTTGAATATTTATCTATTTCTTTCCCAGTATCATTTGAAGGAAAGGCAGTTTGGCCAGATCCTCATTCATTTCAAAAATCAACAGGGCTATGCTACAGATGGATCCTCCTTCCTTGCTCTGACCTAGCAAGAAAAACAGGCACAAATGGTGGCTTGTCTTACACATTCAATCCCGTGAGACATCCCTGTGCAGGGCTGGGAAAGCTTGAATTGCAGGCACTGCAAGGATGCAATAGGAAAAAAAGTGTTCCTAATTCATGGGGCTTGATAGGGCTGAACTACATGATCTGTACTTTAAATATTGCAGAAATATGGAGATAACTCCTTGGAGAAAAATAAAATCTACTTACAGAAAGATTTTTTCTTTCCTGGACTGAATTCTCTCTACTTTGTGATAACTGGCAGAAAAAGGAGGGGGGGGAAAAAAGGTCACCAATAAATGGATGTGTTCTCATTCCTTTTTTTTTTTCACTGGAACAAAAAAGTCCATAATAGATTTTTGCACGCAAATCTTGGCAGCACAGTTTAGGGCTATGTTTACAGAGTACATGCAGACTCCAAAACAGAAGAATATGCAATAGTCTTCTGAAATGCTCTGTTCTTCTTACTTCTGAGTAATATACTGTAAACACTTAAGAGTAAATGAGTGCTTTTATCATGCCATTGTAATCTTTAGTGCAGTGTTGCTGTTAATTTAGCAAGTTAAAAGAAAGACTCATTAACTTATCATAATACAAAAACTAGATTTGTCAAAGTGTAATATTTTCGAAAGTTAGTTATGTACTCATGAAATGCACTAATGAAGGTCATCTAACACAAGAGGTCAGGAGTGTTCCCAAAGTTTTGGAAACTTCACCTTACACGCTATAATGTTTTTATCCTTTAACAGAAGGATCATGCACCCCTACAATGAATGTATGCACCTTTATATAATTTTTGAAATATTACAGATACTTTTTTCTTAAGTCATTTCACTACAACTATTTCTTTCATTAGATGGATTCTGGAGTAACAAAACCAAGAGTGTTAAAGGCTTTTAGCTATTTCATGATGCAGCTCATCCCTTGCTGGGTTTTTGAGGGTGTGCAGGTCAGATTCCTACATGCAGACTTTACACCACTTGTTTCCACAGCATTCCAAACAGCAGCACGGTATTTACAGAAATGCAGTCCCAAGTGCAGACTGACAAATGGTACTTCCCTCTTATTTCTGGTTTTCATTTTAAGTAAAGAGAAATCTAATCTCTTCTAGTGGCATCATAAGCTTGAGCCAGGTATGACCTGAGCGTGAAGGTCTAACCCAAACATAAACTTTTTACAAGTTGAAGTAGTTGATATAAATAAAAGAAAATGCGGATAGAAGGCAAAAGAAACTGACTATAGTTACATGTAAGTAGTACAAGTTTCTCTGAGATGGAAATAGATATTTGCATCAAAGTTAATGAGCTTGACACCCTATTGTCAGAACTAAAGAACAAATGAAACAAAAAATATGATGAAAAAAATCTCAGGTCGCAAGGTTTTCGTTTGAATGGGGTGTACTGGAGTCTACTGATACTTACAAATTCCGAGAAGTTCAGAACTGCTCACTAAGATTTGGCGAAAGGAAGATCTGTCACCATGCATGTATTTTCTACTTCCTACAGTCACCCTAGGACAGGTAAGTAATTTTCACATGGTTTCTCATGCATTTTTTTATTTACTTAATTTCAAATGTAGAGGAATTAAACATAACTGAAGACTAGAAAGTACAGAGAGAAAATTGGAAGAACTATACTTTGTTTCTGGAGAATTTTTCTAGAATTGTTTCAGATTTTTACCAATTTATCTATGGCTAATTTCCCTTGTATATTTTCATCATTAGAACACAACATTTTAGAACATATGCTTATTCTTTAAAGGAATTATTCCTGAGGGACAGAATTGCTGGAACTTGTAGCACAATCCTTGGCATGATTCCTAAGAGTTCCGATGGTTTAGCATATTCCAGGATTTGTTGTGTGTAGAAAGGGCCCTGGTCTTCTGTCTTCCTTAGGTATTGGCTTTTTTTGTTTTAATTCATGACTTATGAAAATTCTGAACAGGAGAATGACATCCTCTATTAAGCTAAATATTTCCAAAAGGCTTAACCAAACATAAAAGATTTCTCACTCAGTGAATGGGAATTAGTGTATATTTGTTCATGTGTCAGTAATTCTACTGTTTTCACCTACACAATTTCATTCTGATCAGGTAAAACCTTGGCTATATGCAAAAAATATAATGATGTTCATTTGCCAGGAAACTCCTTCCTAATTTATGCAGCTGTATAAATTGCATTTATCCTGAGGTTTTTTTCATCTTTTTGCAGGTTAGTGCTGGTCTGTGTTACTCTCAGAACTTCCACATTTTCCAAACAGGATGAAATTTTATTCTATTAGTCTTTTTTTCAAAGACTTAAAAATGGAAGGGTTATTCAGACATTTTAAAAAAGTTATTGTTTGAAAGATTAATAAATTATACATCAGCAAGGTTACATACACTGATAGTCCTTGGCCCTGACAGCGGAAATTAATTAATCCATCTAATTTATTGATCAATTTAGATGTAAAAACACTTCAGAGCTAAAATTAGTCTTTCAGTCATCCTGAGTTATGAAGCAGAATTTATTACATAACTTCCATAAGAGGGAAATTAAAAAAGAAACACCTATCAGTCACCTAAAAGGTGCTACGTGCTGCTAAATTTGTTTCTAAAAGCTGTACCAGTCTGTAATTTATAGTGTTTTCTATTTCACATCAATTTGTAAAAGAAATCTGTAAGATAAATTAGTTTGTATACCTTCTAAACAGTATGTATAAAAAAGATCTGCAGTTTTATTCATGTTTTCCAGTTAGGAAAGGAGGTTAAACTCATAAGCCTATAAAAGAAAAATCCCTGAGCTATCTGAAGTTTTAAATTATATAGTGGTTTATTCCAGGTACTTCCTCTTACACTCAGAAATTCTCAAAAAAACCAATAAAACCACATGTTCCAGGACACCCAGACACCTAAATAGAACAGAGGGTGCAGTTTAAGAGAATTCAAGTCACAGCAATTTCATGTATAAATAAGTCAAATAAATTGCTATGTCATGGTTCTTTATCAAATATAAGGTATTTTCAAGATATGTCTTTTATCCTGAACTCTGATTCAGGTCCAAGTCTATTCCACCAAAAAAACAAAATTGCTTAAGGTATCATAAGTGATCTTGATATATATGAAGATGGGATACACTTATGACACAGAGCTTTGTGTATTAGATTAACACAAAAATAGATCCACTAGCAGAAACCCAACTCTGAATTGTATTTTGTCATTTTTTTATATCTTTGTGTGCTGAAATAGCAAGAGGATTAATGTTATTTCCTTCTCTCACAGGTATCCTCCAAAAGATACATAAATACTTACTAAGCAAGATTTTACTCAGTGTCAATAGACAACTCTAGTACCAGTAAGGACTCAGTCCTCTAAAATACAGCTCATCTTTCTTTCACATGTAGAAAGAAAATAACTTTTTTAAAGCACTGTGATATTTCAGTGAAGTTGGTATAGAAATGCAGAACTCTAGATGCAGTCTTCTTCATTTGATGCAAAAGATTGTTAAGATTTCTTCTATACTAACAGACTATCCAACTGGAAGAAAATGTGTTGGAATTATAGCACAATATGGAAAAAATAATCTCTCTCCATATGTTCCCTTAATAACTTCATCATTCTTTTCAAGGTCTATGAACAGAAACAAAATTGAAATTCTGCATGTTTGAAAATGTGATGACAATGAATGTTGTAAACACAAAGTGAAAAACTGATAGGATGTTACTCAGTAAAAATTAAGAGCATCCAAGTCAGGAAAACATCTGCTAAAACCCGGAAAGGGAGGATAAAAGTGTAAATGCCTAAAAGCACAACTTTGCTTCGGTTCTTCAAACAACCAATCAGTAAGAACCGTCTATATATTCAAGCTCTGATAATGTTGTTACATGAAACAATGCAGAATTATAATGAGACTAACAGAAAACAAACAAATATATATATACATATATATGTACTGTATACTGTATATTCATACATATTTTCCTTTAAGACAACTGGAGGAAGGAGAAGTGCTGCTCCCTTTATAGAATAACAGAAACCAAATATAATTTTCCATGTAAAGTGAGGATTTTTTTTAAACCAAAATTTATAGCGTCTTTAATTGTATATAAAAAATAGATTTTCCTGATTTCTAATCACTTGCATTTGGAGATTATGGAAGTGGGAAAAGCATTGGTGAGTAATCATTTTAAAAATGTACCTTTTACTTGACTGAACATGAAGTAGAGCCCTGAATAGTAAGTTTTTCCATCTGCCCCTGCTTTTTTCAGGGACCTTTTGAAATACAACATTTAAAATCAGAAAAATAATTTTATTTTCTTTTTCTTAATACCTATGCTTTGACACAAAATTTCAGTTCAAGCAAGATAAGTAACATCCTTGATACACTAGTTAGCAGGCTTCACACACAGAGAGGCCTTTAGTGCTATGCAGGTTATTAAAGGTTTTCCTCTGGTGCAGGAAAGTTGCAGTTAAATGACAGAAAGCAAATGCCAGAGGTAGTTTTCAAAGGCACCCCGAAAAGAATTAGAGGACTTTGTACTTCTAGTTATATAATGGATTTACTTAACAGCCTTGGGCATGTGAGATTTGAAAAATTCTGCTTTCTTTGAGGTATTTTCCTTCACTTAATTGCTTCCACAGGAGCTAGGAAGAAACTGTGGGATGCATTTTTTTTGAAAGGAAGCCTACAAGGTAAAAAGGTAAAGTAATTCCAATAGAAAAAGCAACCAGGAAAAAGGAAGGAGCTTTATCTTCTGAAGGAATCTCCTGCTCAGAGCACAGCCTGTGCCCAGCCAGGTCCCAGCTGTGCCAGGTGTGTGCTCCAGGCCTGCCTGGGTTTGTACCGATCTCCAACAGGAGATCAGCACTGATGTAATTCTGGGCTTGAGCTACAGATCTTTCAAACATCAACATGTGTGCATCCTACCACATACTAGTAACTTAAACACTCAGGTTAGAAAAACACTGCTAGGCCTGTGGGGAAAAGAAAAACTCAGAGCAGGACGTCAGAGGCTGAGTTTCAGGCTTGTACAAAGCAAGATAAAAGTGGATTTACATCTCAAACCCTGCCACTGCAGGTGAAACTTACGGCCACTGATCTTTTTAATGGACTATGTCTTTATTTTCTTTTAGACTGTGCCTTTTTTCCTCTAGCCTTCTGCTTCCAAGCACTGTCAAGTATTTGTTCAAAATACGTGTGATCCTATAGGAAGTATCAGGAAAAGAAAAATTTTGCTCCAGTAATTGGTCAACAAAACAACATTCTAAATCAGTTAATGAAACTATATAATAGTAAGAAATACCAGACACAGCTGCACTACACCAAAAAACGCATTTTATCTGGTAAAGATTTTAGACAGCCTTTGAAGTCAGAGCAAACCACTACACCTGTGTCCTTTTATACTATATGTGAAGATTAACACAGCCCACTAAAATGGGGATTCTGAAGTAAAAAAAAAAAAAAAAGGAGAAAAAGAGCTCAATCTTACTATATTTTATAAGCAATAAATAATAGACTAATACATGTGATTTAGAGTTAAAATACTTTGTATTAAATGTGTTTTCAGAATGCAATTAGTCAAGTCCCTGATTACTTTTGCTCTTTTATTGACATAATTTATATATTCAAAAAGCAATTTTAAGAAGAATTCTTGGCTATGGAGCAGCACCATGAGTATTAAATAGAGCTACAGCCCACTTTAAGGAAAATACAGTCAAGGGAATCATGAAGACAAGCAAATAAATTCTTTCATGATGGCAGACAACCACACCAGCCCACACATCAGGATTAAGACAGTTGATGTCCATGGAGAAGCTGAGCTGACAGCATCAAGAACAGCATAGAAAGTGATAAACCTAATGCAGTTTACACAAAAAACTGATGGGAAATAAAAATGATTTGGTCAAGAAACCTGATATTTTATTTTTTAAATTTTTGATGTTTCACTTACCTTGATGGGATCCTCTTTCACAGAGCATTACGTGAGATATTTACATAAATGTGGAAACCATAAACGCATATATAACACATCTGCATTTACACAAAAATGCATGTCATATCTTGTATATAACACATACAGATGTTTTTTTCTCAGTACTCCTTTACTTTCCCATGATAGCTTCTAAATTCCAAAGTTTCTTATGACAAGCTGCAAATCTTTATGTGAAAAAAGAAGACAAAATTTTAAAATTTTAAAGTTGCCCAGGGAAGTTCTGGAAGCTCCATCCCTTGAAGTGCTCAAGGCCAGGTTGGATGGGGATTTGAAAGACCTGGCCTAGTGGAAAGTGTCCCTGCCCATGACAGGGGGTGGAACCAGGATAATCTTTAAGATCCCTTCAAATGCAAAATATTCTATGATTCTATATGCAGTGTAATAGGCATCTAGCCATTCCCTGAAAACAATTAATTGTATTACCAGATGTAATGACAATTCTTTCTTCAGAATACAATACGTTTAGTTACAGAGATTCTTGTGTGTTACCATTGTTTTGGTAACCTATTTACCTTAAGACGGATTTATAATTAAATTGCAAACTAATAGTCCAGAAAATTTATTATTACAACAAATAAACTCCTAACCTTTAGAAGGCAAATTCAAAGGCCAAACACTTTCTTATAAATTAGTATCTACTTCTCTTCAGAACAGTTATAAAATTCACTAATAATTTCTGTATTGGACAATGGACATTGAATATGCTGAAAACATAGGCCAAAAAGCAATCAGTATTTCCATGGAAAAGAATTTTTTCACAGTAAAGTGATTATTTGAGGAAGGATGGGACCATAACAGAGAAATGAGATTGTAGAAAAGCTAGATTTAGTAAAAATATGGAATAACAACACATAAACAAGAAGATTGATAGTCTGATTTTCATAGATTCAGAAAGAATATGTGCCTGTGCTATATATGATTGAAATGAAAAAGGTTTGGAAAAACGAGAGAAAATGCATCATATTCCTTTTTAAAAGGACATCTATCTTATTTAAAGCTAAAATTTATTTTATTTTGTTTTATTTTATCTTTACAGTGAGGAGAACTTTCCAACTCCCAACAGCTTTTTTTCTTTTTGTTTTGTTTTTCCTTTAAAATATTATGGAATAACATTATGAAATGAGCTTGACATATGAGCACACCAAAGTTCTGAATTTGTCCTTTTTATCTCAAACACTAATTGGAATGACTAACTTGCATAAAAAATCAAGTGTTAGCAAAGATCTGAAAGCCAATTTTATCTTCACAAATGTTCAAGGAGATATTTTTTGTTGTCCTAAATTGTTTGGAATAAAATAACATGCTTATCATAAGTAACAAAGCTGCTTTGAAGCATCTTCTGCAGAGGCAGCAATAGTTCAGCAAAATGTTTGGTGGGCTGCCTCTGCAGGAGACTCTCGTTACTGGTGTCTTGGGTTATGTAACCAAAAAACGTGCATTCTATTTCATCTGTTGAAAGGAGCTGGGGAGATGTTTTTTCTTTATCCCTTGTAACTCCAAGGAGAGAGGGTGGCTGCCTTCTGTTAATGGGCTAGCTGTTAAAACCAGGTGGAGCATTGTTCTTTATCTCTTCCACAGCTCATCCTTCCTCCAGGGGGATATCTGCTGTTAATGGGCCATTAAGGCTCACCAATGACATGCCACATTACATCATCCCATTGTGAGATGCTCCACCCAGTGGGAGGAGACAAACCATTCCTACCTAGATAAAAACTGAGAGGTAGGAACACCAAATATCCAGTGTTTCCACTGGATTCCAGAGGAAGACTGGCCCCATCTCACCATTACTGGGGCCTTTTTCTATAGGACCATCTCTACTCCAACAGAACCACATCTGCCACTCCAGGAGGGCTTACTGTGGACTGCTCCCAACACCCTCACCAACAGGGTGTCAGATTGTATTGCTGACTCTGTCAGGGTTTCTAGGATTTTTGTTTATTTGTTTGCTTGGTTTTCATTTTTTTTTGTACTACTACATTTGTAATTTTAATATTCCTAGCAAAGAACTGTTATCCCTATTCCCAAATCTTTGACTAATTGCAAATTTATAATTGGAAAGTGGGGGGAAGGGGGGGTAGTTTACATTCTCCATTCTAAGGGTGACTCCAGCTTTCCCTGGCAGATACCCGTCTTCCCAAACCAAGATATCTGGAAAGACTTCTGTTGACTGTGCATAAAAAAAGATGAATAAAAGCAAAATGACAAGTGGCAACTAAAGTTAACAGATCACTGAAGAGAGAGATTTGGCTTGTGTGCTTCCCTGGTTTGTGACAGACAGCTTAGAAGAGGAGAACATATATTAATATGTTGAAGGAATATAAAATTCATTGTAAGCATGTTCTTCAGCTATTTATTTCCTCCTAGCATTGTTAATTAATGTACTTCAATGTCAGACGTATCATCTAACATGTGCAAAACAGCAAAGGTGGCCACAATGAAAGATTCTCTTGCTATGATTTAGTGCAGGGTAAGATACAATCGGTGTTTGATAGGCCTGCTCCCTAAAATAGAGCTCACATCAGATGTTCTTTTGCCATTCTTGTGCCTGTATATCTCAGCCCCTAACTGCCTGAATAGAAATTTATTCAGGTGAAATATCAACAGCAGTGATGGATCCCCAGAGCTCTGATTCTTGTATCATAAGTCAAATCATCAGTTCTTCTGTACAGGTACAGCTGACTATAGAAATCATTTCCCCACATCAAGGGACTACTGCACATCCCATTCTGTTCATAATACAATCCTCTCAATACCTTTTTTCCCCAATATAAACCTGAAATAGAATTTTTTCCTCCAGATAATTTCTACAAACATAGTTGCACATAAGATTATTTTTTTTTCTTTTTATATATATCTTAGCACAATGAAGTTCATACACTTGAGAGCACTACAATAAGGCCATTTCCCCAATATATACTATCCCATTAGAAAGCTGTAAAATCAAAGCAAAATTGTATAATTCATTAACAATTTAAGCATTTTATTTGTTCCTGCAAAGGCCTTTCATGTCTGTTTGAATATCACACTTCTCTCTCATTATTTCCTTTAATTCAAAATATATCCAGAGTAATATTTTATTACTGAAGGAAAATACTAATAGTATTGTCCTCAGATACACTTCTAGGGTTTTATCAGCTACTATGGATGGTTGGATACAGATGTAAGAACTGTTCCATTATGTAGCTTTGCAGTCCAAAATGCACAAAAAGAAATATCTTAAAACTAAGTGAATTTTTTGTTGCATTTTAGACATTAAATGTGACAAAAAATTTTAAAAAAGCAGCTGAATCTGCCCCATTGTTTTCCTCAGCTACATTGTAAGGTGAACCCTGGCATTTCATTTAAAACAATTAAAAATCACAGATTAAATACCGGAATTTTAAGAAAGTGAAGTAAACCAAATCATAATAATTAAACTAATACTCGGAACCACCAGAAAAACACAGTCTTGTTACAGAGGAGCTTGCATGAACAATGATGACCTTCTTCTTTGTGTTGGAGTGATTTGCCACCCAGCAGAACACAGCACTGTGGTGTTCCAGTTTTGGAAATTTCATATTTCATTTTCCAGATTAAGGCAATTCCTTTGGCCTATTGGTGGTAGGATAGGAGTTCTGCACTCAATGAAACAGAATTTCAGCAGATATTCAGCCCTGTCCTATGTCTCTGGAATTTTCTATCTGGTATTTTCCCTTCTACAAAATGAGTAAGAGTTTAATTTCAGGAAAGGATAATAGCCAGAGAAATAAAAAATGCCTGTCATTAGAGAAGAGAGAAAGCCAAAGGCCTATTGGCAAGGAAGAAAGGAAAGGCTGAATAAAAGTAAACAGAAATGCAGGACCTAAGGACATTATCAGATCACTCAGGAAAAATGTGGAAGAGAAACTTCTAGATTTTTGCTTTTAAGTGAATTATAATGTTATGAAAGAAAATAAGGAAAAAGTATTTCCCACCCCAAATACTTAGAATTAAACATTTCAATTAACAAAAAAGCCTAAACACCACATAAAATTTTGAATTATCTGTTTAGAGGACTAACAATTGTTCTGTAAAAAGGCTTTCAAAAGCAAACAAAAAAGAGTTTGCAAAAAAACATAGAATCTCTTGTCACCAAGAGAATACAAGGATGAACAGAGCATTTTTTGTTCATTAGCTTGTTTTTTGTTTAGGACATCTGTGTCTGGTGTAATGAGCTGCACTGAAGAGACTCCTTACTGTAACAAGAAATTTTTATAGGTATTAATGAAATCCCAGGCTTGTGTGTTATGTATATGCTTACACAAGGTACTAATCTGCTAGCAGCCCACACACATACATCACACACAAGCTTGTCAGAGAGATGGTGACTAATAGAGTGCTTCTTATTAGCATTGGACTGCTAACTTTTTCTGACTCATGTTGGCAGGTGCGCCTCTATTGCTGGAGGCAACTGTGATAAAGACAGGGAGATCTGGAAGAAATCATTGAAACAGCCAGGTTTGGGAATTAAATCAGATATTTGAAATCTGCTATTATGATTTCAGGCATGAGGAGAATAAATCCAACTAAGTTTGCACCATTCACAGCTCTTATCCGTATGAGAAAGCAACCAACCCCCTCAGAGTTTGGTATTTTCACACGCAGGCATTGTGAAGCTTTATTGTTGTGTTTGATAGCTCAGTGATTGTGAGACTCCATGTGGCTCTGCCCCAGAGGCAGCTCTCAAAAGCCCTACTGTCTCAGCTCTGAGTCACTCAGACTGCCTCTGGCACTCAGAAAGGCTCAGCAGTGCTGATGATACCAGGACTTGTTGCCATCCAGATGAGATCAGTCCTCCACACTGATGCAAAATGGGAAGAATGAAAAGTGTTTTCACTAGAATCCTCCTTATTTCTCACTGCACACACTATGCTCCTAGGCAGGAAAAGCCAGCAAATGTCCTGGACGAGCAAATGAGAAGCAGGAGTAATTTTAACATGAAGAATTAAATCACAGTAAGCAACACATCATCTACATACAAACCAGAATGTATCAGCTATTTGTACTATTCTACTCTTAAAAATACATAGGAAAGGACCTTCTGATGCACAGAGAGAGAACGTATTTCTGAATAATTCAAGGACTCATTAAATGCCAAGCTGAGACACGGTTGCCCTGGCTGGGCACAGGAAACACTCATTTGGCTAACCAGGAACACAATGGCACGAGCAACAGCTGGAATTAACATGGAGCGTTAATCCTACATATAGTCACAGATACCACCAGGCTGGTGGTTTTTCTGAGAGATGCAGCAGGCTGCTGGCACATCAGACAGACAGTCACACTTCTCTCCCATGCTCAAGCTGTGCTTCATAAGCCATATTGCCACTTCACAATAAAAAAAACCCTGAAATTATATACGGTGCTGTGCAACCAAAGATATAACTTATTGTTTTTCTCCATCTAAATTTTAGGTTTTACATCAGAACATACGGTGATAAAGGCACATATTTTCTTAGGTATCTGAGGAAGTACCATGGCATCTTTAGAAATGTTAATCCAATCAATAAACTCCAAATGTCAGAAGACTAAAAGAAAACCGTGAATGTTTAGTATATATAAACAGTGCCCATACAGAAAAAAACAGTCTGTCAAATATGTTCTAAAAGTTGACTGAGATTGAAAGACTCCCAATTAACATAGGCTATTTTACTGTTCAGAACAACTGCAAGTTTCAGTGTGCAAAATACACCCAACAGAAAGTTTTTACAGTCCTACAAAGATCTTAGAGGTCTATTTTAACTGTATGCTCATGTATTTATAACCCATGAAAAATCTGAATATACTGCAATTTTTAAATTAATTCATATTTCCTATCACAAAGGAATGATAAGAGTATTTTTTTTTCTTTGTCCTTGCCCAAAGACAAAGAAATAATCAGGAGTATTGAATGGATAGGCTTCTATTTACAACCATCAAATATAAACCACAAATAGTTGCCTGCAGGCATGAGACACCTCTGGGATTAGCACTTTGTAAAATTCTTTTGGCTTAATAGACAAATGACTGTTTATATATGATATAGATAAGTTCCTATTCCTCAGACACTTAAAATCTCTACTCAGAGAAAAGGTACACTATTTGTGATTACATATCCATTGACACAATCACCAAGCAAATAATCATAAATAAGAGTGGGAGAGAAGAATTTCATTTTTCAATTCTTTAGGTTTGCAGATGTTGCCCAAATTTAGGGCATTAGATTTGAGCCACAGCTACTCATAGCTTTTCCCCCCAAAATATCTATTTGTTTTACAGAAATTGATTGCATGTCTTATATTCAGGACTGAAACTTTTTGCTGATGTTCTTTGCAACACTATAGCAAAGCTAAAATGGAAAAGTACCAAAAACTTGAACCAAGAGGGTTTTATCTGAATCTCAGACACTGAATTCCTGAAGTCAAATGATTTGAATAGGAAAGGAAAAAAAAAAAGAAGACAGACCTCTAATCTGTCTGAGATAGAGAGAAAGAAGGGAGTGGCAGGGAAGAGGATAAATTCCTAGTCCAAGTCAAACAATGCATTTAGTCTCTTGCATTTGGAAATACAGAGGAATGTAGGGATTAAGATGAAAAAAGGAGAGACAGATCAAATTAATCCACATAAAAGATCCAAACAAATAGCAAAAGGCTAATTACTTTAAACTGAATATTTCTAATCAAAACTTTAATTTCCAAAGGTCTGTAAGATAATCATAGAGCTTTGAAAAAGTTGAGACTATCAGGTTAGCATTTATTATGTATCTTAAATATAAGCATACGTTAAAAAAAGATTAAAAGACTGAACTGAGAAATAAAAAATGTTGTTTGACAATTAGAAATATTCACACTGAAAATTCAGAAATAGAGTAACTATTTTGTCAGATCAGCTGAAACTCTACTATGCATCTCACGCAGAGTAGACAAAGCAATGTCATATTCATTCTACCTTTAAAAAAACTAACATATCGTTGAAAAATATTCAATGGGAAGATATGCATAAATGTAGTTTTGTAATACTGTGCAGTACTGTCTTTAGTTTTAAGAAGAACCTAAATCTATCAGTGTTTTTCTGTTGTGTTTATCAACAGTCCAAAAATCCTGAAACAAAAAAGGTCCATTAATGCCACAACACATACATAAAACCAGCTATAAAACAGTTTGTAAATTCTTTTTATTCAAACTGGAAAATATTTTTAGGAGGAAAAATCTACTCCTTGTGGTGGGTTGACCTTGGCTGCCAGAAACCCACACAGCCATCTTTGTTATAAAAGAGAACCCACCACCATCATTCTTCCAAAGGCTAAACACTCTATGAATATGTTTGCCTGACAGCTAATCTGGTTTTCTAGCTCCCACTTTCTGCCATGCTGGAACTTTCAGTATTCATGATTTTTCCTCCTACATCATGGATATTTGCATTAATGCCAGTGTGCATTAGAAAGAATGATGACTTTAAGCATTCATTTTCATAATTTAATTTGCTATTCGCTGCAATAAGAATAGTCGAAATAAATTTGTTTTGTAGTAAAGCGGATGCCATATCTATTTCCAAAAAAACTCTGTTCTAATCTACATTGGTTTACTATTAAAATTAGGTGCCACCAGACAATTCATTAAAGATCTGTGATATAGACATGTAGACAAGCTTAGCAAAAATTGCCTGATTATTCATTAAAAAATGACTCCATAGAGGCTGTGCAGATCATCCCAAAACTTACCATCAGGAAGGTTTAACTGATTAAATTCTGGAATAATATCCTGTAATAAATAAATAAACTGGAGAACTCAAAAATCTATCCCTGACTGTTCAGCTTCTGCCTAACAAATCTCTAACGCTGCAAAATACACATACAGAATTATCAACCGGTCAGTTTTGAAATACTAAAATGCAGGACACCATCTGCCCTTTCTTCTGATGATGTAATGAACACCAAGGATCCCTTCTCACAACAACCATATCCACTATAGTGGAATAAGTGTATTCTTTTGCCACAAAAATCCCTTTTATTGTCGTTTTTGTTGTTTAAAGTTCTAAAAAACAATCAGACAACTAAAAATTAAAAGCTGTTTAAGAAAAAAGTTAATAAAAATGAAGGAGTAAAGATAACAATACCACTTGTTTTATTTTTTTAATACCACAGAAAAGTGCTGTCAGATCTCTGACATGAATTTTTGGTGACTTTCCAGCCTTGAAATTTCTCCCAGTATTTCAACGTATCTTTTAAACTTTGTCATTTAAAAAAAAAGTTCAGAATGATTAAATGCCAGCAGAATATAAGGTTTTGTTTGTTGGTTTGTTTTTTTTTGTTGTTTTTAAACACATAATTATCAGTTCTTCAGAATTATTTAAGTCAGTGTCATACTTGTTTTACCTAACTCTTCCACCATCACACAGTGAGTGAAGGAGGAATCCATTTGTGAAATAAACGAGGAAAAAACTGCCCTCTACCAGCTGTTTTGGTGATTCACTGATTAAAGGTTTTTAAAAACAGAGTAAACCAGAATTTCATGCCAGATTGCTCAGGTTAATTAGTCTCTCTGAAGAATCTAATGGTATAAGCTGAGTGACAACATTTAGAAGGGTAAGTTGTCTCTTTACCATAGCAATTATTAGGACACAAAAATATACAAATATTATGGATGATTAAGCCTGACAGGAAGTGGCACTAATTTCACAGAAGGACAGAGCAGTTCTCCACGTCCATGCAACAACCAGCCCAGCAGCCAAACCAAAATGTACCTCAGAGACCCAAACATTCATTGAGATTAGTGCTTAGGAGCAGGGGAAGCAATAGAGCAACAACCAAAAAATTTTCACATTCAAAATGGGAGTAGAAGTGAATTTTTACAACGGTGAAGTTGTGGATCTGCTTTCCTGGAAGATTGCCAAAGATGAGGACACCTCCACTGAGCAGGAAATCTACTACAATAGGATGGGAGAAGAGTTTTATCCAACAGGAACGCTTCTTTTACTCCAATTTTCTGTGAACAGTTTTGATTGACTAAACACCTGCACCTCTGAGCATTTTTTCCCCTTGGAATTCAGGGAAATATGCATGGTTAACTAAAGATTTTGCTAACCAAGCAACTTGACTGTGTCTCAGGATGATCTATTTGTACTTGGGAACACCAAGTGTAATTACAGAATTTAGATTTAATGCTGCTTGTGTGCCTGAAGTTTTTAATAACCAATGAACTTAAATGTCTAAAATTTGAGTTGCATAATTTTAACATTAAATGTCCACTATTTTAGTGTCTTAGCTGTGCATTGCCAGTCAGAAGTTTTGTAAGAAATCCATTAGCTGCTGAAAGCATGAAATCTAGAACTGAGTGATCAGACTAAATACCTTTTGCTGTTTTAGACATGTTGATGATTTAGGGTTTCTACTAGTGGCAAAAGCCTCAGAATTCCCACACCTGGCACTCTATTCTCTGCCAAGGCATGACAAATGATAAGATGTTCTGAATACTAACATTCTCCATGTCCCAGATCAGAGCAGTACTGTGACCCCTCAGAAACATCTTTTAAAAAGTCATGGCATGTTTATTGCAAGAGCGCAGGACTTTCAGTCTCAGTTGATTACCTATTTTTAAAAGTGAATGTTATTAAAATGGTTTGTGTTTTGGGTTTTGTGGTTTTGGGTTTTTTTGGGGGTGTGGTGTTGTTTTTTGTTTGTTTGTTTTTCTGGATTTTATTTTCAATAAGTAGTCATCTGGACATACAGAAACTTTCTCTTTCATGGTATGTAAAGACAAACTGCTAAGACATGCAAGGAAAAAGGACTTGGACAGGACAGATGCCAGAGTTTCTGTAAAATGAAAAATAATAGCAAACTAAAATACTACTGGCTTAGCACAAAATATTGAAACCACACCACATTAATAGCAGTAATAGGCCAGACATTAAACAATAAAAATATTATAAATAAACTGATGCTACTCCTGTTTTAGATTTATTAGGACTCTGTATGTCAGTAGGAAAAGTAAATACAGAATACAAAATATATTACCTTTGATGAATATAAATGCTGTTGGGTCACAATATAATTTTATGGGAAGACAATCTATTTGACATGTACAGGCATTTCAGATTTTCAGTAGAACTCTAAATAGCATCATTTCTTTTGTATCAGGACAAGCAAGGAACAAAGAAACCAAAACATATTGCATAAACTGTTCATTTGGATCACTGTCCGTTGTCATCTCTGCAAAGAAACCTATCAAATTCCATACATAATTCTCCCTCAAGGAAAATTAAGCAAAAACCCCTTACATTTACATATCGCTTTCTTTTTTTGAAAGGAATCCTAGTGTTAAACACAAATGGAGGTATTGAATAAAAAGATGTTCACCTAGTTTTCTTTAGGAATTAAAGACTTACTAATGAAGGGAGAACTTATTACAGATAAAGTAACAAATAATTATTTGAATACAGGATAATTTCAACAAATCTATCTAAATTTTCTTTATCTTTGTATTTTGTTTCTCATCTGATAAAAAGCAATTTCCATGACAAATTCAATTTTTATAAGCCAGGGTATTCTTCACAGGTGACAAAAGCCTCACTTAAATTCACATACACAGTTTCAGCATGAAAGCCTTCTGCCTAAAAATCACTGATCAAAAGTGATGTTTTCAGTTTGCCTGAATAAGTGCAGAAATTTCATCACACACAAATGAAACCTGACCAGAAGAGGTGTCAAGCCTTGATGTATTTGTCAGAGACAGTGCATGACTTGGCTTCATAATTGAGACCTTATAGTGATCCGTAAATTAAAAAAAAAAAAAAAATAATAATAAAAAAGTTAAAAAATTGGAATCTGAGCACATTTGCACATTTTATCTTTGTCCTCTGCTTTAACAGAAGTTAACATTTGATAGAGAACTATCACCTCCAGTGATAAATGAACCACAGAAATGCTGTCTCTAGTGAGGTGAGATGCTTCATAACATTTTTTTAATATTTTTCCTTCTATAATTTTTGTTAGTACTAAGTAAGCTAAGAGTATGTTGGAGGGAGAAAGCTATAGCTCCATTTAGGATTTCTTCCTTAACTTCAGAGAAGAAAACTAGTAAAAGAGGAAGGCATGACTGAACCACGAGGTTGGTTGGCACTACTCAAATAACTGGTGAGGCTGTGGGATTTTAACAGGTAAGCAAGAATAAATAAGAGAAATTTGGGGCATAGGAAAAGTACCTGGGCTGTCTTAAGGAAATTTACTTTGAAGAATGGATGCTAGAAACAGATCTGGATATGTTTTGGGTTTACTACACTGGGTTTATTTTAAAATATGCAGAATTTGTGTAATCAAATACAACCTACCAAACAGACAAGCAAAGGTTTAATTACGTCAAAATGTGAATGGACTTTAAGAGTGTGAACCACAGCACAAATCCACAGGGAAAATATGTGATTATGAGAAATCTGATGACATCTCAATAACTAGTCCTCCCACCTGTCACAATTGATCCCTCCCATGGTGTTTAGCATGAGTTATACTGAAAAATACTCATAAAGGTAGTAATGATGCTGAGAAGTTCACGTGAGCCTTTTAAAAATGTTCCCATAATTGGTTTTTATTTACTTGGAAGAGCTATACTGCTATCACTTTTACAGAATCAGTCCTGTACTTAACAGGCTTCGATATATTTCAGAGGAAAAACAAGTTTGTCTATCATTTGTCCAATTTTTCAGGATAAATTCTTCACTGTAAACTGTGTCATTGCATGGACAAACTCCATGCAGTTGTTTGGGATTTTTTGGTTGGTTGGTTGCTTTTGTTTTTTGTTTTGTCTTTTGTTGTTGGTAGTGTTGTTATGCTTGTATGAAACAAATAACAGTGTTCAATGCCCCATGGCCATGGGAGAAGGAGAGGGGGAGTTGGAGGGTTAAAAGGGATCTCTGCTCCACTACTGTTTGCATTAAAGTGATCAGTTCTGTGGCATGATCCAGTAAATATATGCAGAGTTCGCCAGTTCTCTTATGACAAAGATTTGGAAGACAACTTTGTCAGAAAGCAGAAGAAGTTAGAAGCTAAACATTTCAGTGTACTAAAGACTTCTCTCTTCCTCAACCCTTTATCTCAAATTAAAGAGAAGGGAATGTGGCATGCTTATGCCTTATGTTTTCTTTTGGGCTGTTCAATTATCTATTATTTTTGAGAGTACCTAGACACCCAATCTGCAGCATCAAGTCTGAAAACAATCACTATTCAGACAGGAAAAATGGGTCCTAGGTAAGAGGAGTTAATAATATTCTCATCTAGATCACAGACTGTGGATTCCAACTTCTTTCCCAACTTTATAGTCCAAGAAAGAGTCCTTGTCCCAGAGAACCTGCACTCTAATCAGTGATTTTTATAGCACTGTTTTATATTTCCCTGTAATGACATTCTTTATGAGCTGATAATAGTTCTGTTCAAAGACTAAGGTTTTCAGTAGGACTTGTTCTTTCATTTATATAGATACCTTTAGAAGTTCCATATTCACAGCTGCAATTCTCTGCATGGGTAACGGTATCAATATTCACAGGAGAAAATCGCTGATACAAAAACCAGCACTCTACACAGGCACATATAATGAGATACTAGGCAAGAAAGCGAATGCCAGAGAGAGAGAAAAAAAAAGGAAAAAAAAAAAGCTAAAGATGCAGATTTCCATTTGACTGGAGTTCTACAGAAAGTCAAAATAAGAAATTAGGGTTATGTAACTGTGTAGCAAAAGCAATTTTTTGGCTTATTGGCTCTGTATACTTTATTTTAGAATTGACAACTAAAGAACATATTTTTTTTCTCTTTTCCAGGCTGCCTTAATTTTTTTTTTGTCTTGGTTTTTATGGCTAAGTAAAATGGGTAGATAATTATTAGTAATGGAAGAAATAATTACATGTTCCCAATTACTACAGTGAATAAACTGTAATCATTGAGCCTTCTATGAGAACACATTGGACATTAAGTTCCTCAAGTGTAAGTTATACCATGTACTCTTAAACTCATGATTATATTTCTTTCTGAACAAATAAAGGGAAATGTTGATTGGATTTACAGTCTATGTCTTGCATTACTACGGTGTATTTCCTATATTTACAACTGAAGGAAAGCTCACTGTCCAGACATTTAGTGATATAAATTGCAAACGTTTATTGCAGTCAATAAGGAGAATGAATTTATACCAACTAAAGATGCATTCTACCTTTTTTAAAGGGTGACTTATAATGTAATGCATAAAGGAATGAAGGTAAGCTAGCTGTAAACATGTTTAATGTTTTAAAAATATACCAGGTTCCTCTGTGAGAAGAGAGTAGTGACAATTACCAGAAAACCCAAATGCAACTAGTGATGCACTTTATCAGCTGAACCATAATACCCAGGTAAAAAAAAAAATACCCAGTAAAACCCAGGTACCATTTTGGGAATAGAATTTTTTAGTAATTAGTTTCCTTTAAAACAGAAAGATGCAAAAGAACATATTTTTCACCAGTTACTTTTGTTTCCTACGCTGTCCTTACTTCAAAAGTACTTTGTAGATGAGCTAGTATCTTAGATACTGTCTGCAAGCCTGTTATTTCTCTGTTCTGCAAAATGAAGAGAAACAATTAACTTGAATGCATTCATTTCACAAAGACATCCTCTACTGCCACTAACACCAGTGGTAGAAATAATACTTCCTGAGAAATTTCTGTAAAGCTTGTGCTCTGATAAATTTCTTCAGGAAAGAGAAAATACTATGCACATGGAAAGTGGATACTATAAGACCTTGGCTTAATAGAAACCCCATATTTAAGTGTTTAAATCATGGGGAACATTTTGTTGCATTAAGAAGAAGGTTTTAACACTAGGTTGTAATGACATTACAACAGTACATTGTAAGCATTATTATTTAAATAAAACATGTTTTCTTTGATCCTTACTATAGAGAAGCCTTAAAACTCAAACACCCTGATCATGTTCATACTTACCCCAGTTATTAAATTTTACAAGCTCTTTCTCCTTCTCTGACCTTTTCATAGCTTTCTGTCTTGTGTTGTAATATATAACCAAAAGCATATATTCTATTCCCAATCTGCTGAAACTAGCTGAAGAGATATTTTTTACTTTTAACTCCAGTGGGGAGGGGGTGGGTGCCTTCTGTTACTGGGCCAGCTGTTAAAACCAGATACAGGAATGCTCCATATCTCTTCCATGACTCATCCTCCCTCCAGGGGCATATCTTCTGATAATGGGCCATTAAGGCTCACCAATGACTGATAAAATTACAACATCCCATTGTGAGATGCTCCACCCAGGGGGAGGAACCAAGCATTCCTACCTGGGTAAAAGCTGAAATTCAGAACAGCAGGACAGCCTGTTATCCACTGGACTCCCAGAGGAATACTGAACCCATCTTGCCATCACTGGACCCTTCTACAGAATCATCTATACTCTAACAGAAGCACATCTGTTATTGCAGGAGAATTTTTTTGGACTGCTTCCAACACCCTGACCAGGGTGTCAGGTCATATTCTGACTCTGTCAGGGTTTCTAGGATTTTTGTTTGTTTGGGGATTTTTTTGTACTACTGCATTTGTACTTTTAATATTCCCAGTAAAGAACTGTTATTCCTATTCCCATATCTTTGCCTGAAAGCCCCTAATTGCAAAATTATAACAATTTGGAGGGAGGGGGTTTACATTCTCCATTCCAAAGGGAGCTCCATCTTTCCCTGGCAGACACCTATCTTTCCAAACCAGGACACTTTCAAAGAGGAGAAAAAAAAATTGCAGGAAACAGAAATTTTGACCTCTACAAATCTCACCATATAGAAAGCTTTGGTGACACACAGGAAGGTGGAAAGGGAAGAAGGTATAACCTAGGCTGTGTGGGGGTTTTCTCTGAAGGTTATTCCTTCATTGTACATGTATGAGGTGTACTTGGCAAGTTTTTGGTAGCCTGAGGGCCACAGGGCTGGATTCTGTGGGAAGATGCCAGAAAGTTCCCCTATGTCCAACAGAGACATTCCACACAGCTCCAGGACTGACCCACCACTGGTCAAGGCCCAGCTTATGGGCTACACTGACAGTGCCTATGGGATAACATATTTAAGAAGGGGCAAATGTAGCTAGGAAAGAGGTGTGAAAATATGTGAGAGAAACAGCCCTGCAGACACCAGTGAAGAAGGAGGAGCAGGAGTTGCTGCAGTCACTCAGGAGCAGAGATTCCCCTGCAGACCATGGTGAGGCAGGATGTCCTCCTGCAGCCCACAGAAGTACACAGTGGAGGAGTTATCAACATGAAGCCTACAACAGAGCAGGCAGATGTGCCCTGCAGGGAGCTGTGACCCTGTGGAGAGCCCACACTGGAGCAGTTTTCCTGGGAGTACCTGTGGCCCTGTAGAGAAGAGTCCAGGAGTCCACACTGGAGCAGGTTTGCTGACAGGGCTTGTGATCCCATGGGGGATCCACGCTAAAGCAGCCTCTTCCTGAAGGAATTCACCCTGTGGGAAGTATTCCTTTTGGAGGAGTTCATGAAGGACTGTTTCCCATGGGAAGGACACTACACTGGAGTGGGCATTTTGAGGAGGAAAGAGTGACAGAGACAATGTGTGATGAACTGACTACAACCCCCATTGCCTGTGCACCTGCACTGCCTGGGCAGAGGAGGTGGAGGAATCCAGAGTGAAGTTGAGTCTGGTAAGAAGGGAAGGAGGGAGGAAGGTGTTTTTTAGATTGGTTTTTATTATCCTATTCTTTTACTAATTGTTAATTAATTCTCTCACTTCAAGTCTCTTTTACCCATAACAGTTACTGATAAATGATCTCTTTCAGGCCTTTATCTTGATTCATGAGCTTTTTGTCATATTTTCTCACCCTGTCCAGTTGAGGAGGGGGAGGGATAGAACACCAGGGGCACCTGGTGTCCAGTCAAGGTTAATCCACCAGAATATCATATTGATCTTTGGCATGTTCCTGTTCTGTGTTCAATTATTTTATCTGTTGTTATGAGATGCTTTTTACATTAAACAAACTTTATCTCCATTTTTCACCATGCAAGCTATCATCTCTGAGAAAGCATTGAAAAGTCTCATTCTGTGTCCGGTATCCTAAGTTTGAAAATCTGAATTTTTTTGAAATGACATCCTTTGTGGATTTCTTTTTTGATTGAAACAAAGAGATTTCCACAAACCTCAAAGTGGACACTTTAAATACAGGACACACACCTCACTCAGAAAAAGAAATTCCTCAAGCCCCACAGCTAGAAGACAGGAAGGGAGCCAATTACTTCAGAGTATAAATACTAAACACCAGTCAAGAAGAAATGAAAAATGGACATAAAACTGGTCATGTTTACAATGAATTACCAATTATTCTATTTCAACTCATGCTGTACTGGGCCTTAGTTAATAAGTAGTGCCACCAAGATAAATTCACTAAACATTGAGAAAGATGATTAGTAAGACTGAATTTTCTTGGCAGTAGAAAAAACTTGGCTTACATTCCTCTGCTTTTCCAGAACCAAATGGAATGGAAAGTAATGCTTTTCTCACCCCCAATCTTTCAATGTATTTTATAGGCCATTTAAACATACTGATTAAGATAGGAAAAACGCAAGAATCACCCTTTCTTCCCTAGGTAATATTTATGATTAAATCCTAGGATGCCTTAGCTTCAGAACTGCAGTAACTGAGAAGTGTTCACAGCATTTCTGCACAAAATAATGAGAATAAAATATGTATAGAAGTCATCTTGCCTCTGTGTTCATCAGTGAAGGAATGGTGGATAGAAAAGCCACAGTAATATTTCTTCAGTTCCTCAAATTATATAAAGCCAAACCCACACCAGGCATTGATGATTTTGATTTTTAAAAAAGTCAACAAAGTTACACAGATCAAACTCGAAAACACAAAATGCAAAATTTCCACACTATGGATGAATTGCCCATGCACTTTGCACTAGTGAAACACCCTTGAGTGAAAATTTATCTCACTGACATCTCATTGTGCTGAAATATGGATCTTTATTTGTTTGTTTAACATGCATTGTATAAGAGCTGATTTTGCATTACTTTTAGGTGTGAGACAGAACACCCAGAAAGTCATCTGCTTTATCCTGGCTGCTGCACTGTGGCTCAAATGGGGATGCTTCTGGGCTAAAAGGGCAGAGTTCTTGTCTTGTGAGTAATGCTGTACGCTCAGAAATAATCTCTGAGTGCCAAGGCAGAGCTCAGTGTAAAACCATAATCATGGGATCAATAGAGGCAGCACAGCTGACAGTGAGGGCCAGCAGTACCAGAAGTTTCAAAAGCATATCAAGAATGTAAAATTTTCCTAGAGATCCAGAGAAGACTACAAATTTTTTGCAAACCAAGGAGTCACTGAAAACTACTGGAATGTGTCCTGACAGGACACAGCAGATTGGGAAGACCTATTTTCAAACACCTTGTATTCTGCCAGATCCAGAATATCCAGGATTTGTTGATGGACAAAATTGCCTTCTGCAGTTGAATTCCACCACAGGTGTACCTCTGGTCATTAGCTCCTTTCACAGTGTTACTGGCCTCCATAATCAAGGAAAAGGATGGGGCTCCTCCCCTTCATTGGTGATTCATTATTCCATCACACAGTAATACTAGTAAGTCAAGAATTTTCTTAACAAACTGGAAAATTTGGTAACAGTTAACAGGTGCTCATGCTGGTAGAAGAAGCCTGTCCAGAAAATGGCTGTGAGAAATTAGGTGGAAGAATCTATACTTCTGAAAACAGAAATTTTCCCTGCATTACCCTCAGTTCTTATTTCCTTAGTTAAACAAAATTAAATGTTTTTTTTTTCCATGAAAAATAACATCAGTTTTTGCCTTTACACTTTAGACAAGATCACTACTTTGTAATGAAAGAGTTGCAGAGAGCTTTGATGTCAAGCTGAGTACAATAAGGAAAATGTGACAAAATTAGAGGGTGCCAAGTCAAAGGATAATCAGTTTGAAAGCTTGGAACTCACAGAAGAAAAGTAGAAAATTGATAGAGAAGGAAAAGTTAGCAAAAGCAATACATTCTCTGAATACTGCAGTTAGTAAAGGCTCTCTCTTATGATTTTCTTCATCCTAAGATGACAGTACTTATGTGGCCCTTTTTACTAAACATCTCTGCAATTTTATTAAACAAAGTCCTATTCTATATCCAAATGAAAACAATATGAAACAGTACTCAATAAAAGACCTTCTGCATGTATGGAATGCTGACTTTTTCCTAATCTAAAGCCAAAAGTAATTCTTTCCATAGGAGTTCGACCATATCAAAGTTGTATGGAGAACAAATCAAAGGTTCTCATGAGGCAGATACACTTTTATTTCATTACATTTGTTTGTCCACAGCAGTCATGAGATAGCCAGACACTGTTATCCAACAGGGAGGAAAAGCAAGTCATTGAATTGGGAAATCCACCACACCAGCCTTCTGTGCAACAGAAGTGATAAGACTGATTTATGGAACAGATTTCTTCAAATGGGTTTCAAATTTCTCACAAAATTATATTCTGCATCAAGTTTTTCATACAAATATTTCACATGATAAAAATGTTCATGCCCATGAAGCGTCAATGTACTGCAAAATCCATCAGCTGAAGCCAAACACCAGCATGATCCTGAAGCTTTGCAAGCGTAAGACCTTCTTAGACATTGATGTTGTAGCTGACATATATACATATTAGCAAACACTGTGATCTGGACTGGAAGATCATGAAATGAACAACATAAGCAGAGAAACAGTTCACAGGAATCATCACCACTGGTTGTATTCTTCAACCTGGCATCCAACCTGAAAAACCTCAGGCTGAAGATTCCTTGTGTTCATTTATATGGCCATAATAGCTCACATGCAAGCCTTACAAGGAGTGATCTACTGCTGGGATAACAGGATTTGACTCTTTACACTTTTGTTGGGACTCCTTTTTTCCTAGTCTGTATTTTCCGTGTATTCATCTGTACCTCACGTGACCTACAAGTAGCATAAGGGAAAAGGCTCTAATGAAAGACTCACTTCATCCTGAGAGTAGGAAAGTGTCCATCTCTGGACAGAATTCTCTCTCCCCAGACTTCAAACAGGAAGATGGAAGAAATAGATTAAACCAAGACCAGGAGACATCAATACAGAATCACAGAATCATAGAATCACTAAGGTTGGAAAAGACCTCCAAGATCATCGAGTACAAACCATTAACTCAGCACCATTTGCATTTACCACTAAACCATGTCTCCAAGCCCACAATCACATTTTGAACACTTCCTGGGATGACCACAACCCTGAGCATCACCACTCAGAAACACCTGCTTACATGGACAAAACAAGTCAGCCATGAGGCATCCTGATTAAGACGTGGTTTCAAATAAATGTACACAATTTCAAATACACACTTTAGACATGATACGTCTGTAGCTAGAATATTTTCTTTACATTTTAATTTTCATTTCAGGCTAAACTGGGATGTCTGCAAAAGAACCTTCCTGAACAAACTCTCAGCTCACTAACTATTCCTGAAAAGGAAAAAATAATTTAAAAAAAATTGCGTCTCTGCCTCAGTGATAAGCCTTAGAGTTCATTCATATCGGCCGTATCTGAAGGGGATGGGTGCATCAGTGCAGTGGGCAGAAGATTCCTGGCACCTTTTAAAGGCTATTTTCAGGGTCCCTGTTTGCTGGGAAGCGAGCTCTCATCTGTACATGGCAGTAAACAACTGTCAGCTCTGAGTCATCAATAACCCAGCAATGTAGGAAGTGCAATTTTTCTGTGAAATATGTAATAAATGATTATAATATTTAGGTTAATCAACAGTACTTTAAAATATTTTTTTAGACAACCTGAAAGGAAAAAGAAAATTGTTTTTGAGCATTGTACCATGCTTTTCACTGATACAGGCAAACCTTTTAGGAACTAAATATTCATGGCTAACTCCCACATATTCTTTGTGTCAAGACAGTGAGAAAAAATACGTGTACATTACTGCCACAGTAGGATTGTTTGAGAACTGAGTCATGGATGAATGAAGAAGAAAATATAAGATTTCAAAAAAAAAAAAAAAAACCCAGCTGAGAATTAAGATAACACTTCAAGCACTATTATCTCATTTCCTTTTCAATAGATGTACAACATCCTTGCACCTTTCCTAGTACAAAATGAATAAAAATTCTCCTAAACACTTAGATCCCACACATAAGCAACCTAAGCAGTGTGCATTACTGAAAAACTAAATAGTTTGTTTTATTTTCTTTCTTCAGCCACACAGATATTTGATCTCAGCATGTAGTACATTTGCATCATGTGCAGTATATAAAAAAACCCCACAACAGATATCATTTACATGTGTCCTTTCAACATTTAATTGTGATAAAAAGCTGCACAAGCCACACTTAAAGCTGTTCTTGATATTAAATGAATGATCTGTCAGAGATAAAAATAATTAAATTGCACTTCAGAATTCAAGCTGAAGAGACTAACACAAGGTGTTTATTCACTGTTGTTGCCAACAGAGTTCCCTTTGGTAAATAGAAGTATTGTTATTTTTCTTCCTCCAACCTTTTCACACATCTCATTGCACATCTACATAATCTTCCTGAGATGGCAAAATCTTCTAAAGTACCAGACAGGTTTCCTCTTAAAAATCATTCTGGCAAAAGGAACCATACTTGCCAATTTCAGTCTGCAAAGTTGCATCATATCTTAATAAAAGGATACAAAAATGTTGCATGTACTCATCAACATCGCAAAGTAAGAAGCTGCATACACCAGGGATACCTTTAAGTACGGAAATGGATACCACCTGATGGTGAAATTCCATAAAATATCCAATTCTTTTGTTAAATACTGTATTTTCATCAATGTCGGTAAAGACACTAGAGTAAACATTTTGACAGGCATCACTAAATACAGCCCTCAGAAGTATTACAAAATCTTGGAGGCTCTTTGAAGTTTAGAAATCCTCCAAGAGACCTCTATTATATTTTGGATCCATAGCTAAATGTTTTTTGGAACAGTGACTGCCAGCTGCCAATATCCAGATGGTGAAAACTAAGAAAACTAAGAAAAAAATAACAATTTAAGTACTTGGGTTTTAAAAATACCAAAAGGCCACAATCAAACTGAATAAAAAACGCCCAAGCAAGTAGGTAGGAAAAGAAATCTCTGCTTGTTTAATGAATACACTCCACAGGACTTAATTTAGCTGGTAATCCTGAACCTGGAATTACCATTAAGTAGTCATGTTAGGCATGCAGATTTTGTACAAATCTACGTCAATATTAGTTTCAATTTCAGTGCATATCAACACCAAAGCAGGATACAGAAAACAACTTACACAGGAAAAGAAGTGACACAAAGCCTGGCTATTTTAACTGTTGGCAGACACATCAGTGCCTGGTATTTTTTCCTTTTTTTTCCTTATTGAACTTTAATGAGTCTTTCTTGCATGGGTTAGATGGTAGTTATTTTCAATAACTGAAATAAAAAAATGTTATTTCTTTCACAAATATCTATAAAAATAATAAAGACAGATTTTTTATTTTCAGTGAGATCTTTTTACCAGTAAAATTACTGCTTATATTTACTACATTTGATTTTGAAGGCTGTGAACAAGCACCCACTGAAATATACTACACCGGTGTTCAATAGACGGGAATTTAGCCTTCAGAAAATTGTCAAGTTTTACTCAGAAAAATGAGTGCATGGTTGAAATTACATTAGAGGCTGCTGCACTTCTCAACATACAGGTTCACACTGACATTATTGTGTTGCCCAAATTCAATCAGGAGTGGCCCTGTGATGTCAGTGGCCACTGTGGAATGAGCAGCAGGTGACAAATGTCCAGCCCCTGGAATACACCTTAACTTTGTGAAATAAACCATGCAGCAGATTTATATTATAGCTCAATCCTAATTTAAGAGACAAATGGTAGGAATATTCCTTGAAATCAGGAGGAATGTCATGACATGGGCATAGATATAAAATGACATAAAAGTATCTCGAATTAATTCTTTCCAAAATCATGATCTTTGTTGTTACTTATAAAAATTGAATTGATCTCTGTAATTCAGTTCCATGGGTAGCTCAATAAAGTCCAGGAACATCTTTTTATTGACCCAGAGAATATTGAAAGAAATATTTACAGTAGAAAGATTTTAATATTTGTATTAAATAATTCAAGGGATGTAAATATTAGGAAGTTCATCATGCAGAGTATTCAATTCGAAAAAAACTAAATTAGACAACTGGAAAGTCTTAATGATTAGGCTTGAAAAAGAAATGCATTAAACTACTATATTTCAGTGAAAATATGTCTATTAAAAGATTAAATTCTATTTCTTGTAAAATACTCAAATATTACAACATTCTATTATGTGTTAAAACATGGAAGTACAATGAACCTGATATCTAGATCTTTCATTATATACATTATATGCTCTTATATTTTTTTCCCCCTAAGCATTTCTTCAGCAGTTATTTCATTGCAGAATGGAATAGCAGCCTCCATCATGATCAATGTAAAAGAAATCCCTAAATTCTGGGCTTCATAGGAATCTCTGCTGTGACTACATTCCTGCTAGAGAGTGCCAGATAGTCTGGCAACTCTGAATGTTCTCTTATGAACAATTTCTTGTGATCAATTATGACTAATCTATAAAGCATGTATGCACATAGGGTAGAAGCAAGTGAGAAAAAAAAACACCCTAAAAGTTGTAATTAAAATGAATTCATAAATAATTAATATAATAAAATTAATTAAAATTAATTCATAAACATTAAATAATCTTCTGAAAACAAAAATAAGATTGCAGTCTGAGAGTAGTCAAAAACTGAACAGCAATCATCAACTAACTACCATGAATAATTCTAATTAAGACATCTTAGTTTTTCTCACTAGTCTTCTCAGACTTTTCTCCCCAGATCTTTTGTTGGCTAAACACAATTAAGGTTTATTTTTTCCTCCAACTTTCATATAAATGTTATCCTTGCTTTTATCAGTCTCTTGTCCTCTGTAAAATGTACTCAGAGCTGGTAAAATGGCATCACAGAGAAGAAAAGTACGATTTGATTAGTCTGATGTGTTTTGCATCATAGATCTTACATAATAATAGCTAATAATTATCCTTACCCTTAAAATAATTATACTTACCCTTAAAAATGCATTGCTTTACCTGCTTCCATCAGGTAGCATCCTAAAAGGGTTAAGTATTCAGTCATCTTTAAAGGATACTGCCACAGCAAAATGAACCACCGGAATTCAGGTACTTGTTTCAGCAAATAAATCTTGCATTTACTTGCTGATACTTTACTGTTAAGTTGCTTTTTATTTTCTCCTCCTATATATAAATATTGCTACTATAATCTACAGTGTAAGGCTAAGTATGACATTCTTCAGAAAGAAAATGTCAACAGTCACCAAATGTTACCACTCTGGCATGTCTACCTTCTTATATTGACTTATTTAGATTTAGGTGCCAGAACTTCAGGTCAAAGGGGAGACCTTGAGGCTTCTAAACTTCAGTGTGTTATTTATGGGCTGGCCACAGGGCCATGCACTGCTGCTCCCTTTCTCAAGAAAGGAAAAAAAGGGAGGTAGAGGGGCAGTAATGCAGTAAATGCAACCTTGCTTTGTGGGGGAAAACTATTCCAAATTTGTGTGGTATAGTGAGGGAAGTAACATATGGGAGCGATCATAAGGGAATGATCTATCTATATTAAATAATTAATTAATCTACATTTATCAGATAACATTTTATTCATTACATGATTCTACTTAAGACAGAAATTACTTATGCTTAGGGATAAAGGAAAACTAGCAAAAGAAATACTTTTCACTAGCTCTTAAGAAAAGGCTTACACAGTGACCTAAATTAATGTAAGATAGCAACTATTAACAGCTGTGAACAATTCTATTGTTCTTTTAAATGTAATTCTTCACATTTAAGTCATGTGGACTAAAAAGAAGGTTCCTAAAGTTCTAATGTTGTTCATTAAAGCAGGGATTACTAGATTACATGTATTCAGTCATCCACTCAAATGTGTCAGAATCTTAGAGATAACTTTCTGTAGTTTTAACAGAATTTTTATTGAAATAATTTATCCTCCATGCACCAAGTTTGAAGAGCTCAACTCAGTCTACAAAACAATTATCTAGAAAACAGAACATAGCAGATTCAGTCTAGTGGCCATAAGTGATTTTTTAACTGCTTTGATTAGGATCTTAGGACAGTATCACACAGAGTTTGAGTTTGCCCCTGTCCTACATTCCCCAGTTCCTCCCCAGTCACTCAATAAAACCATTACCCAACAGCTGAATTACCAAGTGTGCATTCCACATGTAATGTGCTGCTTCCTCACAGGAAATATATTATTGATATCACAACTGTATTTCATTCCTTGATTCTCAGCCATTTCTTGATGATGTGACACATTCATTTAATTTCTGTTGAGAACACGCAGTAAATTTACAATGCACAAGCTTTTAATATTAACTGCATAAGTAATTAATTTCTCGATTAATGTTTCCATCAAGGATCACGGTTACATGGAGGTACATGTAATAGAGGTATTCACAAATAATTGCTCTGGTGAAGAACCAAGAACATTCAGATATTTTGTAGTATTATAGGAAAGGAAGGGGAATGTTTTCTAGTGGATTTTTACTAAGCAGTCTACCAAAGAAAAGAGAGGTAAGATATATGAGAAGCAAAAATCAAGGCAATGAGAAGGAAAATAATGGCAAGAAGTAGAAAGCGAGGAAGAAAATCTTGAATTTAAATGAAGTTTAAGAAACAGTATGAAACAAGTGAGAGGAGATATCAATGAGTAAGTTTTTAAAGTGCACAGTGTGTATAAAAGCAGATGGTTATTTCAGTAAGGTTTCCAGCAGAGCTTGAACATTTGATATATGGGCCAGAAGAGGAACTGAAGTAGTGTCAAAACAGTTTACTCAAAAGAACATGAAGGAATGGAAATTTGCCAGAACACTTTTTACTTCAATATGTTAGAAATTTGAGAATTTTGCTATGATGCAAAACTGCAAAATTATCCAACAGGATATGTAGCTATTTCACATTATTTTTCCCCCCAGATATTTCAGTTGCTTCAATAGTTGCAAATACTATAATGCTGCATATTTATCTAACTGAAAGACCCCATTTTTTTTGGTGGTTGGATCCCGCTTATTCTTGTGGTGACAGGAAAATCACAGATTTCCAGCCCCTCCCCAACAATATTATAAAGCCTCAGTTTTCATCAAGAGGAAGGAAAAAATAAGCAAAAAATATGTAGAATTTTTTTTCTATTTATAGACAAAATTGACATTAAATTGTTAGGAGCAGCACCTACAACAACAGTGGACAGAAAACACAGATCAACAAAGCTAGCAAGATGTTCAATAGATCCTTGCCTCATAAAGAATTTAAAGAAAAGTCATTAAAAGTGAGTTCAATTTGGTATAAGTTTCAGTTTAACAGTTTAACAGGACATGAAAGACCTATCAATGCCTGTAATGTTTTGCCTTTATCAGATGTGCTAAAATAACACTAATATGTTCAGTACGTTTTCCTAATCTTTAGTTTAGTGTTTCATTAGAAGTTAGTGTTAGATAGCTGAGTTTCTTGTATTTTTTAAATATAATTAGACATTCACACTAGATTTAACAACCTTGGCACACTTGCAGAATAAACAAAATTAATTTTCACACCATTTAGTTATCAAAGTTGGCAAACACATTATCAGGTGTACTGGTTAACTTTTGATTCTAGCAGAATACTCCTGCTTTTGGAAGAGTTCCTCAACAACCTCAAACTTGTCCAGGTTTACTTGCTTTGTGAACAATCCGTGATCTCAATTCCATCAACTTTTTCAGGACTGGAAATACTGACTCATTTACTGGGTCTGTTGCAAGTAATTAGATTATCCTCCTTATTTTCTTTTTTTGAGAACTTCACATATTACAGAGTTCTTCAGGGATATTACCCTGAGCCCTTACAGAATGCTTCGGCAATCCCATCTTTAACATGAAAACCAATCCATTGCCAAGTTATTGAGTGTCCTATTACCAACACAGATTTTTTAAAAATAGAAAAATGCTATTCATTTGACCCAAATATGTACAGACTTGTTTTCAATTAATGATAGGTAAATCTTAAAACATCTATTTAAATAGCTTAGGTCTTAGTAAACTGCAAGTTAAACCAGGTTTTTAAGCACTTACTCTGAGTTAAAACTCTTACTATTTATCTCCGGGAACGATTTTACCCTTCTGGTGCAGGTGAAAGGAGGACCAAAAAAGTTAATAATTTTACTGAAACAAAAATATATGCCAGCAACAATAACAATTTTAATTTCAATCATTTTATGCAATCTTCCTAAAATGAAAGGATAAGCATCTGAGGGCATGCTTAGTTAAGATTTTAGTGTGAAGACATTTATGGGTGTTTTCCTATCTACAAGGCTGTAACACGAGTCATAAATTTGACAATGTTCTCATTTTTTTAAATGCAGAATAACCTCTATTTTCTTGTCTCTTTCAACATCATGAGTGTGGCCTTGCTTTCTTTATTCCCAATATGATCACAGCAAAGGTAAAATGAGTAATCAAGAATGATGTGAAGATAATTGTAAAACTGAAAATAAAACTACAGCTGCTTTGAGGAAACAAAAGGCACCATATGCTCATTAATTTATCCTCTATTCCCAAGGGAAATTGGTTTTGCTACCTTTTTTGCCATAAGAAAAGACTTCTACTGGAAAAGTTACAAAAAATTAATATCCAGATTGTAGCTTACGTAACTTACATTATAGTCAAAAGAAAAGTTTTACTCATTTATTCAATGGAATATTAAAAAAAAATTATAATGACTTCAGGTAATCAGTAGGAGAGTTTAATTGAAGTGGAAGTCATTTTTGCACACTATTTTTAGGATCTTACCTCTTGGGTCAATGTCTCCTGAAGTGCCCTAGATAATAATGATTAAAATGATAACAATGGTAACAACAATAATCATCATCATCATCCCCATCTTTTCAAAGCATAGAATTTTCAGCAGGATATTTTACTACTTGCCACTTAGACAGATCTGAAACCCATGCTCAAGTTAATTCAGAATATACAGCGTCAGAAAGTAGGTCTTGTATTCTTGCTAAAGGGCCCTTTACCATTTCTTGGTAGAGCTTGCCAGCCACATCTACTAGGTAGAGTACTAGTGTAGATGAACAGTAACAAAAAAAATGTGTGCACACACTTCAGATTCCCGGTTGGAAAGTAGCAATGCATGCAGGAAAATATTCAGCAGTTAACATTTATTTCTTTTAAGGAAAGATAGTTCAGTAGAAGTTAAACAGGTGTCCCCTTAAACCAATTTTCTGGAAAAGATAGCCTAATAATGAGGGCTTTGCAAACATTCTAGAGACCTGTGACCTAAAGGAATGAAAAAAGATGTTCAAGAAAAACCAAATAGTTTTATATTATGCCCTCCACCACTCTTGAAAGGATCATGGAGTTTTTTATGTGCACAGATATTATTCCATCGAAAAGAAATAAAAACATATTCTCAGAGTGCAAATATCTTCAGCATCCTTCCTTTTCCTGAGTTTTTTTTTAAGTTTTAATCTAGTAAGACCTTTCACAAAGACAAAACAAAAGGAATTTCTAATTCACAGACACCACCAAAGATTGCATACTCATGTCCCACAGCTAAATTACTAGAATTTCTCTGATAATCGTTTGCTCATTATTTCACGGCTTTGTCTGAAACTACATAGCATTTCTTATCTTGGAATCAAAGTGAAACAAATAAATCATCACTTGGTCTCTACAACAATAGGAAAACCACTAGGAAACACTCAGGGTGTAATAATTTCTGTCTTGCCCTTATTTACAACAGTTTTGAAACTCTTTGCTATTTGAATAGCATGCCTATGATTTAAATGTTTTACGTAAATTAAACACAAATTAGCCAATCCCAAGATCTGTCTTATCACACACTTCAGAACACAACTGATTTTTTACTGCTCACTTCAACTCCTGGGTTCCCCTAATTGAAGAATAGGTAATAGGAAAAGAGAAAATGGAAACCACTGAGGCTACAATTCTGCATATATATATGTAGCTTTTCACTTTCCTTAGAGTTCCTTGTGAATGAAACCAGTGAAAAATGTGAGAATCAAAGTCCATAATATTTGCTGGAACTATCTACATCAGTAGGAGCTATCAAGATTAAGGAGGAAAGCTAAAATATTTTCTTGTAAAAAATCAATTCTAATTTCCACAGTCCTAAGAGTAAGAACATGTTGTCTGTCTCAAATAGCACACATTTCCACAGAACACCACTTATGAAATTTAGAGACTCAGTCTTTCACACAGAATTTCAAACAGGTCTCCGACTACAATCAGTGAATCTTCACTTAGTTTCGCAATATTAATAAATTAAATAAAATAACCTTGTTACAATAATTTTGTAATATATGAAGCTTTCTCGTAATGTTTGTTTCTAAAACTGCTAAAAAAATTCTAAAATCACAAATGCACATAAACGTCAACTATCACTTAGCATGATCTTAACCACTTGGTAATCAACATATGACTGTCCACTGTTTCAATTATATTCATTTCTGCTGACCTAAACCAACACACACACACACCACAGGGAACAGTCCAAAGGTTTGGAGAGATGGATCTTTTCTTTAAAAACCCAGTTTGCTTTTAGGCACAAAGTGGGTTAAGATAAGTCACACAGAGATTGCAGTATTGATATGTCATACAAAATACCCAGAGAGAATGAATGTCATCGTACTTTCAATGTATATTATTAATGTATTAAAGATCTATATTTTATTCAAAATTAGGTACAGGTAAAACATCAAAAGGCAACAAATAAGTGTAAAAATGACAGAAGTTGAAAGCACACTTTATTTTTTATCTTTTTTTTTAAGGTTGCAAATCCAAAAAAAGTAGTAGTATTCAGCATCATGAACAGTGAATCGCCATAAAAAAGAGATTCCAACTGTTCCCCATGAAGACTTCCAAGACCTCCTAATTTCATTCCTTGCATTATTCACTGGCTCTGCAGCTTATCTATATGTACAGCAGCAATAATTTACCTGAACTTAAAATTTCAATCATTCTATATTATTTAAATTTGTGCATTTAAAAAGGAATTCATATACTAAAATAATATTAGGCAACATTAGGGATGTCTGAGTAAGAATAAATCACTACCCCCATATGGAGTCAGCAGTTCTATTACCCTGAAGAAAACTGCAAGTAAATTTTGTGTAATACAGCCATGAGTAATCCATAGGTCTGATGTATCTTTTCAAAGGGCATAATATTTTTTTTTTCTAATTTTAGTGCCTGCACAGTACCTGTTGGTGAAATCTCTAGGTTCTGACAGTAAAATTACTGATTGCAGATTGGTATTCTCTGGAGTGATTCATGCTCACATTAAATTTTTCATTATATCCTCAAGCTCCCATTAAACATTGTTGTTACATGACAACTGTGACTTTTTCAGTTTGCCTTCTAAGAAAGTTAACTGGGTTTTACAGAGGCTGCTGTGTAAATATATATTTATAGAATACCTGTACTTCTTTAAATCTTCCTGTAAAGAACTGATGTGAAAAACCCAGTAATTTTCAGCAAAAGAGCAGATAGAACCCCAGAGGATAGTGCTGGACTAAGGGAAGCATTACATGCTATACCACTGCAGGGTCACACCCAGAAGTGAAGCTAGAAATTGATTTTAACTATACACATCCTTCAGAAGTAAGATAAAGCATGGATGAATGGTTCACTGCAACTCATAACCATCCTAACTGATCCAGAAGGAAAGCAGTCGTTTTACTTCATTTACTCCATCCTTGTTTGTTCTCCTCTTAAAAAATAAGTCTCCAGTTCTCCAGTCTGGAGCCTCCTCTACCCAATAATCAGTGGTGTGGGCAGCTCTGATCTTCCTCTGAGGCTGGTACAAGCCAAGGTCAGAATTTGCTTCTGAAATCAGAAACTGCAGCAAGCATTGCTTCTCAAGGTAAAATATGCCTAGTGCTTAAATCCTGCAGTACAAAACAGTAGTTGTAATGCTTCCTCAGCCATCAACTTCAAAAAATGCCCAAGGGTGACTTGAGTAACTGTAAATGTGTTGGCTCTGTAGTCTATTGGAATATTAAGCATCACTACAACAGATACAATTGACGCTGAAATAAAAGACTTTGGGGTAAATAAAAAGAAAAAAAAATAAAGGGCCTTCTACTCAAAAGCTTGAAGCATCAAAAATACTCAAATCAACAGATTTCAGACAACTCTCCAAACACTGCATTTCATATTATTGAAAAGTTGTCCTTTCCCTAAATATTTCTAATAATTTTCTCCCATGTCACAAGCAACATAATAAATACAATGGAAAGAGAAAATAATTTTGTACAACAGTATGACAGCACATGCAACATGGAAACATGCCTGAAATACACAAGCCTCTGACACAAATTGCATAAATAATGTGCAATAAAAAAAAGGGAATGAATCACATTTGTTTGCACATGTGGACAGAGTTTCATCTAACTCATCAATATTCCTTTTAATAATGGCAGCACTATTGCTGGATAAGTGGTGGCTATGAATAAATAATTTATGAAGGGCTTCTTTATTGTAGGAAAATTAATTTCATATTTTTAATTGCAATGAAGAACAGCAAATTCTACTTATGCCTTCTATTTTTAAATGCCTTTGTGTCAATTTCTGTTAGAACTGAAATTGTACCCATTTGTTACAGAGTAGTTTCCATTCATAGTGAAAGAATATGGTGCAGTTACTTGGGATAATGTGCATCCTATTCAGCCAGAATCCTCTGGCTACTTCTTTGACCCTGGAAAGTGAAAAATTCTCTGAATAGGGGTTTCTAAACAGATATGATGACAAATAAAAAAAAAATGGTTAATGTCTTCCTCACTAGTTTTCTAATTATTTCCTTTAACAGCAAAAGTATTTAGTTAAGGCAGAAATATCCATGATACTTTGTTTCCTAAATATTTCTGGTTTAATACTTTGCTGTAGAGTTTCAGAACAGCCATGTGTTTTCTGTTCCACTCTTGTTCTGTTTTATACAGTAAGCTTCCCAGGTATTCTACACTTTATCCCTTCATGAATTCTGGAGATGCAGAGTTTGACATTTTGGAAAAAGAAGATGATTGGAATCAGAGTAAAATATAGGGACTGTGTGCATGATGAATACAGAAGCAGAGATCCTAAAAACTGGCAAACATCAATGAGGAAATCTTTTAAAGCTTTGGCTGTCATATTCTAAGAGAGGAACATTTGAAACCGAATATGTCCAATATATACAGGCATACAGATACATGGTTCAGCAGAAACTTAGATCTCAACAGCTTTATTAGGAACATGCAAATTTAAAAAAAATCAGAATCAATATTCTGTCAAATAAATATCAACGCTTTAGAATTTTTTATAAATTGTTAGTAAGAAAAAACACAGTTTTGATTTGAATTTATCCTTCTGTAGAAGGACTACTGCCTCAACCCGTTACATCAAACATAGGAGACTCGGCTAAATAAATTAAAAAAAAACCCAAACAAAAAAAACCTCACCAAAAAACCCAAACTGAAACAAAACAAAACAAACAAACAAAAATCCTCAAAAACCACCCCACAAGCCAGATAAAGAGATAAAGTATTTCTGACTTCCTTTTTTTAAATTCTATGATTTTGTTCCAGGACCTTAATCTGAAATAATAAAGTATATGAATATCCTCATATTTAGGGTGATACAGGCTTCACAGTAATTTAATACCTGAGTTTTTTCTTTTGATTGCCACAATGCCCAGTGGGGATTGTTTTTAATGTACCTGAACAGTATGGTGTTAATTTTATGTGGTTTTCTTTTTTTAACAATTTTTAATAATTATGTTTTCTGAGAAAGTTATTTCTTATATTCATGTTCAATTACATGTAATTATCTATTTCCCAACTTTTAAACACAGAGACTCAAGATTTAGTAACTCTTGTGTCTTAAATTAATAGTTAGTTCTACAAAACCAATTACTGTTTTTTGCAATGGAATTTGCCAATAGAAACCAGAGGATGCAGAAGTTCAGGTACCTAATATTATTTCTTTTCCCAGTAAGTTACATGGATCTAGACTTGTGCAGATATTTACTTACATATTTCTAATCTGTTTATAAAGATCTAAATCCAAATATTAATAAACTAGATTAAATGACACTAGTAGTAGAGGGCAATGAATTATTCTCTACTATTTAATGTCCACCTGCACTGCTTCTCAATAATACTCTTCTGCAGCACTTCATATTTTCAAAGACCTTTACTTCTTTAAACCTTCCTACAACATTGCTTTTAAGAATGTCACTGTATTGTATATTTCTGTTTTAAATTCAAGGTGTTGAATTTGAACTTTAAATCTGTAGAGAAAAGTAATAAAGAAATACTTTCCTGAATAATTTCTTTCAAAGACCTTAGCTCTTGGATGAAAATATTGTCGTTCTTCCTGTGTTTCATATATAACAGAAGTTAACTAAGGGGATAAAAATTATGCACAAATTTAGAATAATATATCTGGATAGTGTCTTGATGATGTGAGTATACCTATGGATGAAAAGGCTAAAAGTGACTATTAGAGTAAATGACAGGACTGTAAACTTTCAGTGAAAATTATTCAAGAGAAACACACTTAAATTATCATTAAGTAAATTAATTGGAAATATGTTCTGATTAAAAGTATTATACAATCACAGGAACCACAAAATGGCTTAGTCACAGGCTCTGCAGAGGCTGCTGTATCAGGTTTGCATGGTAAGGTTTGGCAGTGGGGGACTGCAGTGGTGGCTTCTCTGACAAGCTGCCAGAGGCCATCCAAGAGAGGAGCTGGCCCCAGGATGGACCTGCTACAGGCCAAGACAAAGCCCATCAGCAATGACTGCAGTGCCTCTATGATAATGTGTCAAAGAAGGGGGGGAAAGCCAAGCTGCAACAGCCCCTGAAGAGAACAGTGGGAATATGTGGCAGCAGCAGCCCTGCAGGCACCAAGGTCAGTGCAGAAGGAGGGCCAGGAGATGCTCCAGGCACTAGAGACTCCCTGCAGCCTGTGGCGAAGACCAGCTGTGCTCCTGCAGCCCATGGAGGCCCACAGTGAAGCAGAGATGCAGCTGCAAGCCCTGGATGACCCCACACTGCAGCAGGTAGTTGTGCATGAAGGAGACTGTGACTCGTGGGAAGTCCACATTGGAGCAGGCTCCAGGCAGGATCTGTGCCCCTGTGGAGCAGGAAACTCACATTGGACCAGGTTTCCTGGTAGGACTTGTGACCCATGGGAGACGCACACTGGAGCAGTTTTGCAGCCCATGGGAAGAACTCTGCTGGAAAAGTGAAGACCTGTCTCCTGTGGGAAAGACACTGCACTTGAGCAGGTCAAGAGTGGGAGCAGTCCTCCCCTGCAGAGGCAGGAGTGGCAGAGACAATGTGGGATGAACTGACTGCAAGCCCTGAGTCTCTTCTGCCTGTGATGGCAACTGGTGAGTGATCTCCATGTCGTCATGTTGACCCACAAGCCCTTTGTTACATTTTTTCTCCCCCCTCAGGCTGAGGTGTGGAGGAACAGAGCAGCTTTGGTGGGTGTCTGCCAGGGTCAACCACCACAGTTAGTTACACAGAATCACAGATTCACAGGATTAAAGAACAATTTGGGTTGGAAGGGATCTTAAAGACCATACAGAGAACATGACCCTGGCTTGGACAGGGGCACCTTTTATTAGATCAGGCCGCTTGAAGTCCCATCAAACCCGGGCTTGAATACTCCCAGGGGCACAGCATCCACAACTCCTCTGGCGACCTCTTCCAGTGCCTCACAACCCTCACAGTAAAGAATTTATTCCTAATATTTAATGTAAACCTACCCTTCCTTCATTTCAAGCCATTATCCCTTGTCTCGTGACTACATGCCCTTGTAAAAAGTCTCTCTCCATTTTTCTTGTAGGCTTCTTTCAGGTACCGGAAAGTGCTCCAAAGTCATCCCAAAGCCTCTTTTTCAGGCTGAACAATCCTAACTATTCTCAGCCTCTCACAGGAGAGTGGCTCCATTTTTCTAGTCAACTTGGTAGCCCTCCTCTGGACTTTCTCATGAGTAGCATGAAAAATGGAAAGCCAAATATTTTTTTTCCTTTTTTTATTAGTTGTATCAAGATTTCTTATAAGATGGAAAATACCAGAATTGTTACATCTTCCAAGTATTCATTTATGTGCTATAAAACTACAAGAAAAGTCCTACTGGAAATACAGCCTGAGTTTCAAACATTCTATCTGTACTTAGATTAATTTCTGGTTCCACTTGTAAGATATAGAAATAATTAGAACAAAGTACATACTCTTCATTCTGATTTTGAGATGTGCCTTGCTCCAGCCTTGTGTCTCCCATCATTTAACCAAAGATGCAAGCTTCCAGATAACAGAAAAATACAGTGATATTAGTCTGTGAAGTTACACGTAAAAATGTTGTTTTGCCAAAGTGTGACTGGTACAAAAAAGATAATTTTGGTTTCTGTGTATTTTGAGACAAAGTTTCAGAAATGGCTTGATATTATCTACCTGCAATATTGCTTCTCCCTATTCCCAATCCTTGTCCATTTATTCCCACCTGTAACCCATTTTGGAGATTTCCCTTCTGTCAGATTTGTCACCTTATGTGACTCTCCGCATGGACATGTAATTGCCAGTGCTGATACCAGAGCTGTCAGGTGGGGCAGAATCTCCTTTGTCACTAGTAGCCTTACATCACCAAATCCCCCCCAGCTTCAGCTGTGGATCAGGGACAAAAGAATAAGGCAGAAGAAGCATTGAATTCTCTAGGGCATTTGTAAAATCTCCCTCAGGGTAGTATGACTAATAGCCATTATAATGTGTTTGCTATACAACAGAATAATGAATCAACATACAAGTTATATTTTCTGCTTTAAAAACAGATGTATTACAGGAAAAAAATATTAACTACTCTCTTACAAGCAAATCATTATATAATCCTAAACTCTGAAAAGTTTATACACACAAATATAAAATTAAAGACAAAAGTTACATACACACCCACATACACAATCACAGACGCCAGCTCCTTATATAAATACTATGGTAACTTTCCTACCAGGTGTATTTGATACTTGGAGAATAGTTAAAATTTTAATACAATATAATGCAGAAAATATCAGATTTATCCTCTTGCTTCAAGCACTTTTTTTTCTCCAGTACATCATGCCAGATGGTCAGGCAGAGGCTCACAGATTTAGACACTCAAAACTTCCCACTTGCATGTGGTTGGCAGATGTGATGCTGGAGTGAAGGAAGGGTCTGCATGGGCAGCTAGAGGCCAGGCTGAATTCCTCACAGCATCTTAAACAGTGCTACACACTCATATTTAGGCACCTGAGTACAGCCCTGAAAAACTGTTCCACCACTAACACAAAAAGAAAATAAGCTCTTAACTGTATATAAATAAGAAAGGTCTCACCTTTTGGTTCAGCAGTTACTGAAACTTACTCTTCTCCATGGAGCACCATTATCCCTAACATCACAACACCCACGGGAAAAATGGAAATTTGTAACAACACATTCTTCTAAAAGATATTTTATCACCACTAATTACAACTAGCTTGAGGTGTTTAAACAGCTTTGAAAAATGGCATTTAGATTGCCAGATATGCCACAATTCACACAGGCAGCCTAGCAAAAAGAGGAGGCAATCAGATCCATCTCCTTATATCCCAGGCTGGTTCTCAGATACTGATTTCCTCATTCCGTTCCAACAATTGTTGCAATAAATTGTCACTCTCAACTCAGCAGTGCTAGTCCACAGAATCATAAAGTCTTAGAGTGGATTGGGCTGGAAGGGACCCACAAGATCATCTACTTCCAAACCCCCTGCTATGGACAGGGGTACCTCTCACTAGACACAGCTGCTCCCGTCCAACCTCACCTTGAACATTTCCAGGGATGAGACACCCACAACTTCTCTGGGCAACCGGTTCCAATGCCTCAGAACACTAACAGTAAAGAATTTCTTCCCAACAGCTCATCTAAACCCACTCAGTTTCAGTTTGAAGTCATTCTCCCTTGTCTTGTCACTACACACTCTTGTAAAAAGACTCTCTCTGTGTTTCTTGTAGTGTCCCTTCAGGTACTGGAAGGCCACAATTAGGTCCCCTTGAAGCCTTCTCTCCTCCAATAATTCAGAATAATTCCCTTCTCTCGGGCTTTCCGCATAGGAGAGGCTCTCCATCTCTAATTATCTTGGCCCTTCTCTAGCAATGACCAAAGGGTAACAGCAAGAATGTCAGAAAATGGAAACCTATCCCTAACAACTTCTCTTCTGGTAAGTGACTGACAATGAAGTTGTTTTGTTTAAGAAGAGGATTTCCTCAGGAGAACGTTCTTGTCACTTTTAATAGCAGGAGGTATAAAAATAGCACGTGCAGAGCTATGAGTCGCTTTTATGCCAAACTAGGTAAATTTCAGTTCCTCCTCCTCCCTATCTTAGTATTTCTTCAGTTACACATACAGCTTCAGAAGTTTGGCAATTTTTTTTCCATATTTTGTCATTTAAATTATTAATTTCCCTGCTAATAAATTCAGATATGCATTTGTATACACAGTGTTTACAGCAGTGAATTCTTCAGCTTATGCACTTAAATGCCAACTAATACTAGTAATTACAAATGTACACACAGATTAATAGAAATATTGACTAATAGGAAACATCTACAAACAAAGCAGCATCTCCACTACAACAGAAGGGGCTAAAATCTAGGAAACCAGAAGAAAGTTTTAAAACATCTCACCCTTTTGGCATACTTTCTGGCAGCCTCTAGTAATGACTATACTCATTCTGAATTGCCTTCATCACACTCACATGAGGGTTACATTGAGATTCCTGGATTTTCTTTAATCTGACTGTAAAAACTTATGTGCTGGTATTTGTCACCTTCACAGTAGCATTTCTAGAAGAAAGCTATTTGTTCCAGGATTTTCTTAAAAAACTTGCTTATCTGAAAGTTCTGCTGTTAAGAGTATTGTCTCAATTTTTATCCTGTTCCACCATCACAGAACATTCAAAATTAGGTTGTGAAAGGTCATGAGAACATTTGACATATTTAACTAAAGAATTATTAAACTGGATGACATGAAACTCGTATTTTACCTAGGAGCTTTTCACAGTCAATGCACCATTTGTCAGTGTTCTCCTGAACTGGCTGCAATCCCATGGGAGTCCTCTCTGACATAAAAAAGCTCAATAGATGATAGCGGCAATGAGCTATTAAGGAACAATACACTGAAAAGCAGAAAAATCTGTCTAAGACAATCTACATAAACAACTTTTTCTATTAAATTATCCAACAGTTATATTTGATATGACTATAGATAGAAGAGAGATAAAACATTTCTAAAACACCCACTTTAGTGACCTGAGTGCTTTTTTTTCTGTAAAACTGCAATGCAAAAACTAAGTTATAAAGATTTTTTGAAAAAAATATTGCTGGGAGAACACCATATTTATTATAAAATACTTGCCCAAAACCTGTTTATTTTTTTCTAGAAAGGCCACATGGATCAGGTTCCTGTCTTTTGGTAAAACTTATGATTATTCTTGCTCCCTGTGTTACCCAAAATAATACCTAAATTTATACAGTGCCTACCTAGACAAAAAACCTAAGCCTGAAACACCTGCAAGATATTTAATATGCACGGTGTCTCTTTATTTCTCTAGAAAACTCTTGTACAAGATACTTTAATGTTAGAATTGTAAATATGTCAACCTACACCAAGTTTCACCCTCATGAATCAAGATCAAATAGTTAAAAATAAGGGGAAAAAAGTTATATATATAAAATCAGATGGTAGCGTGTACAGATAATTGCCAGAATAATTGATTTGCCTCAACCTGCAAAGTTTTGATTACTTCCTTTAATTTTATTGACTTCTATTTCAGCGACTTCTATTTAGTTTTTGTTTGTGTGTTTCAGAAAAGGCTCTTATTTGTGCCCTCTCTGAGATGACAGGGTCCCTGCTCTTTTTGGGTCTCCAGCTCCAGCTCCAGCACTGCTGGCTCCTGTCTGGGGGACTCTGTCATCCCAGTGCCTCCCCTGCTCTGGCTCTGCCATTTAGTAGTGTGAATTAGGGAGCAAAGAAGAGACTCAGGCAGCATGGAAATCAGGCAGCATGGAAATCAGGCAGCACAGGACTTTGGCAAAGCATTTTTCATCAGCTGAGCACAAGGAGAAGGTTGAAAGAAATGCACTTGTGTGTCCATCTCTGCTATGGCTTCATACAATAAAATGTTTCATTGCTTTGCCTTTGCCGGTTACACTTCCTAGGGGGGGATTAATTCATTTTATTAAATAGTGCTGTATGGAAGCACAGGTATTTTCATGTGGGACCAGGAATTACACTGGTACACAACAAAATTTTACTTAGGTAAATCCTTCCATATTGAGGCTCCTTCAGCATGAAGGAAAAATAAATGACACCTCAGTTTAAATTAAAACAGCAGCACTTCAAGTATAGATACTTCATTTAACACAAGAAAAGGAAAGAGAGGTTAGTTGGTAAGTGAACTAAGCAATGAGTTTGTTAATATGACCTATGGGAGAGTAAGAAATTTACACGAGGTCATTTGATTATCAAATTATACCTTCTTCATAAATGTGTAATTCTATTAACTGAGACCCACCATAAATAAAAAATTAAACAATAAATCTTTGATTTCTATGTTAAGAAATACATAAAACATCCTTCCTTAGCTAAAAATAATATTGAGGCTTTAGAAAAGAAACCTTTAAAACATATGATAAACAACTCTTTTTGGCTATGGTAAATCTGTTGAAGGCACAGATTAATTCAGCTCTACAATTTTACACAGACTATTTAAAATATCCTCAAAGTGATTGTTAATATTGATAATCCTTCCTGAGTTGTAGTCACAGAGAGCTACTTCTCATTGACCTAACCCATGTAATCCTCATGGCAGGAAAAGTAAGAAAGCAAGTTTAGTTTTGAGGAACCTAAGGAAAATTTGAAAAAAATATATACAATAAAAACAATGTTTATAACAATATATTCACAATAAATGTCAATATGTATGCATTTGGTACTGAGTTAGGCCCTTAAATTCCCAGACCTTCTTGAAACATTTGGAGTTTATTCCTTATTATGGCACTGGCAACCTTCTAGATGAAAATTTTCACAAAACATGCTGCAAAACTCCCACAAGAACCCAAAAGTTTTTGAATAACAATACCATGATTTAGCCCAGGAAACCCTCAAATACCTTTATGAGTACAATAAATGTACAGCTTAGTGAGCAATTAAATCTCAGGCAGAGTAGGCATAAAATGAATCAAACTATCTTTAATGTCATTTCTTAACAGAAAAGCTTTCACCTTGTGTAACTTTTGAGTAAGGCTACTTCTGCTGAAGATAGGGCTTATAATTCTGTCTTCTTCTGTTAAAAAGAAAACAAACAAACAAAAACCAAACAACAAAAAACCCAACAAAGCAACAACAACAAACCAACCAAACCACAAAAACCAGAACATAATTAGGCAACATACTTTCTGGGTTGATTGAAACACCATCATAATCTGATGTAAAAAAAGAGTAATCATTACCTGACCAAGCCACTATTGCAGCACATACTAAGGACAGAAAAAGTATCAGTTCTTAACCATAACAATTATTATATAGAAGTGAATTCTGAACAAAATTGAGTCTGTATTCTTTCACAAAAACTACTGTTTATTTACCTTGTCCTCTTATGGCACCTCAGCTACATTCACAGCCTGTTACTTCAAGAAGCTATAATAAAAAATAATTCATTACAACCTTTGTGAGTGAAGTAATGCATGTTTCATGAAAAAGAGTACATAAATTAAACAAGCTCAGTTACATTATCTAATTTAACTCAACCCAAAATTTCATCCCATGGCAGATTTTAAAAGTTTTGAGAGCCTCAGAAGGGCAACATAGAGGATATCCCACAGTTTCCACGCACTGCCAGAAGTATCATCATGTGGGGGGAAAGACCCAGGCAAAGCATACTCAATCTATTCTCAGCAGTTCTCTCAAAATACAAGTCTTGAGGAAAGCACAATCTGGAATTAAACATGAAACATACTAAAACAACGTAGTCTAATTGGAGTGAGAGATAAGTCATTTAGTGTTGCCGAAAAAGAAGGAGAACTGATGCAAAGGTGACTGCTGCAGAAAGCTCAGTAGTTTTTGGGGAATGTTGCAATAACTTGTTTTCTGTAACTCCTCCTTCTTTGGTGGTACAAGCACGTATTTGATTTGGCTCCAGAAGTCACATCCTGACACACACAGAGGTAGACTCTGACAGCACATTCAAATCAGCTGGATTATAATGTTTCCAGAACCTCCTTCAGTAATTGCAAAGAAATGAAACTATTCTCTTCATCTCTCATGTGGTAAGTGTTTGTGAACCACCAGTGAATTTGGGGGATTTAAAAACACGAAACTTGAGCTCCTTATCTAAATTAAATTGGTTAAACTCTACTGATATAATTATTTCAGCGTATATTAGTATCACACACTGTTCCCTAAAGCTGCATTCACACCAAGAGGAAACACAAAGGAAGGCAGAGTTTACCTTTAAGTAATTAAACTCGCACCACTAAAGCAGTGTCTTGGTCCCAGCTACATGCTTTGGAGGTTTTGTAAGTTAAAATGATTAGACTAAAAGGCAATCCTACATGTGTGCTTAGAACATATTTTGACCCTTTCTATGTTTGAAAAAATTAACTGCTACTGCTAAAATTTTTGGATTTGAGAAGCTGCTGAGTATATAGCTTTACTTGATTTCATAATCAAGCTGGTTTGGAGTTGTGGATGTAGTGGGTTGAACAGGACGCTGGTTACAATCTGGTAGCAGAGAACTAGAAGTAGGGGAGGTTTTAGATTTCTTAAGTGACAAGTATGAATACCCTATTGAACTTACAGGAAGGCTGTTTTGTTAAGTTTTTTAAAATAAGAAAAATAGAGCAAAAAGACAGAAGTGCCTAAATAGACCCACTAACAGCTCTACAATAAATCAGATCTTCATAATTTGACCTATGTATAGACATATATACCAATTCAAAATACAATGCTCTTGTTTTTCAAATGTTAAAACCCCACAGCTCATTAGCTGAAAAGCTTGCTGACTAAAGTATTCATAAAGAAGCAGCACAATGTACTTTAGCTTTCTGCAACTATTTACACAAGACTGCACCAAGATCTGCAGGTGTGTCCTTTCATGAAAATACACCAAACTTTAACCCCTTTTTGTTTTCATGTGCTGTGACTTTTTAAGTTATTTTACTCCTCTTTAACTTTTTAGTGGATCATTAAAGGATAAAGATCATACTTTCTTCGTCCTTTGATTCATCAGTTCATTCTTTTTTTCTTTTCCTCAAAGCTCAGCAATTTTAAGATATAATACTTTTGTCTATTTTCTTTCCTTTAAAAAAACCTAAAAAACACAACACAAAAGCAAGCCAGCAAAACAGCCTGAACATCAACTTGTCTAAGCTTAAACATTGAAATCTGAAACTTCAGAACCAGAAGATGAAAAAACAGTAGTTACAATTCTGAAAAATACATTCTCATTACACAAGTACGCAACCGAGTGCAGAAAACGACTACATGGAATTTTACAGATTGCACTATAAAAAATCAGATAATGCAATTTTCCTCTTCAGGCTTTAATTTATGAGATTTTATTTTAAAAGATCTTTTTACTACAAAATTTTGTCTAGTCTCATAGTGATTACTAGGACTTCACACAGTTATCCAGAGGAGGTATCCTTAAATTATTCCATTTAGAAATTTATTATTAAAATAAAAGCATCAAGTGACGACTTCTAAGTCTGTCTGAATCTGTTGCCTCTGCTCTACTATATGAAAAAAAAATCAGTAAATGTATTTTGATTGTCATGAAAGATGACAGCACTCTAATTAGAATGAAAAGACGGGAAAAGGTGACACCACGAGAATATTTTTTTGTATTTGAAAAAAAAGAAACCACCCCATGATCATTACTGGATTTATTAGTACTTAATGAAATGTTAATTACTGCATCTGACAAACAGTGATTAAGCAAGGCATTTTTATTTGAACTAGGAAAAAAAGAGAGAAGATATCCTAAATTGTTAATTTGATTTAATAATCATAGTAAGAGATGATAGAATCTGCATTGTAGTCACTTTTCTAACTTTATCATAGCTGCACTTATTGATAAGTAAGTCTTTACTGCTGACATGTAGATTTAATTAAATGCGTGTATAACTAGGGCATAATATAAAATGTTTTCAAAGACCTTGCCAGTAAATGTAAAGTGATGGATTTTTTTTTCCAGTTTTCAGGGAAATTGTGGAAAAAGCTGAAGACATCTTCCTATCCTTTGATTTTAACAAATGATTGAATAATCTAATTAGGTCATGCAAGCTCTCTACATGCTCTATTGAGTCTGTTCTTACTACACATTAAATTCTGAAACAGAGCTCTTAAAACATAAGTAAACAGTATTTATTTATTAATTGCATGGGGGTAGTCAATTTTATATTGTAATGGCAAGTTCCAAAAGGACAGGAAAGGCAAATTTACTACTGCACACAATCCAAGCCACTTAGAGATTGCCAAATTCTGAATTCAGTGTCAATGAACAGTTTAAAAACTGATTCTGGTACTGATCCTGACAAAGACTCAAAAGTAAGTGTTAAAAATTACATTACATTATCATGTATAAGTTTGTATTAGAACAAATTTCATTATAAAAAGATGCTGTGATATAGTTCTGCAGGATTTCTGGACAAACTTGTTTATCTCATTAATGAACTGACTGTATTTAAAACTCTGTATTTCAAAAAGTCCTGGCTGTAATTTTCTTTATAAACTAGCTCAGGGTATCAGGCTGTATATTGGGATGGTTTTCAGTCCATGGAAAAATGTATTCATAGAATGAGGTACAATCTCAGACAATACTTGACCTTCTTAAGGCAAATCTTGCTGAGCTATTAATTTTCCAACAGAGGTAAAATGCATTGTCTGTTTCCTGGCAGATCAAAGAGCCTTTTACATTAGTGAGGGTTTGCAGTGCAATACTCCTAAGATACATTCTTTAAACCTCAAGAGAGGTTATGAGGATCACGTAGCAACACCAAATATCATTTGAGATACTGCTTAAAAGGATGTAAATTTCAATTTTTTCAATAAATATTTTCTTAGTTCCCCCTACCTTCAAATTGTGTAACATTTTAAATCACTCTTATACTATTCATTAAGCATAAAAGTTTAAAATATTTTAAAACATGATAAACACAAATTTTTATTTTTATTTCCATTGAATATAACTAGAAATACCTGAAATGTTTCCATTGTCAGAAAAGTGTACACCAAGTAATTTACACAACATCACTATGGATAAGATCCATACAGTCAACACTGTAAGTTAAAAGAATATTATTTTCTTGAGAATCAGTCAAAGAATACCATATTACCCATCTGAAAATCTTCTGTGGGGTTTCAGAGTGGCCTGGAGTCCTAATGAAAAGAAACTCCCTCTCTGTCCCCAAAAATCTACAAAGCAAACAGGAGTGCCACAAGCTGTTTGTATTGTACTTTTTCCCTCTCATGTGAAGTGCTGAGATCCATAAAGACTCCCTGGTAACCAGACTTCACACTATTGTTCTACTTAGTTTAAAGCTGAAAAAAAAGCCCAAGTCTTGCTTTTCACAGAAAATGATTTCCTGAATACTGGTGCTCCTAAATCTCAGAAAACTAGGGCCCAATAAGAACACAGAGTGTAAATATTTTTCTTGCAGCATCTCTAGCGGCTCCTTAGGAGTTTGAGGATACTTTGTGAACTATCTGTCTCCTATAATTGCATTTTCACTGTGCTATACTGCGATCTGATGAAAATTGATAAAACATGTTGAAAAACAAAAATAAAAAATTATCCTTCGGTCAATTTTCCACAGTTTTATCTTACCAGACTCTTGGAAAGTGCAGGTAAACTATTGTAATATAACCAGGAGAAATGAGATTGCGACCCCACTGCACCCTTGATCAAAGCAATGGAACAGTGGAGGAGGAATTATGTGAGCTATAAAAAATGCATTCTGAATCTATTTCCAAATTTTATAATGAAATATGCTATAATTTTTGTTATAAGTGAAGATTATCATGTTTTTGCTTATAACAGCCAGAATAGAATTTCGAAATCAGAACAATCCAAATTCCAGTTTTTTCTTTCTGATACTTAATTTTACTCTAAACCTGAGAGCACGGCCATCTACCAAAAATTAATCTCAAAAACACAATAAATCAGCTAAATGAAGCAATTAATTAATTATAGTCCAAATAATTGTAGTCCAAATCATCTAATTTTGTTTTACAGTAATGATAGATACTCATATAAACCCATTCTAGTGTTTTGTTTCACAATCTGAAACACAAGAGGAGATGGATAACCAATATATTTTCATTTAGTGACTGTTTTTTAATGACTTTGATACAAGACATACAACCCTGTGGGGTTTTTATCCTCAGTATTCATATATGTGTGTGAATTTTCTTTCTGGCCCACTAAACCTTCTCTACCTTAATAGAAAACCTTCAGCTTCTAACATACATTCCCTTTCCCTTCCCCTTCCCTTTCCCTAATGATCTTTCTCATTAAAAAGATAAACCTGAAACTAGAAGTCCTGCTAGTTTTGTACTGGATAAATGGCACCTTCAGGTCAGGTACAAGGCTCATATTAAGCTGTATTTACTCTAATCTTCAGTTTCCTTCCTTTCCTCCCATGCTTTCATTTTCACAGAGACAAAAAGACAAATTTGGCTTTGAAATATGAACACTATTTGCTGATAAAATCAAAGATGCTTCCACTCAAACATATTCAGCCAAGTACTGAATTGCCCTACTAGTACTGCAAAGTTTAATATTTGTAGGCAAGGAAATAAGCTCTAAATTCTAAAAAAAACCCAAAGTATTATTTTGACACAAAATTATTAATATGCATTTTGACAGGTATAGCATTGCTTTATTTGTTTCTAGGAATTCCCTGTGAAAAGAATTATGCTGAAAAAACCCCTAGGAATTGCTTTACTTTTCTGTTCCCCTTAATATATTTTTTTTAATTTAATCCTTGAGAGGAAGCATTCCTGTGAAACAATGCTTCATTTAGACAAATAGAAGCATGACAAGCTCAACTTTAATGATCTCTAAAAGAATATTTAAAAAGCTCCAGAAATAAAAGAGTCATGATTAGTCCTCAGATTCTTTAAATTCTGCAAACTCTTGTGCTTCTCTCAGGTGACTTCAGCACCTTTCATGTTAACAGCTATAGAGCAACTTGGATTTACTGCAATTGTTATGAACATTCAATTGTGAAGACAAAAATCAGAATTAATTACCATAGAAAAAATTAAGTCTGATGCACACATTAGTGGACAGCTTACATAGTACCAGTTGTGTGACTAACCACATTTCTAGAACAGGAACTTTGAAATAAGATGAATATTATTAACACATAACAATCTCAGAAAAAGAAACTAAATGAAGGAAAGATTGGGGCAAAATGTGATTTATTCTTCCTGTAAATTTGAATTTGCCTTAATGAATAACATGTAGAGGTGCTACAGTATTCCATTTCCCAATTTCTATTAGCTTTGGAAGACTTTCTAAAAAGGAGTAGTTCTATTGTTAAAAAAAGAAAGTTATTTGTGTGTCCTGTAACACCTCATATTTCACTAAAACATGAACAACTAAAGAGCTGAGAATTACTTTGTTTCTAGAGTTACGCAGAGAGCTTCCATTACTTAAATCTGTTGGAAACAAATGAAACACTACAAGATTTCTTTGCTTGAAGATTAAACAAGTATTTACATTAAAGTATCCTTTACAGAATTTCCTTTTTTTTTCTTTTCTGACTACTCTAACAGATACAGCAATTACTTCTATCATTAATGTGTGGACAGAAATGATACTGGAATGTAGCTTTTGTAAATATTTATGAACACCTAGATGCCCATAATAAAAGCCCTTTAAAAGAAAAAAAGAAGTAGTTCACTGAATTTGGTGTAAATTGTCAAATTAAATGAAAAATATGCGTATTCCATTTCACTATTCTATGTCTTGTATCATTTACTCCTGTGAATCTCAGACAAACCCTTAAAGTGCCTTATGGAAATGCTGAAATTACAGCTGCTTGAACACCACTGGATTGCAAGCCATTCTAATTCATTATGAAACTCTACTGATTCTGGTGAGACTATTTTTTCACTGAATTTCCACTGTACCACTGTAATTTCCATTGACTTGTCTCTGGCATTTATTAAAATACATAATATAACAATTTCGTTTCTGATTAGCATTGCCATGTCAGACATTTGTCTGAGGGTCTGACTCACAAGTAATCAGGAGATAATAACTCTATGAGAGTCAGAAAGACCCTGTTAAATTGGTGCATATGAGGACAATCAATCTACACTAGAACGGTCATTTAAAACAAGCTCCAATTATTTTTCTTTCCAATTCTCTGAAGCTCCAAGGAGAGCAGAAATCAGAAGATTAAGTCTGGTTTCCATTATAGCATAATAAACATGAAAAATCTCAGTGTGTTGTAGGAAAAGAAAACACTGGAAATCAAAAATTGCCAGAAATTATTGCAACTTACTTGAGTGTATTTAGAAATACAAGTTATCTGTGTAGCTGATAAAGTGTTCCATTATTTTAAGGGAATGTACCTATGTGAAAGAGTATGCTAATACTGACTCACTCCAGAATATGGAATCAAATGCACGGCTTGTAGAATCAGACATCACATAAAGTAAAACTCAATTTCCATAATGTCAGCATAGTCAAGGAAAAAAAATCTAAAGAAATTGTAATTCTGTGATTTTTTTGTATCTTATTTTGTCATCAATGAGGAAAAAATGTTTATCATATCTTCTTCAGCATTTATTTTAGAACTTAAATATTTTTCCAAGAAGAATGAAAGAATATTTCCATGAATTTTTCAGTGTCTGCAAAATTAAACAGGAAGAACAGGGTTAATCTATTGATTAACAGTTAAACCAAGAAACATCCTGCTTTCTATGGGCTAGTAGCTAATGAATGCCTAATTAACAGCAAAAAATCATCCCCACAGGACTGATGCAGATGAACATTGCTCTTGTGATGAAGCTAAATTGGCTAAAGAGAATTTTAAAGAATTAAATAAGATTCATAATAAATTAATGGAAACTAGAGTGGCAATGTCCTGTATTCAACAACTGAATAGGGTGTTTCTGTAGAGGATGTGACAGAGGATGTGTTGAAACTGAATAAATCATTATTTTTTTTACTTCTGACTAAAATAATGTGTTGAGTGATCCTCTGATGAATCCCTATGTGGCTTCAAGTATTTGTCTCTTTTATTTACATCAGTTCTCAGATGTTGATTTTTGTCTTTGATCTAACTTCTACCAAATTCTTTGGGCAAGAAACAAAACGCCTGTGAATGTTCAACTGTATGCTCCATGCTTGCAGGTAAAGCATGCATCATCCAATTGAAACGGATCTTGTGGCTTTCATTCATATTTATGGGTAATAAATATGTATACAACTACAGACAGGTATATTATTCTGGAAACTTCAAGGTGAATGCCTACATTAGAATGGTTAAATAAAACCTAAAACTTTTTTTTTTCCAGAATCTGATTATCTTGAGATGCCATTAAGACTTGTGTTGGGAAAATAAACATATGCTTCCCCTTCTAAAGGACAGGAGTGAACTAAAGACATCCTCGTTCTTCACAAAGCAGTGAGAAAAGACTGGGCAGTTACTCCCAGAATACACCAAAATATAGATGATCGGGCAGTATAATATTAAAGATGCAAGAGGAAAAGAAATATGGACTGTAAGCATAAAGGAATTTTATATACAGTAGCACCTTTTATACTGGACTTCTGGAGGGAAGACTTTGGCCTATTTAAGAGACTTATTCAGAGAGTTCCTTGGGAAGCAGCCCTTAAAAACGAAGGAGTACAAGAAAGCTGGGTGTTCTTCAAAACAGAGATTTTGAGGGCACAGGAACAGGCTGTCCCTGTGTGCCGAAAGATGAGTCAATGAGGCAAATGTCCAGCCTGGATGGGTAACTAGGTATTGAAAGTTGGTCGTGTTTGACCAACCTGGTCTCCTTTTATGGCCAGGTGACCCGCTTGGTAGATGCAGGAAGGGCTGTGGATGTTGTCTATTTGGACTTCAGCAAGGCCTTTGACACTGTCCCCCACAGCACACTCCTGGAAAAGCTGGCAGCCCGGGGCTTGGACAGGAGCGCCCTTTGCTGGGTTAGGAACTGGCTGGATGGCTGGGCCCAGAGAGTGGTGGTGGACAGTGCTGCAACCAGCTGGGGACAGTCACAAGTGGTGCCCCTCAGGGGTCTGTGCTGGGGCCAGCTCTGTTCAATATTTTTATTGACAACACAGACCAGGGTATTGAGTCTTTCATTAGTAAATTTGCAGACTCACTAAGCTAGGACTGTGTGTAGATCTGTTGGAAGGTAGGAGGGCCCTGCAGAGAGACCTGGAACAGTTGGATGGATGGGCAGAGTCCAATAAGACCAAGTTTAATAAGTCCAAGTGCTGAGTCCTGCATTTTGGCCACAATAACCCCCTGCAATGTTTTAGGCTGGGGATGGAGTGGCTGGACAGTGCCCAGGCAGAAAGGGACCTGGGGGTACTGGTGACAGCAGCTGAACATGAGCCAGCAGTGTGCCCTGGTGGCCAAGAAGGCCAAGGGCATCCTGGCCTGGATGAGGAATGGTGTGGCCAGCAGGAGCAGGGAGGTCATTCTTCCCCTGTACTCGGCACTGATGAGGCCACACCTTGAGTGCTGTGTCCAGTTCTGGCCCCTCAGTTTAGGAAGGACGTTGAGACGCTTGAGCACGTCCAGAGGAGGCAACGAGGCTGGTGAGGGCTTGGAACACAAACCCTGTGAGGAATGACTGAAGGAGCTGGGGTTGTTTACCCTGGAGAAAAGGAGACTCAGAGGTGACCTTATCACTCTCTACAACTCCCTGAAAGGTGGCTGTAGACAGCTGGGGGTTGGTCTCTTTATCCAGGCAGCAACTGACAGAACAAGGGGACACAGTCCCAAGCTGCGCCAAGGGAAATACAGGTTGAATATTAGGAAAAAGGTTTTTACAGAAAGGGTGATAAAGTACTGGAATGGTCTGCCTGGGGAGCTGGTGGAGTCACTATTCTGGGTATATTTAAACAAAGACTGCATGTGGCACTCAGTGCCATGGTTTAGTTGAGGGGTTAGGGGTGGGTTGGACTCGATGATCTTGAAGGTCTCTTCCAACCTAGTGATTCTGTGATGTAGCTTTTAAAGACAGTTGTGTCAGTCTGCTTACTTCAAAGACAGATTTATTCAGTAATCAAAGAAATTAAAATATTGACTTAATTTCTCACCCTGTTGAAGAAGGCTGAATTTGAAGGTAAGAATATTAATTTCACAAATTTAAATTCAACTCCTGAGCATTTGAAAAACTCATAGGTAAAAATAAGGAATTTTCAGTGATTTTGATCTTCACTCTGCATTAATTTAAGCAGGTAGGAATGGATATAGTTATTACATAGAGTCAAGGAAAGTATTTTAAAATAATATAATACAGTAAGGAAACTCTGAGACCTGTAGGTGGACAAAGGTACATAAATATATTTAATGGTCACTTTCTGCCTGCAGAAAAGAAATGTGAAGCAATGTGCAATGCTGTCAGGAGCTCATAGGAAAAGAATAAAACTATTTTTTTCCTTGGAACATTGAGATTAAATACTACATCATATTACTCAGCAGAATTCTACCTTCAGTAGACCTCTCTGGGTCCTTAAGTGCAATGAGAAAGGTGTTAGGTGGTTTAGAAAATTCTAGTAGGGTTACTGTTGCTGAAAAGATGAAAAACAAGCTTGAATAAAGACCATTGTTTTCTGCTCTGCACATAAATCACGGAAGAAATGTGTCTTCTTTACAGACTATCAGAGTTTTATCAACTGACTAGATATTGGAGGAAAGAAAGGGAGGGAAGTGCTCCAAACTGTTCATGGAAGTGTATGGTAACGGCATCAGTGAGGCTTAGATTTGCTAGGGGATGTTGAGAAACCTCTAAGGCCAAAGATTCATAGGAGTGTTCTCTCATGTTCCATTGTAAAGAGGGTTCCTCTTCAACAGCTCTTCAGTTTTGTGGAATTGAATGTCAGTGTCTAAACCAGTCCTATGCTCTTGACACCAAAAATAAAGAGCTTCCACAATACCACCATTGCTGAGACTTCAGTCATGTTTCTCTGCATTTTTTAACTCTATCTATCTAAATGAAGCCAAAATTTTGAAACGTGCACAAACATTTTCACATAATAACCGCATGTATTAAAAAATAGTTAATCACACTCAGACCTAAAAACAGGACCACTGCCTTTATGCCAAGTAATCTTTAACTCTATACCCAAAATATAAAGTGTTTAGGTAAATAGGAAGACTTCTTTACTTCATTATGTTACACTGGCTTAATACAACTTCTTCATAAAGGAAAATCTGCTTCAACACTATCTGCTTAACTTTTTAAAATTAGAAATTATGAAATTTATCTCCAGAATAAAAATAGTCCACTTCCCTCAGTCCTGGAAATAACACAGAGAAGTGAGAGAATTCTGAATTATGTTAAAAATGGAGTTGAACAAGATTTTTTCTACAATGCATTAATTAACTCAATACTGTAACAACATCTGTTGGGTTTAGGATAGTTTCTACCATTTCAGTTAAAATCCATGTTTCCAACTTTCTTTTTCTCCTCTGTTGAACACAAAATCTAAATTGACTGCCACATCTATTTTTAAAAATACTATAACTCAATTCTTTCACTGGTAATTGACAACATCTCTACCATATGAGCTCCCATGGCAGAAAAGGTTCAAAAATAGTTGAGACACATATTCTGAGATATTTAGATCAAGAAGTACCTGATTCCAAAATGCTAGGTGACATGTAACTTTTAATATCTAAATTTTCTTTCCAAGCATTTTGTAAAACCTGAAATCAGCTAAAAGGTCTTTGCTTAACTTCATTCCTTAGTAATATAACACTACACTGTCACAGCTTTGAATTATGGTACATTTATAAAAGTCAAACATCAGAAAAGAAAATTAGTCCTTCCTGTGATCATAACATAAATTTAAAAGTGGAGCCAAATTTTATGGGCTTGAAAATGATGTGGCTATCAATTTAACACAATGATTTTGTAGAAATGCCAAATATACCATGCAGTCTGCCTGACTGCTGCCCAGCCAGTCCTCTCCATCATCAATCACACAGGTTATCCCATTGTGTTATTTTTGATCTACTAACCTATTTCAGACTAGATTGCACAAGCATACACTACACAAAACAGAAATAAATGTGATGTCATACAGTAAAATCTCTCCTAGAACCATAACATTTCAGGAAATGTTTCATTACTTTAAAAAAAGTTCTCAGTCAGCATACCGGGATGTGCCGTACAACACAGTAAAATAAATTAAAAAGGGCATAGCCAGGCATAGAGAAACAAAAAATTAGAAAATGTCATCTTTGATGGCCAAAAATAGAATTCTTGAAGTCAAAATCTGACTTCTGACATTTGGTATTTAGCTTTTTTTTAAAGCAGTCCATAGTTTCACTGATTTGTTTTGTTTTGCAGACACTGAAGGAAAGCTGGCTGCTACCAAAATATTAGAAGTTGTCTTTAGAACATTAGGTAAACAAATGAAAAGCATACATGAAAAGTTGAACTACCAGCAAAAGTAATTTAATATCACGGCTCTATTGTTTGTTGGTTTCTAATATGTACTCATAAATGAGCACCTGTAATGAGTATATGTAATAATAAGTAATGTGTCAAACCACAACAGAGCTCCTACAGGAAGGAGATGAAAATTGAAGATCTCAGCTGCTCCTGAACAAGGCACTTTCTCAAGACTAATGCTAGGCAACATCTCCCTTCATTCCCTGTTTAGTCTATCAAAAACTTGGATCAGTGAGCTTTTCCTGACCAGAGAAGTGAAGCTGCACATATAGGAAGAGAAGGTAGGGGAGAAACTGGAAATTTTGAGCTAGTAAAATTAGGCCAGCAGCAAACTGCCACCTTCTTGCCCAGAGCAAGAATGACAGTGTGTCTCAGAAAGATGTCTGAATTTTGATGGCTCTAGGGCATCTCATGAAATAATGTAGTTCAACTGCTGCACTTTCTATGCTTAATAAAGGCAATAAAATGCTAGAATCAATTACTGGGAGAAACTATAAAAAAGTTCAGGTTATTTTAAAATACATAGGGGACCATATCAGTGCAAGTATCTGAATATTCTACCACAAGTCAGGTGAGTAGGCTTGGCCTCCAGGACAAAGATTCTATGATCTTTCAGACTGGCCCATTCCTAACCAAAGCCAAGTGCCCACAGGTGACATTAATAGGGTTATTTATTGCAATAAAAGATGCAGGGCTGTTCACATAACTCTTTGTGGAGTTGCTGCAAACAACATCACTCCGTAACACTGAGGGAAGTCTTTTGTTGTATGAACACCAACAAAACCTCCGAGTTTGACACTGGTGTCTTTGGAGGGCTGAAGGAGAACGCTTCTCCTGCTCCACTCTCCCCAGGCAAAGTTCCCCTTTCTGCCCATCCTTGGCAGCACTCTTCTTGCCTTGTTCTGCCCGTTCTGGATGGTAGGGCAGAGTGTGCCGTCAGCGAGTTTGCTGGCGACACAAATCTGTGTTTCCAACCAGGTGTCTCCAACCACACCAGGGGCTGATGTTTGCTCATGTCCATTTAAGTTCTCTGCATGTTCTAGCTATTCCCAATCTGTAGATGCTAAACTTTCAGTCTAGGAATCTTCTTTGTGTTGACTGAGGCCCATCAGGCCTCACCCAACAAAATGCAAAGCCTTAGCCAAAAGCCTTTTGAAGAAAACCTTCAATTCCCCGCCTACCTTGGCAAAGGCAAACAAACTCAAGACAAAAGTGAATTAAAATTTTTAAAAGTTGCGTCATTTCAACAGAGCCACTGACCACAACCCTCTGGCTGCGTCCATCTGGCCCATGGCTTGTGCCCCACGTGGCCCACCCTCCAAAGCCAGGGCTCTGCAGTGTGGGGCTCAAGCTGTCGTGTGGGATCACGTCCAAAGCCACAGGGCACTGGGCACATTGGGGGCTACAAGTGCCCAGGTCTGAGTTCAGTTCCATGTTGGTTCCAGTGCGTTTGGCTGTTGAAGGGATGCTGGGTGTGACCCTTTCTGACACAGGCTTGTTGTGTCAGGGCCCACAGTGATGTGGGACACTGTGGTGCCCAGAGGCTCCGGTGACATGTCAGAGCCCCACCATGCTTGAGGGGTATCTTAGGAGCACAGAGCCCTGGGGTGCCCAGTCCCAGGAGAGCTGCTGTCTCACGAGGAAGCAGCTCCCCTGAGAGCCTCAGTGGACAAGCATGATGGAGATGCTCATGAAGGAGGCAAACACCAAATCTCTCTGTGCCATGGAGCAGCTGGGCCTGTGCATGGGGCCCCAGGTGACAGCCAGCCATGGAGGGAGAGGGGATGGAGGGAGCTGGGATGGGGCTGGAGGGCAGCTGCCTGGGGGCCAGGGCCTTGCAGCCCCTGACATGCCAAGGCAGTCGCCTCCTTCCCCCCACAGCCGGGGCACAGAACCAGGGCACTGCCCCACACAGGCCCTGCTGCTCTCCAGACCCTTCATCTCCCCAGACGGGAGCCCAGGCCCTCAGGGAGCTGCCAGGACGCCCCAAGGAATGCCCATCCCGCTTCAGGCGGGCGCTGTGGGAGCTGTTCCACTGCTCCTGCCCGAGGCCACAGCCAGACATGGAGCAGCCGCTGCCAGTGCCACGCCAGGCCCTGAAGGTGGCGGCTGGGCTGGAGCCTGCCCGGCATCCTGAGCGAGCCANACAGCCGGGGCACAGAACCAGGGCACTGCCCCACACAGGCCCTGCTGCTCTCCAGACCCTTCATCTCCCCAGACGGGAGCCCAGGCCCTCAGGGAGCTGCCAGGACGCCCCAAGGAATGCCCATCCCGCTTCAGGCGGGCGCTGTGGGAGCTGTTCCACTGCTCCTGCCCGAGGCCACAGCCAGACATGGAGCAGCCGCTGCCAGTGCCACGCCAGGCCCTGAAGGTGGCGGCTGGGCTGGAGCCTGCCCGGCATCCTGAGTGAGCCACACAGGCCGAGCCAGGCATCCTTTGCCTGGATGTGTCCCACCACGCTGAGCAGGACTGCCACACAAACCATTCTTCCATTACGATGAAAGTAGGCTTTAAGGAACAGTACTAGTAGGAAAGAAAAACACAAAAAAACCCCCATTTAAAAAATACCCCCAAAAAGCAAACAAACAAACAGAGTACGAGTAAGATGATGAAGAAATATTAGTAGAACATAATAATAATAATAATAACAATAAAAATAAAAAGTTGAGTAAGAATAAGAAGAATAAGACAAGAAGAAATTGTAGTAGTCAGTAAATGAAGATGAAAAAGAAGATGATGAAGAAGAAGAAATAATAGTGGTAAATAATAATAAGAAAAAGAATAAGAATAAGAAGTTGAAGAAGAGTAGAAATAAGTAAGAAATACAATAGGAAAAACAATAAGAAGAATAAAATAAATAAGAATGACTAAGATGAATAAAAAGGAATAGTAGTAGTAAAAAAAGAAGACGACTAAGATAAAGAAGATGAAATAGTAGTAGTTGTTAATAATAACATCAAATTAAAGTACACATCCACACATCTAGAATCACAGAATGAACGGAAAGGCCTTAAAGATCATCTAGCTTCAACTGATTATCTTCAGGTCTATCTCTCTCTGAGACCTCTTTCCTATTTATTTCTATCTCTTTACCTCCCTCTTCTTGTTAAATAAAATCCAAGTTAAATGAAATCTGTATGTTGTTGTCATCTGCTCTCATTTCCAACTTCATTTGGGCAGAGGCATCTCTCCCTAACAGGATCATAACACCTGCAGAGGGTCCCTTCCAGCTGCAAGCATTCCATGATTCTGTCAGCTCCTCGCTTCCCTTTTCTTCTTCCCTTTGCTTCAGCCTGGGAATGTGTTTGAAAATGTCCAGCAAACAAATATTTGCTGTCTGCTCTGGAAGCCCGCACGGCTCCAGGACCTTGTCACCTGCACAGCTCCCTTGTGAGGTACGGCAGAGACAGCACCCCGAGAGCCTCAGTAATTCCCCTCTGCGATCTGGGGCACGCACTGCAATGGTCTGGAATTCCAGTTTCCAGCAAGGAAAAGACATTCCTGCCCTTTAAGGCAAAGCTCTGAATGGGCCAAAACCCAAATGGACCAAGATCTTACAATGCCATTTCACAGCCAGCCTTCATGACTTGCTCAAGGGTTCATGACTTGCTCAAGGGTAGATTTAGAATGTGAATTGGGAAAAATGATATCGTTGAGGGCCTTTGGCTGGAGCTGCCATGGATAAACATGGATAAACATGGATAAACGCCAGGAAAGAAACAGAGCAGATAAAGGAAGGAAGAAGAGAAAAAAGGACACAAAGACCACTCAGCTCACCTCCGAGAAGGTGGCACTCTGGAAACCAAAGCAGAACTTACTGAAAAGGAAAACGGGACAGAAATAAAGAATTCTGAAACTTTTATTTACTATACAAATACAATTTCTGCCCTTGATCACAAACCTCGCCCTGATAAAAACAGCCATCCAGCATGGTTTTCAGGAAGTCCTTTAATCCCGAATGGGTGTTGCAGGCTGCAGATACAATGAAACATGGAACTTCGTCTTTCCTTATTCTCCTCAGCAGGGGGCATGATGAGGCACCCGGAAGAAAAGGGCAGCTTGCATTTATCCTTCAATGGGACATGGGGGGGACAAAAAGGTCTCATAATCTCTGTAGCTGTGCCCACAGTGACGCTAAGCCTGACCCCAGACACTCAAGGGTCACTTTAATGGGTGCCTTAATGCAATGCTCGCTTGGCAGTGAGGGGCGGCTCTTCTCAGTGGTGCCAAGCAATAGGACAAGAGGCAACAGGCAGAAAGTGATGCACAGGAAGTTCCACCTGAATATGAGGAAGAACTTCCTCACTGTGCAGTGACCGTGCAGAGAGGTTGTGGAGCCTCCCTCACTGGAGACACTGAAGAGCTGTATGCAATCCTGTGCCATGTGCTCTGGGATGGCCCTGCTTCAGCAGGGAGGTTGGACCAGATGGCCAGATGTGGCTCCTTCCAACTTTACCCATTCTGTGATTCTGTGATCTCTAAGGACTATGACTGAGTAATTTGTCATTTTGATTCCTCTTCTGATGTTAAAGATCAGAGTGATGTATAATCCACCAGAAAGCCACTGAGCTTCTTTAAACTGAAAAGATTTACATCTGTTCTGAACATACTCTAAAGATTTTTGAGGAGTTTGATTGTCAAGAACAGTGATCTTGAAATGCATCTAGAGGAAGTACTTTCTATTCACAGACATTGTCAAGGTGAGAATCTCAGTAACAGCTTGAAAGTGAAGAGGGAAATTTGCCAAAAAATTGGATTGTTGGGTAGAAACAAGGGAGAGTATCCAGAAAGGAGGAAATAACACACTTGAAAAGGCAAAGAACTTAGAATTAGATTGGATTTAGTTAAAAGCTATTAAATTCTCTTGGTAGACTAAAGACTGAGTATTTTATGTTTTCTGCCTTTAAAAAAAAAAATTATAAATACACAGTTCTCATTGAAGTTAACATTCTTCTTAGAAAATATTTCATGTGACAATATATTTGCCATGCTTAACTATATTAAATTCAATATTGAAGTTATATCTTTTACTTGTTCAGGGTAAATACGTTTCCCAGTTCTTCCAATTTAGTTAATTTATTTGAAATAAACTAACATAGTTGGCTTTAAATAAGGAGGATTTGACTGTTACATGAAACTGACTGGAAGATTCCAAATTATCGTGTTTTGAGATCTCTTCAGGCTGATGCTGCACTTTCACCTCTCTCTCCTGTTGCAGTTCATTGCGTAGATCTTTCACATTCCTGAAGAAAATTCATGCCACTGATAACTTGTGTAGGACTTGCAGTTCATTGCAAGGTAAATTTAAACTTCCTCATGCAGATTTTTTTTTAAACAAATTAGCTCTCCCTTCATCTCAGAGTGCTTCACCTCTTTATCATCCATGTCAGGTGCAGGCAGCCAAGAATAAGAGAAAGTCAGTAGCTGAACACTGGTAAAAACTAATTTGAAGTCTCAGTGTTAAACCTGGACCACACTGCTTTAGCATTATATTTGTATTTTATTTTAATTATCCTTTCAGAGACAGCTATATAATTGTGTTGGGAACTGAAGAAAATAGAATGTTACATAAAACAAAATTAATTCAGATTTTTTTTTTTCATTTTGTTTGAGTTTTTTGTGGTGGTTTTTTTTTTTGTTGTTATTAAATTGCCTCCTCTCCTACCTCTGGCCAGACCCTATCTCCTTTTTTTTTCAGAGGAAGCAGTTCAACCTTTTTTTAAGACTCAGAGTTTAGCTGCATAAGAATCAATTTAATTACCTGTGATCCGCTTCTGAGATGACACACTAATCCATTTGGATGCCAACATCAGAAGGAAAAGAAAACAAACAAAGAAATCCCTACATAATCTGACCACTGTTTGAAGGGTTCATCCATGAGCATGATAGATACCCAGCAGAGTACTGAGGAAAATATTAGATCCTGTAATATCCAATTCAGAAGATTAAAAAAGTGCTCTTTTCTTCTCAAAATAAAAAAAAAAACAAACAGTTGTGGTCAGGGAGATTCATCTGCAAATGTTTTAGTGCTTACCGTGAAAACATTATCCATTGATCCAATCTGAAACAGACATCAGTAACTACGCTGGAACTTCTTGAATGCTTATAATTGTGTAATTTAGAATTTTGTGCCTATATCCTAATTAAATGGAGTAATATGAATTAAAACCATACAAAAAGTTGTTTTGACTTTGTGGGTATTTTTGATAGGGTTTTTTTGTTGATTTTTTTTTAAGGAGTAAAGTATAACAAGCATTACTCTTTCAGAAAATCACAAGCTAACTAATGAAAACCTAAGCTTCTTGCTCAATAATTAGTGTCATTCATTGCTTCAATGGTGCATTCTAGTGTGCTCAATATGAATCAATTGAACAATTTTCTGATAGTACAAGTTTTATTGACAGGTTAGCTACACTTCAGAGAATTCTTCCCAATCACACAGTTTGTTTCAAAGGTCTCACTCTAACCACTAATATATTAGAGAAATCAGAGCTGTGACTTATTTAAAAACCCTTCATTTCATATAACAAATTTTGGAGTTTGGAGTAATGAATTTAAATAACTTTATATGTAAACAAAATAAAAAATGGATGGGTCTATCAGGTTTCTATTCACATCAGGAACTTAATCTCCACTAGCCTTTAACAGACCAGTAAAGTGCCTCAAGAAAAAAACCTTAGATTAAAGAAAAGCATACATATGGAAATAAATTATGCAGAAAATTGAACTAATTGAATATTATATTATCGCTTTTAATTTAATTATAAAGCTTTTTCTAAGGTTTTTTCCAAGAAATATTATTTTTATTTAGATTAATTCTTTTTTGTCATTTTGCAGCAGATAACCAAGCCTGTTATCAACTAGCTGATTCTGTCTTTTTTTTTTCCTTTTTCAGATTTTATTACGATATTGAGTCTACCAGACTTAGTTTTTAATTCACGCATTAGGTCATTCTGAACTATAAAAGTATTTTGAGACCCCTAGCAGAAGGCAAGAGTCTGTCAACTTCCCAGAGAATTTATGCAAGCTCTGTCCCTGGAGGTTTTAAAAGATCTCATGGATAATGTCCTGAGCAATCTGGCCTGATGTCAGAGCTGACCCTACTTTAAACCTGAGACATCCAAAGATCTCTTCCAACTTGAATTATGCTACAAAAGAAAGGTGAAAAAAAATCAAAACTATTACTTGGACCAATCATCTTCAGTTCATAACTAAATCTTTGTGTCAACAAAACCACATAAATATGAAAAACATCTTCAGTTGTGCTAAATAAGCATGTCAGTATTCTTCTACTAACAACTGTAGCAAAGGAAATCCACACCAGTTACTGGAATGGTAGATTCCAGGTAATGGAATGTGCCTCCACATTTGTTTATATTTCATACATACAGGCACCTTTAATTATTCGGATTTAAAGAATGTCATTATGCTACCACAAGTCAAATAGAGACTTGTTCAGCAGCTATTATAATTTCACCCTAAATTTTAAAGAAATTAATTTAAAAAAAATTAAAACAGGTGTTCTACTCATACCAAACTGACTATAGTAAAAAATAAAAATCCAAAACCAATCCACAAAACCAACAAAGGGAAAAAGGCAAGAAGTTTGCTTTGACAGAAGCAGATGTAAACAAAAACTATTCTCATATACGACTGGTCATTTACAATTGCTTAAAGCAGTAAAGGACTGTGAACAAAGCATAATATAACACATTATTCTTCCCTCTAGAGCATGATGGAACTTGATGACTGACCTTTCCCCTAAGCAAGAGACAAGATTTAAGGCTGCCTTATTAAATTTGGCATAGAAATTAAGATCAGGCAAATGGGAGAGAAAATAAAGAGCTATTTCACTGACCATATTAATTAAATCAATCTAATAAAACATCAATTCAATTCAATTATTTTTAATAGCTGAAGATAGAAAAATAAAGGAACTGGTAGGTTCTCAGAGTATAACAGCATCTTTGATGCAAGCAAATAATTAGAGAATCAGATACTTCAAAAACTACAAAGAATCATAGAATCGTTAAAGTTGGAAAAGACCCCTGAGAACACTGACACCAACCCTGGACTGAACACCATCATGTCAACTAAACCTCTGCATTAAGTGCCATGTCCAGTCGTTTCTTGAACAGCTCCAGAGATGGCAACTCTATCACTTCCCTGGGCAGCCCATTCCAGTGCTTCACCATCCCTTCAGTGAAGAAATTGCTCCTGATGTCCAGCCTGAACCTTGGTGCAGCTTGACCCCCACATGTCAACACCTCATTTCAGGTGGTTAAAGAGAGCAATAAGGCCCCCCTGAGCCTCCTTTTCTCCAGGCCAAACACCCCCAGCTGCTCCTCATCAGATCTGTGCTCCAGACCCTCCACCAGCTCCATCGCCCTTCTCTGGACTCACTCCAGCCCCTCAATGCCTTTCTTGCAGCGAGAGGTCCAAAACTGGACACAGGATCTGAGGTGTGGCCTCACCAGTGCCCAGTACAGGGGGACAATCCCTGCCCTGGTCCTGCTGCCACACTATTGCTGATCCAGGCCAGGTGCCATTGGCCTTCCTGGCCCCCTGGGCACACATGGCTCATGTTCAGCTGCTGTTCACCAGCACCCCCAGCTTCTTTTCATCTGGGCACCTTTCCAGACACTCTTCCCCCAGCCTGTAGCTCTGCCTGGGGTTGTTGTGACACAAGGGCAGGACCTGGCACTTTGACTTATTGAACCTTATACAACTGCCCTCAGCCCAACCTATCCAGATTCCTCTCCCACATGGCCAGCCTGTCAAAGTAATTCACTTCCAAGAGTTCCTACAGGTTACTAACATTTCCAACTGTTGTCTGTCAGGAAAAGTAATTCAGAACTTGGGCATAAAATCCTCAACAGCAATGCTGAGCAACACCACATGCAGCATCTACTGCAGAGTTGGAATTAACAGCAGCATTTTAACATAACTGTCTTTAATACCAGACACACACAAAACATGCTGGCTTTGTACATGGATGACTTTCAGCTACTTTGAAATGCAAAGGTTTTTTTACACATGCATTACTTACCAGTGACAAACTGAAACAGAGTCATGAATGAATAAAGCAGTCCACCTACTTAAATATACATAAAATTCCATTTATTTTCAGTTTCCCTGAATTACAGATGGCATGACACTAGTGAGATGATTATAAGGACAGTTGCTTTTTCATACAGTCTTATTGTGAAGGAGGGTTATCAGCTTGTCTAGGTATTGTAGAAGTGTAATCACACTTTCAGGATTCAGTCACTTACATCCTGAAAACTGTCCACTGGGGTTTTTGAGGTTTTTTTTGTTTTGTTTTGTTTTTTTTGTTTGGGTTTTTTTTTTGTTGAATGGGCAATGACCTTGCATTTTGGTGTACTGTTGAGCAAATTCTTAGTGATAACTTTTTATGTTGTTAAAACTGTTCAAACTGGTTTTTGTTCCATCTCATTATCTGATTGCACAGACTTATAATAATTTAACTATGACTTATGAGGAAAAAAGTTCAGATAACAATAGCAGTGGTTATTTCAAGCGAACCAATAAAATTTATTAATTTTAATATGTTTGTCATACATCTGTTTACTTTGAAAATTTGAGAGAAAGAAGAAGTGATTTCCTTAATCTGAAATCTTACATATTACATTCAAGTGGGTTTTATGGTATATATTTCAAATGTATAAAGAAAAAATATTATAATTAGAAAAATATAAGCCATTCCATTTTACCATTCCTAATCACTAGAAGCGATTTGTTCCTTCTCTCCTTGACATGAGAGCTACTTCTCACAGTAAAAATGTATTTTCTGACAAAAATAGTTTGCCATGGGTTTTTTCAGACTTTCTCTAATTTTATGCTTCCTGCTTCATCCATTAATAGTCTCATTTTGCTAAAAATTCACAGCAAGTAGTACACTAAAAAATGAAAGCATGCATATTTGTAAATTTACACCAGCTAGCATTTCTGCTGAATAATTGTTTCAAAAAATGCTTATTGCTGAACTAGAATGCCTTGTTACTGACTCTTACTCAATTTCCTAGAAAAATAAAAAGTTTAATTTTTTTTTGTCTCTCAAATAGCAAAAATATAAATTCCATTTAAAACACTGCCAATGGCAAAAAAAATACAATAAAACAAAGTGATTTTTTTGCAGAGTGTGTGAAGTGCCTGGAACAGTCATCAGAAGGAAAACAATGCACTGAGTGGCCTCCATGCTGGCCTGACCCTTGAGAACTCACGAGCTATGCATTAGCCACTTCCAGAAATGGCAGCTTGACTCCTTCTCAGACCTGGCTCATGCTGTTTGATTAGAAAGAGCTCAGAGGTTAACACTATTGTTCCATCTTTTCCCTCCTCTTTGGCTGTGCTGCTCCCCAGAAATCACCGGTGTGAAAGCTTACCAGAGTCTCTGTAGGCTCCATGATCCACAGGAAGGAGCTCAGCCTTCCCTCACAGCACAGGTTCTCTACATACATAAATAGGGGATTTTGTATTTTTCCTCCCTGTCTCCCTCTTTAGGCCTCAGAGTTCACTCTGGGTTACACCACCAATGACATTCAGCGGAAAATTTGGAATTTAAGACAAGTCTACCTTGTACTTTTAAAAAAAAACAGTATTAACAACAGCTTTACTGCTGGCTGCTCTCTTTGGGTCTGACCAAGCCCAAATGTTGCTGTTATTTTCAAGAGAGTAAAAACTGCTCCTTTTTGTCAAGGATGAAAAAGAGTCATTTGTGGAAGTGGACTAATGCACCAAATGAATTCTGAGATCACTTCAACACAATTGTCTGCTTTGCATCTGCGCAACCAACAGTTTCCTCAAATGAGCTATGCCTTCAAAGCAATGTGATGAAATTACAGGAGCAATCACCTCTCAAGTAACATAACTATCTTGCAATTTGCCATTGCAACAGTCTGACAATTCTCCTTATAATTGCAAAAAAATCTTTGAAAGAAAATTGAAAAAATACCAATCTTACAAGAACTTCTGTATCATGCTTTTGAAGTAAAGACCACAACAGCTGAAACAAGTCTGAGCAAGAATGTCTGAAGAATTCAGAACCGCAATCTAAAGGACAACCTCTTATTTTCATGCTAAATTAGTTCCCATATATCTGTGTATATAGCACTTACAGCACTTTGTCCCTCCAGCCTTCAGGAAGAGGAAGTCAAGAAGTATTTTAATAGGACAGATTTCATCAATTTTAATTTCCTTTAAGTATAACAACAAACTATATTCTAATGGGCAGAACTTATTTTCATTGCTATTATTTTTATATCTTATTAATTGTCACTACTGAGTACACTTAAATAAAAAAGACAAATATATCAGATGGCCAGTACTTGTCCTTGAGGGTTTTTTCCCTTCTTATTTTCCACAGTCATTATTCTACATAAAATTAACAGGCTAATATTCAAATAAATAAATCTTCTGCAACAGTGATTTCTGATCAAAGGTCATTGGCTCCTTTAAGTCTTTTAGGCTCTTTGCCAACAGATGCCAATCAGTAAAACAACCACTAACTGTTCCCCAGGGAAAAGAGGGACTGTGGAAGGGAAGAGTCATCCTAAGCAGCTACTAAAACTCAATGACTGAACTATGTAAGAATATCTATTACTGTCCTTTTGGCTTCAGATTTTGTTTTGTCTCCTTTCCTTATCATTAGTCATTTCTTAATATATATTGCACGCTCTAAAACATTGATCCTTTGCCAAAACACAGACGGTCCTTTCACATAGTATGGTATTATTCACAATCTCCCAGAACTGAAAAGTATCAGGATGCATCCTAGAAACAACAAAAGGTCATATAATTATTTTTAAAAGGCCAGCCATCCTGTTCATAAATGCTCACAGGACAAGTCATAGTTACTGCTTTCATAGCATCTCCAAAATAAGTAATGTGTCACAAAGGATTTAGGCTTGAGATGCAATCATTCCTTACTGCCCAAATCCTCCAGTGGAACAGAACTGTATTTCTTTCTTTCTTTACAGTATAGTCTCCCTCCATCCCTTGGTACACAATCTTCATATTTGCTGTCCATCTGACACATTGAGTAGCATCCTTGGCTCATAAAAGCAGAGTAGAGAGCACTGGAGCCAAACCATCCCCATGGGCAAGCACAGGTAATTGGCAAAACTTGCTGCTCTTTCCAGCAACATTATTATTCAGCATTCTCCAAATGAAAATTGTACATTGAAAATTACTTCACAGTAATGCAACACATAAAATATTCTGCAGCTAAATAAATATGCACTATTGCAAAAGATGATTCTTTGTAAGAAGTCTAATGCTTCCCATATACTGTTGGCATAAACAAGCAAACAGAAAAAAAACCAAACCCCAGGTTCAAAACCATATTCTAAAGGAGTCGTCTAACTTCCTGAATATGCATAAATTTACTAAATAAGTTGATTCTTCACTATACTTTATTCCTGTACCTCTTGATTCACAAACAGCAAGTCATGCTTTTCACCTAACAATAATCAAATGAAGATTTACCTTCATAAACTGAGAAAGAAGTTGAGGATCATACCAAAATTGGTGTAAATGGCTTTGTCAGAATTGCTGCAGGATGGGGATATGCACACTTTTGATGTCTAAATAAGGTGCTAAAGGACACTTATTGCCCTTCTGGTGCCACACAGTAATAGCAAGATGTAAAAATTTTCTGTGGGTTATATTAATTACAGAAGGCCTCACAATTCTCCCCAAGAGACAAAGAGTGCAGAAGTTCAGGAAAAAAAGTGCAAGCGTTGAGGAAGGAGGCAGAGCATTTACCCAGTGCTTGCATCTCTAGATCATCCTGGACTCCCTCCCGCCTGGCATAAGAAATTCATCTGAGTTGACCCTATTACTGCATTGCTTTAGAAGGTTTTCTATCATTAAAAGAAATGTGCAAGTATGAACGCAAGAAACTCCCTCCTCCACTGACACACAACTATATCTTGCAGAGCAATTACAAAAAATCCAAGAAAGTGGATACACTCAGTTAATTAATCCTTCAACTATAAAGAGAAAGTTGTAACATTAAAAATTGAACAATTATTTCCATGACACATTTAAATGGTGAGGAATAACCATCTTTGAATAAAAAAAAACAGGCACAAAAAGAAAACTAAAACATCTTTTATTCTTGGGATAAAAACCTGAAGAATATTAGTGTTAATAAAATCAATATGGAATGAATATAGATTACAATATAAGAAAGTTGTCTGAGAATTAAACAACGATTTCTGTTATCTCTGTTGTGTTTTTAACTGTAAAGATTCAACTTCATCTTTTTCTCGTCTCCCTCAAATAGAAAAATATTTCACAGTGTTCCCCATTCAGCCCCACAGCTATAACTATAAATTAGGTTGAATATTTATGTGCCAATTCAAAATGAGTTTTTTGAAACAATCCTCCTAAGAAGCAAGGTTCACTTCTTAATCAGGTCATGATGCAAAAATAATTCCATTCCCCAGTGCAGTAAGAAAGGTACACACATATTCGCTTAGGACTGATATTCACTATACTTTTTCTTCCTGTCACCAAACAGAGAGATAGAAAAAAAGTTTTCATAGTAATAACAGCAATCTTGATTCCAGTTTAAAAAGTCATTGCTCTTGGAAGTTAATCTTGTACATCAAATAGACATAGACTCTAAATATTATTTCAGCTTTTGCATAACCACATAACAAGCCACAAGTCTCATCAATTAATAATGGGAAACTAACATTCTGTAACAGAGTGAAAACAACAGCTAGGAGCCATTAATATCAATTGACATAAACTCCTATGGTTTACAAGAAGCATATCCTTTAATTGCTGTAATTGCTTTCCCCCAAGCTCACAGTACCTGGAGTATGGTATACGTGAGTGTTCTGCTTATAAATTGTATAAGAAAAAAGAACAACAGGTAAATTAATTTATTTTTGAATCTTCTTATTACTATTCAGTGCATACCAGATCTAATATGACATCCATCATCTAATTACCTTTTGACAAGAAGCCAAAAGGAAAATACTTAGGCAACCAAAACACAGGCAGAATTAGAATGGATTTACTGAAAGGGAGATACTAAGAAGAATAGGCCTGTTTATGTACTACTACACAATTAGGACATCAAATCTCACCTGGAAGTATTATAAAAACTAAATTAAAAATAAAAATACTCAAATATTGGGTACCAAATCTCTGCTAAGCCTCAGGACTTAATTATGTGCAATTTCTCAAAGTGTTTTTGCCATGTAAACTGGATTATCTGTATATGTTCTATGAAACAGTGACAATTCAATTATTAAGTACAGACAAGCAAACTCAATTCAAAAACAATTCCTAGATGCAAAGTGTTCTCATCCTGTCTTGACTTACTTATATTCCTTTTTTTTTTAACTACATTGTTGAGTTCTCATTATGACATTCCTCATGAGGTGTAAAATCTTGGCTTTGTTGATGTTAAGGCCAGTATTGCACAGATATGTTCCTTTTCCAGTTTTAAAAAAAAAGGTAAAAAAAGGAAACTCTCTTTTTATTCAGAGATATTCTTTTATGCATGTGTTATTATTATCTAAAATACACTTATTATTTTATGAGCAATAAATCCTAAAAAATCATGAATGGCCATAATTTAGAAAATTACAATCGTATTGTTCTTAAAGAATAACTACTTGAGATTGTCTTATGAATTTCCAGTCTGTTCCTCAGAGTTCCATTACATTTAGAAAAAAAAATCTTGAATAATTTTACCTCATTAAAATTAATATTTTGCTCATATAAAATAAAATAAAATTTAAAAATAGCATCTCATTGTCAAAGTCTTTACTATTTTATTTTCATAACATTGATCTTTCATCCAAGTACGGCAACAAGAACCACCCATATTGAGTAATAATAGCTAAGGCAAAAAATACTAGACATTAAAAAGAGAAGTAATCTGCTACACAACAAAATACATATTTAGACTTCAATCTCATCATACATGTGTGAAGGATCCCAAAAACCCATCACTGAAAAGATTTTCTTACAGTTAAATCATTCCATTGCAGAATAAATTTAATGTAGAAAAGAAATCTTCTATTCACAATAGCAGAACCAAACACAGAATATTAATTAACTCATAATGCAAAATGGTCTGTAGAAAAGCAGAAAACTAGAAGCAGTAATATCAACTCTCACCTCTTTGATACAAGGCAGCCAGACTGTTACTAGGCAATCTAAGAGTGAAAAAAGTGAATACAATAATACTTAAACACACTGATCAGCTCATAATTGTTTTATGTACTGAAATCTCTTTTCATACTTTTTTCCACATTTTCCCTTTTACCACATTTGGTTTTTTGGTTGTTTTTTGTTTGTGGGTTTTTGGGGTTTTTTTTTAAGAAAAAAAAAAGCCAAACCTTTCTTTCTATTGTCTATCCAGCATCCTTGGAAAAAACCACCAGATGGCAATGCAGTGTTCAAGTATTTCATTTAACATATATATTATAGGGAAAAAAGTCTATATGCGTCAGCATGAGGCTCTCTTTCCTAACCTATCTCCTCTTTGATGAATATTAAATAATTCATAAGCCAAAACTCTGTTCAGCACAAGTATATGATCAAATACCATTCAACCTGTAAAGAAGAGACTTAGAAATCTAGGTTTCTATGAGTGTAAAACCACATGGCCAAAAAAAAANCAAAAAAAAAAAAAAAAAAATCAACATTTAGTTCAAACTATGAAACTGGATAATTTCAGGAAAAATCACTGAAATGAAATCACTTAGAAATGCATTACCATAAAGTTCTCAAAATACTATCAAGAACTTAACTGAACTGCACAAAAAGTAAATCTACACACGTTTTAGGCACATCACTAATTTATATGTAGTTTGGTTTCATGCTAAGAAATAGGCATTATCTTCTACATTTCTGAAGTTTAATTCAATTCCTGTAAAACTGTGTGCTGAATGAATCAAAATATGTAGGCTTAAAGTATTTATTTTTCCTTTGCATCAAGCAGATCACTGTGATCAGACAGGAACTGTTTCATGAAGGAAGATGCTTTAAGATATTTAAAGGAGCTGAGAAGTAGCAGAAGAGTCAGCTTCTCATTTAGCAAATCTTATCTGAGATCTGTTATTTGACAAAGGAATGTTCCTCTTTGCAGTTACTGCTGCAGGCTCTGAAGCCTCTGTGGTTTAGGGAGACTTCGCTGAATACTCAAACACCCAGTTAATAAACACGACAGCCACTGTGAAGTTGGTGGTTGGAACAGGGAAGCTTACAGCAAAGAATCTTTTCTTTCCTGTGAAGGCATTACAGCCTGTAGGTGTTGTATGGTGAACTCTAAATGACAAGAAAAGTTAAGGTGTGCTTATAAGTCTTGGGCACACATGAATTAGGAAGAAGTTTTTTGCATTATCTGTATTTAGTAATGGAATTTTTACTACAACTGCTCACCCATCCATTTTCATGCAACAAGCACCGGGATCACATGCTCTCATTGCAAAATAAATCCAACATATATTAAAGAGTAACTTGAAACTGTTCAGAACTTATTTAAAATATTAACTGGGGGGAAAAAAGTATCTTCTGTCAGATAGAGACAATCATAGAAGAAAAAGTGTTAAAACAGGTAAGTGGAAAATCTGTGAGCAAACTGATTTAAAGTATGTTTTCTGGCTAATGTAATAAACCTTGACCAACACTTTTCCCTTTATCCCCTATACTGCTATATTTATTTGATTCATAGCACACCACATAGTGGTAGAAAGAATCAAAGACCACCTTTAAGTAATTTAAGTGCTTTATACAAGGATTGCCCTCATGATCAGAGATCTAATCCAACGCAGCACAGCCTAAGATTTCTTCGATTGAAAAAAGGTTTATTAACCTTCCTTTTAAACAAACAAAACCAAGAATACTATATTGATTCTAATTGTTTTCACATATAGCTAATTATTTGATATAACTTCAGTCCTGAAAGCCAACAGATGGTCAGAACTGCTATGGATTTTAGAAAAATTACTTTCTCAAGGTAGGTTTTCATGGTTGTGAAAAATCAGGGAAGGGGTTGGAAATATATTTCTACCAGACTGAAAAACTCATTCTTTTATTAATCACCGTCTTTTCAGCAGAGCTGATAAATAAACATAGAAAAGAGGTTAAGTACTCTGACAGTATTGAAAAGACATATTTTCAAGGACAGATCTCTTTTTAATATGGAATACTGAATATATAAAATAAACATCAAATATATATAATCATATATATTTAATACAATTAATAATACATGTGAAAATATATTAATTGAATAAATAAAAGAAGAAAGTACATAAGATCTGGTTTTAGGTTTGGTCATCAAAAGCAAGCTCAACAAAAGTGAATTAGAAGAAATAAATCCCAATTAAAACAACTATTTAGCATATCAATGTAAAATTCTTTAAGTTTATTACATTCCTGTAATTTGCAACAGAGACGGAAGTAAAGAAAAGCAATACATCTCAAAAAGGTGGACACTGCAACTCCATATTTATAACTGTTATAATATAACTAAGTATAAAAATATTACTTTCTCTTTTTTTCTTTGCTTTCACGCTGACATTGCAAAGACAAAATGCATTCACAAGTGGAACTGACTGAAGAGATTTAAACCATGCCCTCACCATGCCCAGATTCTGGCTAACATGTTCGCATAAAACCAAAGTTCTACTTTCCAAGTTGATTTTTTTTTTCCCACTTCAAATTATGAGTTTCATCAACATTAGGAAACCATCTATATTTTCACAGTACATGTAAGTCAATCTTATTTTGTTAAAATTTCTGTTAAATAAGGTTTTCTCTGTAGAAACACTTTAGTAGTGCAAAGGTAGCCCTCCTGAACACCCAAGGGAGGTCAAAAAACTAAACCAAGCCAAACCGAATCAAACCAAACAACAACAAAAGCAAACCAAGAACCATCACACACTACTACATTCCTCCTAGCACTGAAGAAGTTCTTCAAATCTAAAATCCTCAAAGCAACATGGCCAAACCATTACTGAGATTTCAGTGACTCAGAGATGTTTTCCTTTGCACATGCAGTATGACAAACCGCCCCCTTGGTGATACATCTAATTGAAGCTTTACACAGGAGAAGCATGCAAAAACATCAAAACTTGTTACAGTAAGGTATGATCCAAAGATTTCCATTATAGTTTTTTTCTTTTTATTACAGCATTAGGATGAGATATAGAACAAATTCTACATATCTTGAAAAAATTTGTACATATTTTCTTTTGCTGCAATTATATTACTTTCCCAAACATAAATTAAATTGAGTATTTATCATTTTTCCTCGCATTGGTTAATCAAATGAAGAGGATACAGGCAAAAAATTATGAAACAAAAATGCAAAGACAACCCAAGTTATCACTGTCACTTTCAAGTAACAGGTGATAGCTGGACTTTTTTTTAGTTCCTTAAAAATGGATGTCTTTGTAAAATTTACCTTAAGATGATCAATAATGTTTTTACTAAATTTGGATTAAGCAGCCTTGACTAAAAGGTTAAAAGTATTAACTCTTAATCAAACAGGACAACCTTAGCCAGGCACATTCAAAGGATATCCACATTACCTGTCTAGGCTACGGCATTTTATAAACATGTCAACCTATCACTAGATCCTTTGCTCTGCACACAGAGCATTTCAGTTTTCTTGAGTTTCAATAATCCCAAATACACTTTATTCTCAAGTTTTCATTAAGGAATACCTTACTTTGTAGTAGTACTCTGTGTTTGCCTTCCCTACATCAACATTTCCAGCTAGTAAAATACAGGAGACATAATCTGTTTCATTCTGTTGTTACAAATATAATCCATTGAAAATGCAAGGTATAATTTAAGATATTGCCAAAAATGTACAAAGAGCTGTGTTCTCCCCAAGCACCAGTTTACAACTACTACCAATCAAAAGACAAAAATAAATCAGAGACAGACTTCTGGAACAGCACAACAAAAGCTACCTAAAACACTCCAATACCAAAAGGAATCTTACAACTAACAACAAACCTAATAAACTAATTCAATCAACATGGGATTAAGACTTTCATTAATCCACCAACATAGAATTAAGGTTTTCATTAAGGATTTAGTTTTCAGTAGTGCCGTATAGTAAGATAGGTTGCAGAAGTAGTATCCTATTTTTTTCATTATCCAGTGAAAAGCCAAAGAGAATAAAATTAGAATTTCAGGGTGACAGAGAAAAAATTAATCTAAAACTACCCAACTGTCTGAATACTGACTGTTTTTGTTTGCTGAATTAAACTTTTCAACCATGTATTAGGTATCCCTTTCAAAAACACATTTGATGTTCACTTTTCATGGTTATTAAACTTAATGTGTTTGATCTACTTGTTGTTGCTTAAACCCAAACTCTCTGATCTTAATTTCCCAAAGTATATAGCAAAACAGATAAATCCAGTAACCCAACAACACTGACATAGTCTGCAGTACTGCAGACGATACAATACTGCAACACAGTCTTTTAAGTAAGTTATAAAGTTCTGCGAATAACTTTCCTTCAGCAGGTGAAAGGTTATATTCGCTTCACATTACATACCAGATTTTTTTTTCATCAAGTGCACACAAAACCATAGTCTAAAAATATACTGAAGATGACAACTGTTCTTGCTGCAGAATTTGAAATCCTCTTAACTGTATTTCAAACCACCGTAACAACATCCTGCTATATACTTGCAAACACCAAGCACTTCTTTCCAAGCCACATTGTAACCACAGAGATAAAGATTTACTTACCTGATCCCCTTTTGGTTACAACCTTCAAGCTCTGAGTCAGAGTAGCATACAAGAGAATCAAGTTGGGAATAGGAGCTTTCATCTTCTGTCTTTCCGTGGCTGCTTCCTGGAGTACCAGAAAATAGAAAGAAACACTGGTTGTACACTGGTGCTGTAACAACCTAGAAGTAAATATTCATATAACTGACATTGTGGAAAAACTAAATACAGTTTTTGTGAGAAATTTAAAGCACTAAAAATGTTTTATTCTTTATTTTTAAAAAATATGCAAACTAAAACCACCATAAAACAAACACATGCACACACTAGATTTAAACATGGAGCTTGTTACAACTTTGTCTACACATTGAAAATGCACTGGGTGCCTGCTAAAACTTTTAATAGATCTCCTGAAACATCTATTTATTTCTTTTTATCATACAACTTTTGTCACCCACCAACACAAAAAAGAAAAAAAATGCCCTTCTTCATCAGTTTTCCTCTCATTTATTAATACCACAAACAGAGCAGAAGATTCACAGTAAAATGAACATCTCATTTTAAAAAAATCTGATCATCTTCTTAGGAACAGTGAAAGAGGGAAAATAAGAGCACATCAAAGTAACCAGCAGAGACATTGGCAACTTCTTTTTAGGTGAGCAAGTTCCCATGCAAATTCAAACTAACATATTAACTGCATTAAATCAGAAGTTAATGTTAATTAGAATGGAGATAAGCAGAGCACAGATTGTGTTTTAGCCTTCACCTCCAACATGTGAATAAAAGATTTGCATTTTTATTTACTTACTCTGAGTTTTCAGTGGTATGAGCTGCTGGTGAAAGCAGGGACTAAACCTTTTGTTAATTCTTCATATAAGTAAGTGGGTGTCATCTACTCATGGTGATTATCAACTTTCTTCAGGATAGGTTGATAGGGCTAATATCTCATATTTCAGTGTGTTGCAAGAGGAAAGGAGGATAAATCTGCCTATTCAAGCTAGACAGCAGCCTATCTATGCTATCTATATTCATTAGAGTAGCTTATACAAAAATATTCTTGTCTAACGGGGATGAGAAAGGGCTGGGATCAATGGTTCTTTAATATTATAACTCTGACCCAGACTAAACCAATGTGGTTTTGATATTCACCCCTTTTAATCACAGCACTGGACAGCAACTGAAAAAATTCTCTGAAGGTACCACATAGTACAAGTTTTGATTTCTACAGAGACCATAAATCTTTTGCACTTTGACTGATAATCAGATTACTGAGTACCCAAGACATTTTTTGAAAGCAGCATCTTAGAATATCTTCATCTTAGAAGAGAACAGGTTGGAAATAAGAAAGAGCAGGTGTACAAAAAAGGACATTATGGGAAGAAGTGCTTAAAAAATGATGACTTCATATATAATCGGTATTAAAGCTTTACATTTCATGACATTTCAGACTTATGCAGAAACCTACTACTATTCATTACTGTGTATTTAATAAAGATGAAGTGAAATAATGTATTTTGACAAGTCTGTGCTATCTTATTTTTTATAACAATATTTGTACTCACAGGGAAATACACAAGTGTTTGTTAATTCATGGTCTTTAACAAGCCTCAGCATGCTCGTATCACAGTGAAAGACTGTCACTTGCCTACACTCACATGCTACTTCAGGAAATCTAGGCAATTTAGGAATTAAATATGAAATATGGGATTGCTAGGAGGTAGATTATGTGTAATGCTAACATTTTTAGTTAAGTTTAAAATTTAACAACATAGCATGACCACCGGCAGTTATAAATAATACAGAACTTTAGAAATTTAGAAGCTAGCAATAAAGGTTAATTCTCCAGGAGCACAGTGAGTAGATACCACAATGTGTTACGCCACATTTTTCTGCAGACTTTAGTCAAGCTTTCTGAAATCAAAATCTCATTTCTCAGTCACTGCACTAACTGATGCCGCAGGAAATCCTGAAGCTGGTATCTTCAGCCTCCAGGGTACTAGCAAGAGTCAGCTCCTTGCTCTGTGTGAGCCTAATAAATATTGCCCAAAGAACCACGGGATCTTACTATGCAATTACAAATCCAGTAAATAGGTTCTGACTGTGAAAGCATATCCAAACACATCCTTTTTGACCACACATCCAAAGATAATATTGCTGATCGCTGTGAATAAGCGCAAATATATACATATATTTGCATATGTATGTGTATGCATGTATTTATTTCTATTTATAGATATTTGTGTAGGGAAACAGTAGTTTCCTATGGAGTAGCTACAAAGAGTGATTCTATCAAAGCAAGCCTCAGTAAATACAATAACATCAATAAGAAACTGTTCAGTAAACGAAAATCTTTTTTTGGTCCATGCATATATCACTAATTTAAGCTGTCAAGTCAACAAGGGAACCATTATTACAACAGTATAGCAGGAACTGCATTTTAAACATATCACCGTGGAAGACATTCTCATGTACATTTATTCTCAGAGATTCATCTCTAACTTAAAGGCACAAGTTAAACTGGCTGCTGCCTACCTCACTTGTCATAAATCCCTAGGAAGTAAAGTCTGCTGCTGTCTTTGGAAATACCAGAAAGAACTTACTGCTAAAGGAAAAAAAGAAGGGAGAGATGACTCCCAACAGCAGCCAATGCCTCCTTATAGCAATATAAGGAACAAATCAGATCTTACACAGGCTCTCTCCAAAGTCTTCCAACCCTTCTCTTCTGTTTACACTCCCTTTTGTGAGGAGTATTTCTGGTCTTCTCTATGTTTTAAAAATCAAACACTCAACCAAAGAAAATGCAAAGAAGTAAAGATGAGTTTATCGGAGGTGGTGCCTCACGGCTCTGGAAGTTGTCTGGGCGGTTGGAAAATCTGCCTCTGGTTATTCATGTGAGTGATTCAAAACAGATATTTAACATCTCTTGTCCCTTGTTCCGGGTGAATGCCTCGGAAATTGACTATTCTAGAAAATGTCACCCTTGTGAAATTGGTTGTGAAAACAAAATAAGCAAGTCAGAAGAAAATATACAAGGAACATCCCAAGGGGAATCTCACAACAAGTCAACAAAGTCAACAGAAAATGCCTTCACTGCCGCAATGAGTATGCCCGAGGCCTAGACACTGTAACACATTCAGGTAGCTTTTAAACGAGAAAACAAAATAAAAGGCATAATTCTGAGAAGCCAAACTCTTAACACTAACTCGAGTGTGATATCTCATGAATTTGAAATAGCCTTCTTTCAGCAATGAATTTCCTTCTTTCATCAATGAATTTTTAAAGGAAAAGACTATTTTACTAGTTCCTTAGCTGTGATTTATTTCTTTTTTTAAAATAACATTAAGAAATCCAATTTTTAACAAGCAGAACAAGTCTGCTGTTTCTTCAAGCAATAGTTAGACAGACATCTTACATATATATCTACAAAAGTCATTTTCATGGTTGTTTTTTTTTCCGATTTTCAGTTATTTCCACTAAAAAGCCAAGAAAATGCATCGTAGTTATAAACTTAATTTCTGGTTTTTAAGCTGAATCCATTTTAACATGGTTTACATATCCTTTGGGTTTAAAACTCTTATACTCCAAAGGTGAATAGTAGACTAAGGAAGTCTTTTAGAACCAGGGATTTTTGGCTGCTTTTTCTTTATACAATACCAAAGATAAAAAGTTTCTTTCATCTTTAAGCAGTATTCACAACTTCAGATTTGCAGCAGTGGGTTGTTTGTTTGCGTGAACCAAAGCACTGAAAAAATGTTAAACATTTCTGCACAAATACATTCCACACAAATTTTAACTGGGCATATTAATAACTTTAAAAAAAACCTTCTCTGTAGAAGGTGTCACTGCTTAACACAAAAATGCCATAGCATAGCATTTGCATCAGAAAGTATCTCATTTTCTAGTTGAGACAGAAATAGAAATACAGCTGTATATCAAGACTAACATTCTTTGGGGAAATGCCAAGAATGCTTTTTCTCCTCAATTGTCATAAATACTCACTGTGAGGAAAATGCATACACATAGACACATGCTTCCCAAAACAGCTCAGCAGACATTAAATTAACTGTATTGAGGCAGTTCCAGATAAGGCATGAAAATAGAAGTTTGATTTCGTTATTGTACTTCTATTTATTATGGGCCTTTCCCAATACTTGAATCAAACTTAACTGAAGTAAGAAATTTTCCATAGGCTCAGTCCCTTAAAATAACTTTAAGGAGTTGATTGTCACTTAACCTATAAATGCTGGCAGATGTGCGTTGACTAATTATTTGAAAATCTTTTTTCTTCCCATACTGTTGTTCTAACTTTGAAGATTTTTTTTTATATACATGTTAAAAACTGCTGCATTATCTTTCTCCATCATATGCCTTTCAAAGGAAAAGAAAAAAAGCAAAATAATATTGCAACACCCTCTGAAATCTGCATGATATTTCATGATTGTTCTGCAGAATGACACGAAAGTAAGAGTAAATTAAGAATGAGTAAAAAAATTACAAAGAACAACCACCTGAACACATAAGGAAAAAACCTAACAAAAATGCCTGTTCAGTTATTGTATCTTTTTATGTGGCAGTTCTTTAGAAATCAATGTGATTTCATAAATGTGTCAATTCATTGTCATGCGCTGACCTAGAACAAGACAACCCTAGCAATTCTCAAAATGGTAGCTAAAAGAAAATATACCTGTTTCAAATACAAAAATCCATTAAATTAGTCCTTTTCAGAGTCCCAGTAAACAAAAAGATTCATCAATCAAATTATGAAGACGTCATGAGAAACCACTCAAAAGACAGGAAACTACTGCATTACCAATAAGCTACTGCATTTGCTTTCCAAATCATCCCTCTTCCTCCATGCTAAGCAGCATTCCTAAGTTCATGCAAGTTGTGGNAAAAAAAAAAAAAAAAAGGAAAGGATGATTTAACAAGCAGTAAGGGTTAAAGGAATGGTGACAGTGTTTTAAACTGAGATAACCAAAAGCCAGTATGCCACCTGTCCTGCAGGGCACATTGTGAACGGGAATCCAGTGGAGCCTCTGGAGAGGTTTCCAACCAACTGTATTATGACTTTTCCTATGAAACCTGATACTCATTACTGCCTTTAAAAGATACTTTTTTACTGACTCCATCCATAATACAAGGTATAGCATACATGGCAATCTATCTGGAGAAAGTTAAGATTATTATTCCATGTATCTCTGTATATGAAAATATAATCTACTTTTCCCAAACATTTCCATTAAGAAACATGCATCACATAAACATATAAAAGAATTTAAAAATATTTTACAATGAGAAAGAATCCTCATACGAGCTGAATATTTATTTTCTTAGTCTTATGTGAAAAAGTAATGTCAACAATAGTATTTGAATGGAACATGGACTAGCAAACACTCATATTTTTCACACTGTTTAAATTGCTGAACGTGTTTCTAAATATTTCATTAAGTGGCTTTTTTCTGTACTATGTAATGAATAAGATTTCTGGACCGTGCTTTTTCTATTATGAGACAAATAAATTGTAGCAGGTTGCAGATACCTGAAACTTAACTTGTCATTTGTTTGAGGAACCTCTCTTGAAGGAAAAGATAAACATCTTGTCCTTCCGAACTGCGGACTGAAATAGTCACACAGCTGAAGACTATCTGATACATAATTTGGGGAACTGCAGGGGCTAAGAAGAGGAAACACAGATTCAGCAAAGACATACAAAAGGGAGATGATAGCCTCTTTCCAATGGTCTCATAGGACCTTGTGGGATCCAGGTCAGCAGGGTGTCCTTGACAGTCCCAGATAGTTCACCAAGGTGGCTCAATCTGTCAGAAGTGTTGATGCAAATGGAGCAGGAAAGAAAATCTTTGGATAGTGAGGGAGTGAGTTATTTACAGGGTAAAGGAACAAAGGATGGACAGAAGTCTCTGTTCATTTCTAGGAGCCTTTACTTGAGATAAAAAAATACATCAGCCTAAGTTTAAAATAATCTTGTGCTGTTATTAGAAGTAGATGCCTCCCTCTTAACAGTTCACAACTCATGGTCATAAAGGAACAAGAATCTGAAACTAAGGAAAGGTTTCTCAACAAAAAATGTAACCAATTCGAACCAACATGATTGAGGTTTCCAATGTATCTAGAAGGATACAGAAGAAATGTGTTCTCATAATGTGAATTAGGCCAACGGATTAATGAAAAATTTGAAACCATAATTTCTTTTCCTGGACAGCAAATAAAAAGCATTATAGCAACCTGGCAGCAAACTTACAGGCAATAATCAAAAAGTTCAGCTCAACAGCAACATTTAAACAAAGATAGTTGGAAAAAGGTTGCTGTGTTACTCAACTTCTAAAGGGAGATGTAGAAAATAATAAAACACTTCTCCCTTTTCATAGTCTTAAACACATAAAGTCAGATAAAGAAGAAAAATTAAAAGAATATCAGTGTGATTTTGAAATGCTTCCCTTCCAAATAAAGTAAAAGACCTTCTTTCCAAATCTGTGGGCATTGGCGACCTTCACTCAACTTATGGAACAATTTTGGGATGCGAAATATCTACAACCACTTATTGGCTCTTCTGTCGGTTCCTTGACCACTCTGTATCTTCGCTTTTTGAGGGTTAGTAGCCTTGTTTTTGCATTGAGATGAAATTCCACCCCCGCCTAAACTGACAAGGTTTTAATACTATGAGTGTAATTTTATTGGACAATTATGTTTGTGTTTTCAGACAACTAAATGAGCTCCTGAAATATTAACAATAGCAATGCAATAGCAGAAACATAAAATCACAGAATGGTTTGAGTTGGAAGGGACCTTAAAGCTGCTGACCTGTCCATATCACTGATGAAGACGTTGGTCCAGTACCAACCCCCCAGGGAATGCCACCCATCACTGGTGTCCACTCGGACATCGAGCCATTGCCTGTAACTCTTTCACTGAGATCACACAGATAATTCTTTATCCACTGACTGGTCCGCCCATACAATTAATGTCTCTGCACTTTAGAGACAAAGATGTCATGAGGGGCAGTGTCAAATGCTTTGCTCAGGTCCAGGTAGAGGACATCAAGTACTCTTCCCCCATCCACCACCTTGGTAAACCTGGCACAGAAGACTCTCAAATTTGTCAGGCATGATTTGCCCTTAGTGAAGCCATGTTGGCTGTCAGCCAACACCTCCTCATTTCCCATGTGCCTTAGCAGAGATTCCAGGTGGATCTCCATGATCTTGCCAGGCACCAAGGTGAGACTGACCACTCTGTAGTTTCCCAGGTCTTCTCTATTTTACTTTCTAAAAACTGAGGCTGTATTACCCCTTTTCCAATCTGTGCTAAGTATTTTCACTTTATGGGTTTGTGGAATTCAAGCACCTTTTCTGCATATGGCAAGTTTTCAAAGACTAGCCATTTGCAGTAAAAGCAGGGCAGAACAGCTGGATTCTTTAGTTTCCTATGTGAGTACTTTTCTTCCATTTTCTAACTTATGAATAGTAACAATTATATAACAACATAATAAGTTTGAAAAATGAATTTGCAAGATGTAACTTAAACGAAATCTAGTTTTGAGCTTATGTTAGGATAAAAGAATTTTTTAAAAAAGTTCAGTCTTCATAAATTTTTCTGAATAGTTACTTGTTAAAATAAGCAAGTTCTTTCTCAGACACTAACAGAAGTTTTTAGGTATTTTGACTATCAATAAACCTTACAAAAATGATTTATTTCCAAAAATTTCCCAAACAGTATCTTCCATCTGAGTCACTAATGAGAAAGATGTTTTCCCTCAAGATGAAGGACAGAAGGATGTGGAGGATGAAGCTCCACTGTGAATATTCTGACAGAATGTTAAACACAAAATAATAACCCTCCCTTACCATCACATCAGTTTACATCACACCAACATCAATGGTTTTCCACAGCTGATACTTGAAACACAATTTTGCTAACACAAGGTAATCTTTACACATGACCTGTTACACGTCTAGTTTAATGCTTGCTCTATCCTGCCATTTAAGATGTTAGGGAAGTTGTCTGTAATTTAAATTACACTTCGTACTATATGAGCTCCCTTTGCACTTTAGAGTTGTGAAAAGGGAGAAACAAGTGTTTCATTTATCCCCTCTCTCACACAGACGAACTGACAAGCCCTTTATACTTGTTCAAACCAGATTATGACAACCTGTTGTCAGATCCTGATGACATCCTGAGGTGAGTACTGGCCCCGAGTGTCCCTTCCCAGACTACCCTGAGACCTCCCTTGCTTGGCCTGGGACCCCTTTCAGCTCCCCCTGGGGATGTCAGTCCCTGCCTCGGTGACACTCCAGGAGTGCTGGGCTCCAGCCCCACCCCTGGCCCTGACCGGATGCTGCCAGCACTCCAGGCAGCCCACCCCAGCATGGATTCCTTGCACATGTGCTACCTTCAGCTCTCTCTCCTGTCATCTTATGGCTAGAGCCCCAGGCCATGGCTCATTATTGCCATGCCAGAGGCTGTTGACAGACCCCACAACCAATGACTGTGGAACTGCACCCCTTGGTGAGGGCACCAGTGCCAGTCTTGGGGTTGGACAGGATGCCTTCACCACACCCTGACACCTTGCTCCTCAAAAGGGTATGAAATCCAGAACAACTACTCACCTATGTCTGTCCCAAACCTGCTTATTCCCAATGGGAGAAAAAATTAATACTATAAATATCCTGAGAAGAGTTGCTGCATCCCCTTGAAACTGCATAGATTGTAAACAGTTTTGTGTTTACAGAAATAATAAAAAGCTTTACAAGTTCACTATTTTATCAAATATCTATGACATAATTCTTTTAAGATGTCAGCAGACTATAAGCAAGATCACATATAAAAACATTTGAGTAGCACCAATTCAGTACCTGCATGAGATTTCACAGGCAAGTTACTGCCTGACAAAGACAAGAGCCCATATGATGAAATTTCCATTTGAATATGAACAAGGACCTGAAAAGAAATATGTATACAAAGCATTAAGGCAGCTTTACCATTCCGATACATCACCCTGTGTACCATAATTTAAAGCTGAGCAATTTCTACAAAGGTTATCATCATTTAATTGGTTTGTAAAGAATTCAAGCATTGATGATATGCAACTATACCAGTGGTGGGTATAGCAAAGCAGGTCTTTCTGCTCTGTTCTGCACCCCATCAACGCAAGTCAGCTCTCCTGCAACACTGACAATCACATCACGCTCTCGTAAGTCCTGATCTCTTATTATAAAGAGGAGTAGAAGTGTAAAAGGAAGTAGTATTGCAAATGGCACTAAGACTTCTCCCATTTAAATTGTAGAGCGTTTAGCTGCACTGAACGAGATGACTTTGAAACTGCCCAGACCCATCATTCCATCTGGGATGGCATTCCTTAGCCCTGTTTCTTATTTGATATTGATCTTGTTGCTTTGTTTAGCTAGTTTTTGAAAAGCATATCTCAAGGCCTTTAATTCCTAGCCAAACTCTGCTTGCTATTTCACTGCCCGAGCACCAACCAACCACCCAATAATCCCAACACACTGCTTCAGTGGAAAGTAGCAGATCTATGATTATTGCTTACCTTCAGCTGTAATCTCAGCCTGTACTGAGATCCAAGGTCACAAAGCAGTGTGGCTGGCCTGAATAACTACTGCATTTAACTTCCTTACAGTCATTTACATTTTTAAGCTGCTGAATAGTAGTGTTTATTAGTAGCTGCATTTTATGATTTGACACTAAGGGCAAGCTGATGGTTTCAGAAGAGGCAGAGCTTCCAGTTTACCAATTATGTATTACTAATGAGAACTCATTAAATACATAATATCTGAACTTCATGCTGCAACATCCTGATAATTAACAATAGCTGTTCCAAAATGAAAATTTCAGACAATAACAGTGGAAAGTATAAATCAAGTAAAGATTTACATATATTCAGGTTACAAGCTAAGTATCACAAGTACCAGGGTCACAAACTAAATTGCAGTCTATTCAGTATGTTTTAGCAATTTTCCTACCTGGGAGATATTATAATGACATTCTTCAAAATCTTGATTAGAGACTAATGATCCAAAATGAAAAGACCTTCTGAAAAATAACTTCTCTGGAAAGAGAATTATTTTGTCTGGAAAACAGTAATATTTTCTTCCACCATGACCAGTACTTATGTAGCCGTTCAAAACTGGAATTTCAAACACTCATGGACTGAGAATCACTCTGGTCTTGCCTGTGGTAGATCAGGCTTGGGATTCCAAGACTCTTATTAACAACCTGTTGTCTTAAAATGGATTAAATGGGCATCAGAAATAACAGGAGGAAATACTGTAACCCTGTGACTCTTTCGTTCCTACAGAAATGTTAAAACTATTAAGCCAGAACTTGTCTCCTTTTACTTCTTTTTCCAGGCCCCTGGATTTAGCATGCACAGCTGCACGGCACCTTGTTTTCCCCAGAAATTATAGAGATTGTTGTCATCAAAATAATTGGATTAGGCATTTGGGACACGTGGGTTCAACTCCTTCAAATCAAGAAGACTTACAAAATAATGCCTCTATTTCCTGGGCCTGTGCTGTACTTCCATAACACATACACACATTGTGTGCTTTCAAAGGAACAGTTTGTGACGAGCAAAATGTTAACTTGTAAAATAAATGCAGCAAATGTTTACGGGTAGCTCATTCAAAACTATTCAGTTAATTTCTGCCCTGTTGTACTGGGTAGAATGATTCCCATCATACTCTAAACGTAAAAGTGGAGCATTCCATAAAATTTTATCAGCTCCTATTGTGAAAGCCCCCAGGAAGCTTTAAAAGCTCACTAGAAATGCATCTGGTTTCTGCAGATTTCAAAACTTAGCATAAGTGTATTTGCCTGTGAATCTATGCTATTGACTGACTAGTATTATGCCAATAAATCATGAATACAAAATCTCTATTAGGGTAACACTGCTGAGGTTTTACTTCCTTGAGAACTGATGTCTAAAAGAAGAGATTTTTCACTCTCTATAACTTCCTGAAGGGTAGTTGTAGGCAGCTGGGAGTTGCTCTCTTTCTCCAGGCAGCAACTGATAGAACGAGAGGACACAGTCTTAAGCTGCGTCAGGGGAAATACAGGTTGGATATTAGGAGGAAGTTTTTCACTGAAAGAGTAATTAAATACTGGAATAGTCTGCCCGGGGAGGTGGTGGAGTCACCACCCCTGGATGTGTTTAAAAAGAGACTGGACGTGGCACTGGTTGCCATGATCTAGTTGAGGTGTTAGGGCTGGGTTGGACTCGATGATCTTGAAGGTCTCTTCCAACCTACACATTCTGTGATTCTGTGTACATTCTAAAAATACATGAAACAGGAGTTGATGCTTATACTATTTACACAGGATTCTGGATTCTAGGACATACTCCCCATACGCACACTGAGAAAGGACATGATCACTCCCTCTCCAAGAGCAGCCAGCCCAGCCTCTGTAAATTAACCGGGAACACAGTATTTTCTGGGTTACCTCTGACCCACAGGAAGTGACAGTCATCTGTCTGTTCCTGTCTCTCAGTTGCTCCAGGCTGTTGTGCTCACACATCGATTGAGGGATTAGAAGTGGATGCAGATGCAAGGTAAATTTATTTTACAGGCAGTGAATTTCATACCACACACATAAATCTTATTAACTCTTCATTGATTATAACACAAGGAGATTAATAATAGCTATAGCCTTTCCTTTAAGTAAGCTAGAAGTAAAACAGTTTATGGGGTTCCAATGCTTTTTTTTTTTTAATTTTATTTCATTTTTACATTTAGTTAAAGGAGATTATTCTCATGAAGAATTGTGAACTAGAGCTTCCAAAATCAATTCTGTAATGACAGTCTCCCATTGTTTCATCAGGACAACCAAAGGCCAATACTCTGGAAGGCCAGATACCAAATGGACTTCTACACTTCCTGTTGTTAGCTCAGCATTATTTCTTAATTGTTTACATGATGAGAAAAATATTTCAATTGTTACATTTCCAGATCAAACAAGGTGGGATGAATTGCATAAGTGTTTAAGGTCATTGGCAGTAGTGAAAATTATGCTGACAGACTACAGAAATCATATTAAAAAACCCCCAAAAACTCCAGAGGAACAAATGTTAATTGTCAAATTAAGAAGATCTAATCAACCAAAGGCAGGGAGGATGAATAACAGCTGGCTAGGAACTGGTTCTGTAGGAAAGGATCTATCAATTATAGTAGATTAGAAGCTGAATACCACTCAGACTACATTTTCTAAAATAAAATGCCATCCTGAGATGTGCATGGAGCAGGGTAATTGTAGAACCTTTATCTTTTTAAAAATCTTTTTAAAAGTACATTTAACATTTATACAAAAGGACTAAGTACAGTTGACCTTGACATTGGGTGGTGGAATTCCATACTTTTGATTGTATGAAACTTCCCCTGAAAATAAGAGTTGGATGTCTGTGAAGTCCACACATTCTGGAAAACACTTCTTCAAAACAAAAAACCAAGGAATAATAGAGTGGTTTAAGAGAGAGAGCAAGAGTGTAAAGCATAGACAGTGGTCAGTCCACCAGTACTGGCAGCATCCACTGCCCAGGATGTGTCATTTCAAAAGAAATGATGGCACTATAAGGACTCATTCAACAGCCAGTGCAGTCATAACAGGTAGAAACACTGATTCTGTCTCACCTGTTCAACATTTTTTGGAGACAATAGGCATTCCTAGAATAAATACTGCCATTGCTGACATTTGCCCACCCTTTTGGGATAAGAAATTCTGAGGTGGATCTAAAAGACACACGTGCTTCATTTGCTATGGCATTGTGGCTCATGGTGGTGTCTGGNAAGGGAAGGGAAGGGTTTAGAGGAGATGAAAACACTCATTACATCAGTATCATTGGTTTATGATAAAATGTGACTTAGGAGAGTGAAAAAAATCAGAAAAAAAAATCTGTTAAATTAGAGATTTTTAGTTGCTGGTATTGTGTCAAGCAGAGACAATCATGCTTGAAATGCCCCCATAGTAACTTCCATCCTTAGTCTCACTGGAGGCAATACAAGGAAAATGTAAGAATTCAGAGTGAGGTGCCTCACAGATCTGCACTAGATCCCATTTAAACAAAAGATACAGGTATAACATCCTTGCTCCAGCCCATTGACCATTATTCATTGCCTTACACATCCTGCTCACAGTTGTGCACACTTGACTGTTTTGTGATGCCTAATAGCTGCAATCACTACACAGAGTGGGGCCCCAGCTAAAGGAGTCAGGACATTCTTTACTGCCATTTGTGTCCATTCAGGACAGAAGCCTATTTTCTGTTTAATGTGCATGCATTGTCAGTGATTATGTGCAAATGAACAGTTAATGAAAACAAGTGTAGTAAGAAAATCCTGAGGTTTTAGCAATGGAGGATATTAGCACAGCTCTAATGGAACAAGTATTACTGTTCACCAAGAAGCTTTTAGCTCTATTAGGTACAAGCCATTAGATACTGACAGAGTTTTGACCATTATCTTGTCTCAACCAACTAACTCAAACTTCTTCATTGTAGGAGGGGTGAGGCACAGGAACAGGTTGCCCAGAGAAGCTGTCAGTGCCCATCCCTGGAACTGTTGAGGGCCGGGCTGGCCGGGGCTTGGAGCATCCTGGTCCAGTGTAAGGTGTCCTGACCCAAGCTAGGGGGAGTGGGATTGGACGATCTTTAAGGTCCTTTCCAACCCAAAGTATTCTATGATTCTATGAACTCCAATTTGTAATAGAAATATTTTTTTTAATGTGCTTTGGTCCCACATCAATCAAGTAATTTCCAGCTTTTAAAGCAGAAGTCATGATAAGCATTTAGCAATCTCTGATATACTCTGGGTTTTGTACCTGCTGACAGATAGTCACTGAAACTTTTTATTTTATATGAAATCTTACAAGCATATGCAGTATTTCAAGGTATTTCAGTCTACAATATCTAAAAACAAGGATTTTTTTTTAAGTATGTATATTTGGGCAGGCAAGGTAATGCCCTTAGTTTAAATCTGTGTAGAAATTTTAGTCTTTCTTGCAAACTTAACAAACAGAATATCAAAAAACTTGGCTGAAACATATAGTAGCATAAGCAGAGGACAATTCCCAGAGAAATGGAGATACCTACCCTGACAAAAAAACCCTAATAGTAAGGTTATTTTAAAGCAATTATTAGTTCTATGCATGTTCAGTGTTACCAGGGCAGAATAGATCCCTTTCAATACTACTGCAAATGGCACTAAAACTTCTCCCATTAAAATTGTAGAGCATTTAGCGGCACTGAACAAGATGACTTTAGATTTGAGGCCTTGTCAATACTAACTGCTTTGTCCAGAGAGTGCAGAGGTACATGAGGAGCTTATGACTCCTATTTACAAAAGAGAGTTGACAGCTTATTCTTGGCACTGCTACTAACCTGATGCCCACACACATTCATGAAAGCAATTTAATTAGATATGAATTATCAAGGGTTCTCAATTGTTTACTTACTGCAGGTCAGGCAACTAGTAAAAAGGCCGCCTCCTACAAAAAAAACCTTTTTTTTTTTTTAAACAGGACTCTTTTTTACTTTTTTTTTTTCAGGAGAACTTGTTAATTATATAGCTAATGTAGGGCAAAGCTATGATTTCAACAATGAACAGAGCACCCCAGCTTGCATTAAGACAGAAATTTTCATTGCCTCCTTCTCAGTTGAATGACACAAAGCCTAGAGGAACATATATGACGGCACAGGGCTAAGGAACATCAAAATAATCCTTAAATCTCTTACTGAAATGCATTTATTTTTTTTCTTTAAAACCATTAAAAAAATTGTGTGAAGCAGTGTCTTCTGCCCTGAGGAGACTCACTGTGGTCACCATGAGGGCTGCAGGTCCCCAGGGGCTGGGGCTATTGCAGGGCCCCCCCGTCCCATGCCCCGGGCAGGAGCAGCTGTGGGAGCAGGGCAGCCCCAGCCCCAGGCACTGGGCACCTCCCATGGGCCACTCCCAGGGCCAGCCAGTGGAGCCTGAACCCATGGTCCAATTCCTCCACAGACCTGCACACATGGCACTGCACAGGCCTGTGCATAGGGCAGTTGCACCTGAGTTAATTAAGGCTTTTTAGAAAAACAACAAAATATTATGGAAGTTTACAATCCACTGAACTTTTCTAGAGGCTTAATCTTTTCAAACCACATAAAACCATGATTTTTTCATTATTTCTGATAAAAATCCACTATAAAAGGTAGATGAGTGTATGCACTGAGAAAAAATTATTTCCAAATTTCAATTTGATTTACTGAATTGACAGTGTCTTTATTTCTAACACTGTTTTTACTCTTTCCTCCACCATGCTTCATAAACTGAGACAAGATTTGTATTGAGGGTCTTGTGAAGGACTAGCCTGACAGAAACATCAGGATATTCTCTTATACTGGAGATCTGAAGCACTACTCAGGAGCTAGGAGAATTAAAGTATTAACCACATCAGAGAAAAAACATATTTTCTCCACCCTGTGTCTGGAAGTACAGGGAACTCCTCCAAAGGACAGCAATTCCAAAACCAGAGTTAAAAAAACAATTGTTTGACAAAAAAGACAAAGACAACGCCCCCACACAAAAACACTATAGGACTTGTAAAGGCTGAGAGAAAGAACTCCAACAGCACAGGAACAAATATGGCAGAATCAGAGGAGGAGCAGCTGGAGGCTTGAGGCACTGCTGCAGACACTGCACAGTCAAAGAGGAGTCTTAAAACATTGTCTTGCTCCATCACGTCCTGCCTGTGGTTCCCTTCATCTTGTATATGCATTTTGTGCTAGTCAAAAAATTCTAAATGTTGTGTTTTCTTTGCCAGCATTCCGGTGATCTCCCAAGACAGGACAACTGGGATAAAATGTGGTGGTGTGGTAATTCAGAAGCTTTGAATAGAGTTCTAAAGAGAGGGTGAAAGGCAGGAAAGTCAGGTTATAATACCTCGCTTTAGATGAAGTGGCTTATCAGCACTGCATGAAACAGAAGGTATGGTAGAAGTCAATGCAGGATGCCATTCAGACTCTTCAAGATTTAAACACAGAGACTTAATATAATGAAACTCTACAGCAGTTTGACAGGTGTCCACCAAAAAAAAAATTAACTTCAATTGTTACAGGTAGATTATAAGATTGATTTGTTGAAGTAAAACAAGTCAGATACCACATGAAGATTACAGTGTAGGTACATTCTTATGTTTTCTTTATTAAATATTTGTCTTTCAAACATATTGAAGGCACATAAATCTTCCCTTGATTTTAACTCCTAACTTTTTCCTGGTTTGATACTACAGTTGAAAAATATCTACTGAGCCATTCTACTTCCACTTTTGCCTCTACCTGACTTTGGGCCAGCACTGAGCATGCATTTATTTCCCTGAACCGTGTGAGTGTGCTATTCACTTTTGCTGTAAACAAGGAATCTTCAAGGCAGCATCAGATGATGTAGGAGAGAAAGAAGAGATCAAAGTAGGTAGCAGAGCCACAGATACCACTTAGCTCTGCTAGGACTCACTGAACCTCTGGTTTAATTTGCTTACGAAGTTCATGATGCTATCTTTTTATCTTGCTGACTAACCTGACCTACTGCAACATCTGAGTGTAGCTTTGCGTCAGCAAAGCAAGTTAGGGAACTGGGTAATGCATTTGTTAATTCTGGATTAATATCCTGGGGTATCAGGCGGCAATGAACTGTCTGTATAGTTCACAAACAAGTAGTTGTCTTCAGATAAAACAGTCACCACAGAAGAGCATTTTCAGCTTGCTGAGAGGTCCTGACTCCATACATACAAAAAGAGCTCTCCCCAAACACCCAGTGTTTGTGAAGCAGTTTCTGATTTTAAAAGACTGCATTTGAACCAACAGAGCAAAGACCTTGTATTTAAGGGCATGCTTAGTAAGACTTTTACTAAACAAACTAAATCTTAAGTTTGATTAGCCTACAGTATTTTCATTTTGTAAGCAGATGAGGCAAAGTATTTTTCAATAAAAGTGACCCGAAGAAATTTTGTAGTGATATCAACCAGATCAAATCAGAATGCTGTCAAAGTCATGGTTTTTTTTTTTACTTTTAAAAAGTAAAAATAAAGCGATAGAAACACCTTCTCTGACCTGCTGGTCACATTTTTTCTTGATACAGCCCAGGACAAGTTGGCTTTCTGGGTTGCAAGCACACATTAATGGCTCACGTTGAGCTTCTCAACACGCAACAAACCCGAGTCCTTCTCCTCAGGGAAGCCTTCAATCCATTCTCTGCCCAGCCTGTATTTGTGCTTGGGATGTATTTGTGCTGCTCTGACCCAGGTGCAGGACTTTGCACTTCGCTGGACTTCAGTAGGTTTGCACAGACTCACCCCTCAAGCCCGTCAAGGTCCCTCTGGATGGATGGATGGCATCCCTGCTCATCAGCACACTGACCACACAACACACTTTGGTGTCATTGGAAAACTTGATAAGGGTGCCCTCAATCCCTCTGTCCATGTCACCAACTAAGAGGTTACAAAGCTCTGGTCCCCTGAGGAACAACACATGTCACTGGTTTCCACTTGGACATCAAGCTGCCAACCACAACCCTTTGAGTGTGGCCATCCAGTCAAGTCTTTATTCACCAAGTCCATCCATCAAATCCATGTCTCTCAATATGAACACAGGTTTAGACAGGGAACAGAGATTGTGACCTACCTAAAGTTGTTGCTGTTATAAGAAGTATTGGCACATGTCAATACTTACAATGAAAATAAGCTACAAAAACTTTATTGCGATATTTCACTGTCATACTTTACTGGCATGTTTCCTACTGAATTATTAAAAATATATAGTCAAAATTAAATATACAAGATTTTGTTTGTTGGGTTTACCTTAGCTGGAATATTTCATGCATCTCTTCTTCTAAACTGTACATTAAATGGAAGCTCTGCAATTATGTCCACATATCATCTTCTCTTGTTCATCATCCACACCAATTTGGTAATAATTTTGTCTCCCCATTATGAAAAGTATCGGTATTAAAGCCAAGAAAGTCCTTCCTCTGACTGTTGCTAGTTTAGAATTATTTGGTTGACAATTTTCTCAACGAGGTTAATTCTCCATCATTTATGAACACATAGAATTCCCAGTGGGAGGTTTTTAGATAACAGGGATGACATCATTCAAATTGTAGTCCCTGTTCATCCTAAGGAGCTGAAAGTTTGGACTGAAGAAGAGCAGATTGCAGGTCTCATTTAAATTCATTAATGCTGTTTTGAAATAATTTAGCTGTTTTATGTATTACAGCAGCTGCTGGTGTAGCTTAAAATATAACAGGAAGGGACCATTCTGCTTTCAATCGAACAGTGTTTATGGCTTGAATTTGGTAGACATCATGCTATCTTTGATGACTGTTCCCTGGACGACTATCTCCCTAACAGCAGATGATACTTGTGTGATATTGTCTGAAACAAAAGGGCTTCAGTTTGTAATCCTACTCTCAGCACAGTTTGATTACCAAAACAGGCAAGACAAGGAGCCAGATTACTGAAAGGAGTTATCCTCTCACCACCATTCCCAAACCAAATCTGAGGATTTCACTCAGAACTTCTTAGAACCCAAGACACCAGTTTTAGGATTAATATATCTCGTTTTCCTTTGCCCTTTTTTTAAAGGCAAATTGTTTCCAAGAAGATGAGAATTCATGTTTTGTTCCCAGAAGCTGGAGTGCTGACGAAAGCCTCTGAAGACAATCACCTGTGTAAACTCCACCAGAATTGACTCTCACCTTGGATGAGAGCATAGACATAAAAACTCAAGGACTTATTCATAATTTATTTTCTTGTCATGATGACATTTTGGCACTAATTGTTCTCAAATCCATTTGTTTTTCAGGTTTGCTACCCTTCACTAAAATCAGGAATCTGATAAAGAAACAAAGCTTTAAACACATCAACAGTACACAATAATTTTTTTGAAATCTAAGTATTTCCTTCACTCATTACAGCTCATATATATCTAAAGATGTACTCTCAAGTCACTAGCTCATAGGTCTTTTGCTTAGTACTGCTCCAGATAAATATAACATAATGTTTATTATTTAATACATTGAAAAATATATAATAATTGTCGATTCCTATAAAGGCAGACTCTATCCAGAACATGAAGGGCAGACTTGGAAAGAGTGGAAATACTCTTTGACAACTAAACAAAAAATGGTAAAAAGGGAAAGAATGAAAAATTTTTAAAAAGCCAAAAACCTGAACAAAAATATTTGCCCCCATCATGCCTATTCAACGGTTGAAAAATAGAAGCAAACTTATTTTAGTATATTCTGAAATACAGCCCTTGTGAGGGACTGAAAAGAGTTCATGAAATTTAATAATTAACCTTCACAAGGGATGTGACACCATGCCTTTAGATTTTTATACTTTAAGCAAAAAATCAACAAGATACGGATATCTCTGAGAACCTGTTTAGAGATTCTACTTTAATAGAAAATACATTTGTCAAACAGCGTCACTTACTTTTAAGGAAAGAACAATGAGTCACTTAGGAATCTGAAACAGAAAAGACTACAGTAATAAAATCTTTTCAAGCTCTCACAAGCTTTAGAGTTTGGGAATATGTCTTCTAGGAAGGTAAACCTGGAAAATCCTGAATAATTCTGCTAAAATGGTGTTTTGAACAATCCCTGACACTTCAAACAAATCAAGTGGTTACAAAGTGTGAATGCTCTGTTTACAATTGTATCTATATTTTTTAGGAAGGGCTAGAGTAAACATAATTTTGGTGTTTAATACCAGCCTAATAAATTCTGAATGATACATCAGAGTGGACAAGAGAATAAATTCACCAAAACTATAATTAAATGCTAATGCATTTTAAGATTCTAGAAGTGAGTAAATGTGTGTGGAAAGAAGAGATATCAAATTACAAAAGGGCCCAAGGGGAGGGATATGCTGAGGCTTGCAGAGAATATCCATTATAGGGCATTATTCCTTGCAGGCGGTGCTATTGAATCAGCAAGAATGCACTCTGACCTTATCTTTAACATGTGGCATAATTCTGGGTACACCTGTGGAAGAGGATTTTTAGATTCATGTTTGATTGACAAATTTTGACCTGAATTTAGGCAAGATTTTTGCATTTAGAATAATAACAATAAAAAAGGAAGTTTCTTTTTATTAATTTATCTTCCTAACATCTTAATCTTTTATTTCCTATTCCTGCTTGTTAAAATGAAAATTAATAAATACTGAATTGTTTCATGTTTAGGATGACAGGAAGATTTAGTTCTAATTTCTGGTAAAATTGTTCATATGCAGTCATCACTCATTCATTTTAGCATTGAGTGTTTCCCTGTTTCCCTGTGCTTTAAGATTTATTGAAAATCTCTTCAATTAAAAATTAAAAATTACATATATTCTGGGTATTTCTAGGTAGAAAATATTTTCTACGTATGTGTAAAATAAAAGAACGTCTTAAGTTGCAACATATAACCAAAAGACGTGCATTCTATTCCCAATCTGTTGAAACCAATGGAAGAGGCGTTTTTTCCTTTTAACTCCAGGGGGAGGGGGTGGGTGCCTTGTGTTGCTGGGCCAGCTGTTAAAACCAGGTGGAACATTGCTCCTTATCTCTTCCACAGCCCATCTGCCCTCCAGGGGGATATCTGCTGTTAATGGGCCACTAAGGCTCACCAATGACATGACACATTACATCATCACATTGTGAGATGCTCCAACCAGTCGGAGGAGCCAAGCATTCCTACCTGGATAAAACCAGAAAGTCAGAACACCAGGGACAGTGTGTTTGCACTGGATTCCAGAGGAAGACTGGACCCATCTCACCACCACTGGACCCTTCTACAGGATCATCTCTACTCCAATAGAACCACATCTGTCACTCCAGGAGTATTTAATTGGACTGTTACCAACATCCTGACCAACAATCAGTGTGTCAGGTTGTATCCTAACTCTGTCAGTGTTTCCAGGATTTTTTGATCATTTGTTTGTTTGCTTTACTACATTCGTACTTTTTAAAATAATCTTAGTAAAGAACTGTTACTCCTATTCCCAAATCTTTGCCTGAAGACCCTTAATTGAAAAATTATAATAATTCAGAGGGAGGGGGTTTGCATTCTCCATTCCAAGGGAAGCTCCAGCTTTTCCCTGGCAGACACCTGTCTTTTCCACACCAAGACAAAGAAGTAAGTACATAAGCCAAGTGGTAGTCTCTTTAATTTGCTGGTACTCAGCAGTAAAAGACACAATAAACAGTAAAAACTGGAGTGAACAGAAAAACTCTGTAGTAAGAATTTGCTTGATCTCTCCCTTCACCATCACAAAGGGCAAAACAATGGGCTGGCCAAGTATAAATCTGTCAGCTCGCAGCAACTGTCCTCAAGGGAATTAAGAATGACCTCCAAAGCATGGCTTATTCCTAGACAGTTCCTGCTAAATTGAAATAATGTTATGCCATTTTAACAACCTAAATCACATTTTGTATTTCTTCTTCGACATAGCAATAAAAAGACTATGAAAATTACTGGGCTAAGATTTCAGGAAATCATCCGTGACCCACTTTATAAAAGAATGCTGCTGCATTGTCTTGAAATGATTGTTGGGCTCAGAACTTTGAGTAACTGTGGTGATTTTTCTAGGGAAGCGTTACTTTAAATTGCTAAGCCCATGAATAGCCACCAATCATTAAAAGGGTTTTTTTTTAGTTTAATGACATTATTTATCTTCACACTACGAACTGTACTTGGCAGCAGATTTCAAATGTTTAAAAGATACACATCTTCTCATAAAAGCAGAGAATAATCTCCTAACATAGAGAATGTCTGACTTTTATACTAGCTGCTGCATCTTCTTTCAAGGGCTATTGCAGAAATATGACACTGGAGAAATCTAATCTAATAACAGAAACAAAGGAGATCAGTGGAAATCATGACACTCCATAGACTTTTTCAAAATTCTTCTTTTCACAGGATTATAAAATAAAATAAATGCAATGCAGAGAGGAAACACTAGTCTTTTTAACGTATAATCTCTATGGCAGCACTAACAATAGCTGTTCATTTCAAAGAATAAATAGTTTCTAGTAAATCTGATTTTGTTAATTCTTTTTTTTTTTTCCCTAAGAAAATCATTATGTCTTTACATCCCTGCAGCAGATTAAAAGTACTAAAAAAATATGCCCTTAGTATACTTAGGTTGGCATGGTACAGCAGTTGAGATGTTTCACCAATGACACCTCTTTGGTGACCTCTGAATAATATGTTCTCGTAGGTAAGGCACCAATATAAATATATTTCTCTATGGAATGCCATGGAGAAAATTTCTTGAGTGTTTTCCTTTTTCTTTCATTTACATGGGAATTCGACAAGAAAGATTTGCTTTCTCCTCTCCCTGTGTATTGTCCCAAGGAGACAAGAAAATTAAAATACTATTGAAATAGTTAGATCTCCCTGCCCACTTTTAAAAAACTGAGACTTTTTGATGGGGGTTGAGTATTTTTTAAGGTGAACAGAATATGAGATTCTCCAGTAACTTTGTTGGTTCCTAACCTAGAGGAATAAACCACACACATTTCCAGTGGATTTTTGTAAATGAGGAGCTGTTTCCCAGCTCCTGGGCTAGCAGTTGTCTTCTTGATTTCTGGATACCTTACTTAGAACTTGTTTCTATGAAATACAATTGTTCTTGTACTCCCCAAATCCTTCCATTCCCAGACTGACATCCCTGGTAGTATGTGGCCCAAAATAATCATGCTGCTCCATGAAATACTGGTAAAATGGAAATGGACCAAAAGAGTAAAATCCCTTCAGAAGGGATATACTTGTCATAGAGGCAGGAGGCTTATATCTATTTATTTATGTATTTAAGTATCTGATAATTAGTTGAGAAAAGCTTCATCAGAAACAGAATCAAGCATTTAAGCTATTTCAGCCCTTTGCCCAGTGCCATGTGTCCCTGTCCAACGTTAGACATTCAGAAGTTAACATCCTGTCCATACTGAAGTCCAGTCTGCAAAATATAACCTTTTCTTTCTTTTACTTCTCATCAAGTAAGTTGCTATTCTGAGATTTATAACGTGATGCTAATTTTTCTAAGCAGAAACATGGAAAATTACATTTTAAAAGTTACATTGCTGTCTTTTCTATCCATTCCTTATTAAAGCACTGAGAAGGACTATTTTGCAGCCACACCTATCTTCTCTTAAAAAAAAATAGAGAAAGAATAATGGGGTAAAGCTAGATATTTTTTCTCAATTTATTCTTGCAGGTCTATGACAAACTGAAGTTTTAAAGGCAGAGAGAACTCAATCTCACAGCCATTACAAAGACAGGAATACTACTTAGGTGAAGTTTGTGGCTGGCTTTTATTAAAAAAGAAATATGCCAAGACTGCTTAAGCAATTTTGTTGGTCACAGTGCTCTGCAAATTATGTTTTACAAGCTGTCTAATGCAGGTGAGACAGAAAAAGCCGTATCAAATTATTTTTAATACACATAAAGGGCTCATATTGAACAAATAATGAATGAATCCAAGTGAATGAGACCTGATGTGTGTAAACAATGTAGTTGAACTATCCTCATACAGTATTTCTTCCCATGTTATAGTCAATTTTCTGACCATTATACTAAACTCTTCATGAAGCAAATAAGCAGCTGGAAGGTTTTCATTTATTTGTCAATTTATTTTCAAAAAAAAAGTGTTTGAAGCAATAAAACATTTCTAAATTACAGAGGAAAGTACAGTGCAACTATAATAATTCAGATGGGCTTTATCACACCAAGAAAGCTAAGTTAATTTTGTGGGTAGCAGAACTGCAAGAGAGAAGAGAAGGTTGGTAGCATTACATGTGACATGGAGCAGAGGACTGAAACTTTTTCACCGTTGCCCTTATTTGTAAACTGGCAATTTCACCTTAGGTTGAAAGGTTGATGCAAATGTGTACCAATGTAAGAGAAGTAAAGGAGTTGTTCTGGTTTTTTTTCCTTGTTTGGGAAATGGAGTAGGGGAACAAGATCTTATCACCTTAGTTTAGTCTTGACACATACAGCAGTAATTATACAGCCTGCTAAACACACACATGGGCTAAATAGCTGAAAATATGCTGCAGCCAGCTGATATTAAAAATCCACAGTAGCAAGTTTGCATCTAATGAGGTGACATGTACAAGCTTAGCAAGTATTTGGGTCATAGTGTTACTGGTATAAGTTTGCCCTATTTTGCTCACTTGCATGGAGCTGCAGAAATTTCTGTGGCACAGTATGAACAGAGGCACATGCTCATTTTACAGTGAGGAAATACACATTTGATTCAAATGGCCATGCAAATACCACAGACACTCTATAAGCTGACTTTACAGAATATAAATGGATAGTAAATGACTTAATTACTTTGCTTCCACACCATTTTGACTGATGCACTTTTGTATTGTTCTTTTGGAATTGACTAAACCAGGAATGTTGTTCGGATACCCCAACACAATTCCCATGCATGATAACACATCTTTGCAAGGTAAGAGCACAATGGTTTCCTCCATCAGCTGTACATCTCTGTCTAATACTGAGATCCCATATGCTCCTTGTAGCTCCTGCCAAAAATCCCACTGTACCGTGGAGAGAAATTCAACATGGAGAATTGGAGCTCCCGAAGGACAACGCTTATTACAATAATACTCTGAGGGGAAATGCTTTGTAGAGTTGGGTATTTGCAGGAAAACACTCATTAACTCAGTTTGTTCAAATAACAACGAAGAAACCCCCACTCCCAGCATCTCTGCTTCATACACACATGCACTCATTCACAATCATAACTGTTTCCCAAAGATTTCTTGACTTAATAATTTTCTAAGAATCATATAATTACATTCAGTGGAAGATAAAGATATGGTTATGTGGTAAAGTAAATCAAAGGAGGAGAACAAAAATAGGAAACTTCATTCCTTCTTCAACGGGAAGCCTTGTTTAAATGTAAGGCTGCATGTGAAGCACGTCCAGAAGCCAGATTATGCAAGTAGCCAATAGCCACTATTGACATGCAAAATCAATTTATGACACCTATCATAGCAAAGCCAAGCCAGATAATGCACTAGATTGTGCACCATTCACTTTGAAAGTTTTATCATTATTAGTATCATAGGGAAGACAAATTCTGTGTGTATGGCCTGTTTGTTTATGTACAGTGGGTACCCAGCAGTCATGACACAATATAACCTAGAATGCAGCCAGCCTACCATTGTCCTTGAGAGACTAGAAAATTCAGCTTTGGCACTGCTGTTTTTCAAATAGTTGCCTCCAGTTTTGAGGGCAGAATTCTTTGGTAAGGTCTACTCTGGGACAGAGCACAGTTGCAGAACAGTCTGGGGCTAAGTGCCAAAAATGACCTCAGTTCTTGCCCCAACAACGAAAGTCATTGTTAAGACTGGTATTGAAAATATTCACATCTTCCTACTTCTTTCTCCTACCATCAGCAAGAAATCTATAATCAGGCATTTCTTCCTTGAGAACAAATGCTGTAAAGTGACGTAAACAGCAAAGCTCAACAGTTTTGAAAAGAGAGTTATAATATTAAGAACAAGACAGATCTGCTTTTTCATAAAAATTGTGTGGCAGTCTGTAATTGGCTCTCTACTTCTTAAGCCATACACTTGTCAGCTTTCAAAATAAATATTCACAGCAGGGAGCACCCAGCTAGAAAGTTTTATCAGATGAAGCTAAGGCAAACCTTTAGCTGGGGGGCAGAATACAATTGTCAAGATCCATGCAACCTTAAAGCATGTGAGTAATTGTGTTGTATCTGGGAGTTTTAACTTCAACAGGACTGTTTGTGCAAGTAAAGATTATACAAGTGGATAAGCAAGGCTAAGTCAGTCCCAGTATGTGTATTCCTTGAAGTGTACACATTTCTAGAATAGAACCGGGAACATTTCTCTTGCATAGAGAAGTAGACTATAGTTTTTTATTTTGCGACACTGAGGGTGTGCTAAAGACAAAATGAAATTATCATGAAATCATTTGAAATTATCATGTTATCAAAAACTGTATCACTGAGAATTATTTTCAAGCACATTATAAATATTCTCCAACACTTTCCTATTACAAAAGTTATCAAAACAAATCTGGTATCTCCAGAATTTCACCTAGTTCAGTAAGAATGCAGAGGATATAAATCAGCAAAAAACATGTTCTTTCTGCATTCTGTAGGCATGAAATGATAGTATCAAGGAGACAGGAATTAAGTTTTTGCAAGGAACCAGGAGAAGGAAACAGATATATATCTGCTTTGTATGTTAGAATCTTTACATGACTGATAAGATTGAACAAGCACTGAATAAATCATTTCATTTTCTGTGTACATTGATTTTACTCAGCTTTCAGATTAGTGTTGATAACACAGCAAAAGATTTCAATGAAAATTAAACTAAAGAGACAATGTCTCTCTAGTGTGGAATAAATTAATGCCTTCACTGGGAAAAGCTATATAGCATTCAACAGAAAATAAATCCCTCACCTTGAAACAGCAATATAAGGTGAGTATACAGAAAGGTGGAAAATAAGAATCAATACAGTCAGATTGAAGAATATGAACCAAAAAGATAGTATGCGTTGGGGTAGAACTCTCATATTTTCCAGTGTTTTCGCAAAATTCTTATTTTCCCTTGTCTGTTGAGAAATAAAGTTTTCCTCTGCTTCTTTTTAAGATTCATGATGAACAATTTGCATCTTTCCTCAGAGGTAAGTATTTTTCATGAAGCAATTCTACAAAGGCAAAGGAAGGAAAGTATTTTTCTATTCATGACAGCTGTTCTTCCTGTGACCAGGAACATCACAAAGAACAAAAGTACTTACCCTAATCCTCCGACAGGCACAAAAAGCTAATAAAAAATATCTCCTGCATGAATTCTGACGAACACTGGAGAAATTCTATCTCCAGACAACTACAAGAGTTTTAAATTAATGTTCTATGCTTCATGTCTGTATGATCCATCATTTTCCAAGACTTCATCCATTCTCACATCCCCTTGGAAAAGGTGCCTCCATGGCACCGCCTGTAGCAGCTTGGAGCAGCTGAGGAACAAAAACTCCCACAGGGTTGTGATATCCCTTAATCTTGCAGGTAAGTGTGTGGGATAGGTGGACTTCAGTTCAAATTTCATACTCTCTAAATTTGTCAGAGCTGGGCTATGGCTGTCTGAGAGATTCAGTAAAGCCTAATTATGCTTTGTGTGTCCTAAGGATACATCTCCAGAAGCTCCACTTGCAGCAATATGGCCTCCCTACAGTTCCCTTCCAGCTCCCACCAGAGCTCCCTGCAAGTATTCCCTGCAAAGCTCTGGAGCAGGAAGGCAGGTGAGAGACACCACACAACAACACATGGCCTCACCTCCGCAGTGAGGTTCTCCAAATCTCTGTAAAGGGAACTTGCAAAACCAATGCCAACTCCTTGGATGCTAGCTCTTGTCCAAAAACTATTTGGAAGCATGTAACAGAATTAGTTTTTCATGATGAATACAGGTACCAGACACTGAAGATTGAACATTTGGCTATATTCTAGAGCAGTGTAAGATTTTAGTTATTCACGGTAAAACGAAATCTTAATGTTGTTTAAAAAGACTCAGGAACATAAAATTTACACTTCTTTTTCTCTGTTTTAGGTGAAATGAAGAAATGTTGACTTTGTTAACATAGAAACATCCTAACCTTCAATAATCAGGTCAGTGGACTTTATGTCAAAAAGGCAGGAGTAAGTAGCAGTACAGAGCTGCTGACTTCTCTAATAGAGATTTACTGGAGTGGCAACATGAGTTTTACCAGTACATATGACAGCTCTTTAATGAAACTATTCACAACTCCACATTTCCATTACTTGCAAGCATCAGTGCTTTATTATTTATGGAATGGTCTCCTTCTCCTCTAACCTTTTCTGACATCCATAGTTCCTGCTTAGTCTGTGTCATTTGTGCTTCTTAGTCTTCTTTACTTCTGACCATCTTCCCAAAACCACTTGCTGCTGGTCTTATTTCTTTCTCTATCCACCATACTGTTCATATTCCTTCCCTTCCTTCTGGCACTGCACAATTACAGGATTTCTGTGTCACTGTAAATGTCTTTGCCTATATCTTCAAGCAATGCAGAACCTCCTGGGGGAGGAGGAATTCCTGTTCAATTCCTGCAGTCATAAGCCATGTGAGGTCAGAATAAAAATTCTGCATAAACATGAGCAGCTTTGCAGCATATGCAGACTGATAAAACCTAATATGCACTTTCACATAGGACATGCTATATATAAGAAAAGCACACTTCACTCAACGACAGATTCATCTTTCAAAGCATGGAGATAGTATAAAATTTTAAAAATAGGCAATTTTTAGCTCTTTTTTTTTTTTCAACTGACTTGCATAACTTTACAAATGGTGATGCTCATTGTCAAGTAATCTAAATAATTTTATAACTACTTGTATCCAGGTTCTCAGATATGACTCTCTAGGACAAACTGGAAACAAAAGTTTCACTAAGTAAGGAATCATATTCAGGAGTGACATGCAGACAATACCAATGCCAGCAATTCCTTAATGTTTTACATTGTTCACCATTTCCAAAAATAGTCTTTTAATATACAGGAAATCTACAGAGAGTTTCCTCTCCTTTAATATGAGAATGAGCAGCATCAGAGAGATCAAAGCAATACAAAGCATTATAATTTTACTCAGTTTCTGGAAGCAAAGCCAATTTTTGTAGAGGTAGAGGTGCATGAGCTCTAAGCATTTTCTTTAGCATATTTCATGCCACAGCTCAAACTATAGAATCATAGAATCTGAAAGCAGTGACCTGCAGTGGTTAATGGGAACAGAAGAAATTGAATTCACACATACACAGAACACATTTCTTATGTATATTAAATCTGTTTTCTATATAAGAAGCCATCCACATACAGATTGGTAACACTTTAAGGATAAGTTTATTGAAAAGAAAATGAGTTTTGTTCCCTTACAGTTTAAGAGCTATTATCACATTTTCATACACATCATTTGACTTCCATTTAGACTGGACAAATTCTGTCCCTTTGAGTATGATGTCCGTTCTCCATACTGTTTTCTCCTTTTATAGCTTCGCAACATTTCAAGAGTCAGAAGTACAACTGAAGCTAAATCAGTCAACTCTGACATTACATTTAGACTGTTTTACCTTTTTCTCCAGTTCCACATACTTGACTGGGGGTGTGAAAGCTGGATGGAAGAGGAGAAGAAGGAAGGAGTAAAGCAGATAATTTAAAAGCAAAGGCTTTTGTCCAGGTCAGTCAGGAATCATGAGTTTTCTCATTGGTTAATAATTCACTGATGGTTTTCTAGACAGCTTTATTCCCGGAAGGAGAGCATATTGTCTCCTTATTTTTACTGCTATTTCAGTGCTTTATTTTATTTTTTAAGCTAAGCCTGAAGGTTATGACAGTCTGCCACGCTCCTCTTTGACAACTAAAGGGCATAAGGCCAACCATAAGGCTCCAAGGCAGGCCTTTTGCATTCTTCACTAACTCACACTGATATTAGCACACAACTGGGTAGATTTGCAACCTCAGTTCTCACAGATAAGGCTTGTTTAAAACAATTTCTTCTTGTGAATTTTCCTGCTGTACAGTGTCACTCTCATTTCAGTGATTTAGAATAATAGAGCTTTATCTTAAACTGGCAGCTCAGCACACACCGCAGGAGGATGACAAGGATCAGTAGACAGTGACAGGAGTGGTGCAGCCTTTGTTCATTACTGAAGTCATTCCTGTGATTGAATACAAAATGGTTATGTGAGGGGGAGCTTACACAGAGATATGCTAAAGACAAGCAAGGAGAGGTCTTGTTATTATCTGTCAGATGTTTTTCATCCAACAAATATTCATGAAGGTGAGGAAATGCATTCTTTCCTTCCTCTGCTTCTGAAAGGCCTGAGTCATTGCGCTTCCTAAACCTTTACCTTCTCTCCCAGTGACTTCCACCTGTCTGAAAACCTCTTTGTTTCTGATGTTTAGAAAGAAGAGCAAAAGCCCAGAAATTCTCTAAACGTATTTTTAAACATAACAGACTGAGAGCACAGCACACAATTCCCACTGAAACACTAAGTTTGAAGTACCTTCTCATAATTTAAGACACACACCCCAGTAGGAATATAAAAAATTAAGTTCCACACATTCTCCAATTATGCAGGAAGAGCTGGTCAGCTCACAATGGAGCCTGGTAAATGCTGCAGTGCTGTCAGCTTCTGGACCTGCCCACTCTTACAAGGGCTAAGTCAGACCTGCACAGTGTCATGGACCTTTCTGGTCCTGTAAGATGCAGTGGGAAGATTAAATTCAGAAGTGATTTATCAACCAGCATTACTGAGCTGAATATTTAATCTAGATCAGCTGGTACAGCAACTGCTGTAGCAACCAGCCTGCTTACAGCTCACTGTACCTCTACTGCGTGTTTAATTCTACACAAAAAGATATAAACAGCAGCAAAGCCAAACACTGGCTGCGGGTTTGCTCCTTCTACTCTGCTCCAGGAGAGTTTGCTTTGCTGAGAGCAACTCTGCCTCCTGCCTTTGGAGAAATCTGCTTGGAAGGTACAATGAGCAGCTGGCCTCTACTGAAGATTTAGACAGTACTGAAGTGCTTCAGGATCTAAAGCAAAACCGTGTGTGCACTGCTGCTTCCCTTTCCCTGCTGCTGCCCATCTGAACTGGGACACTCCTGAGGGAAACAGAACACTGCCTGCACTTGGGAGCAAATCCACAGCAAATTTTCAGAGGCAATGGAAAGACTGCAGGATCCTTATGGATTTCAGCAGCGTTTGAGGAAACTAGAAATTCACATCAAGATTTCAGGCTGACACCCAGACTGAAGGAATGGATTCTCCCTGCCATGACAAAGCTGGCATGGGACAGGCTGTTTTCAAACTTGCCACATTATACACAACAAAAGGAGAAAGAGATCCTTCAATGAACTCCTTGCTCAACCAAAATTTTAAAGCTAAAGTAAAAGAAATGTGTGCATTGCTGGGTTACCATTCACCCCACTGCTATTTAGGTAGCAACAGTGTCAGAAGAAAAGCTTTTCTGATTCACCCTAAAGTTCAGACCATGCAAAGAATTGAAGAAATAGAAACAATACCATATTTTTCCTCCCAGAGACTGAAAAAAAAAAAATCAGTTCTTTAATTATGGAAGTGGCAGGATGATTTGTAGTGGCCAAAAAAAAAAAAATTGTTGTTTTTTGTTAATTTTCACTGCATCCTGATTATAAACAGGTAAAATAAGCTATACCATTCTCTTCTAATTAAACTGCAGTTATTTCAGCTAATAGTTTTGAAGAAAAAGAGAGATCAGGAGACAGCTGCACTCCTTTATATCAGTCTAAATCACCGTTCTGTAACAGCACATCTAACTTTTTAGTTGGCTTAGGAAAAGGCAAAAGGAGACAAATTAATTCATATTTAACTCTCAATGATGTAAAATGCTTCCCAGGAAAGTGTGACACCAGTGGAATATGGTAAAAAGCACTGTGGTGCTTTCACACTATTTTATACATTATTATTTTATACCATGACGTTAATTAATTGCAGGTTCATTAATCATTCTTGCAGCAGGAGTGTTAAAATTAAATTATTCCAAAACTGAAAATGAAGCAACTAAAGTAAACAGTAACAGTTTTTGTGAAGTAAACAAGTTTAAAAAGGTGCTATGTATCTATACAGTGAATTGGTTATTTTGTCAATTCATTGCTGTGTTCCACTCTGAGAACTGTGGTTTGCAGTTCTGTCAACTGCTTTACATCAAATGGGTAACTACAGCTCAATGGTAAATCCCTTCAGTGCCCCTGTGAGACATGATGATGTTTATTAACCAATAATGCTGTGCAGGAGCATCTTTCTTTTATGTATTCAATGTCTACTTTTTTTTTTTTTTTTTAATCCCCAATACTACTTCTGTTCCCCTAGTGCTCTTCCTGGGTAACCATATCACCTGAATCTTGCCAGCTCTTCTATGCAGAATGCATTGCGTTTTCCTTATTAAAAGATATCTAATGTTTGAAAACAGTTGCTCAGAGATAATGATAATTACTCTAGTAATGTTATCAGTATATGACACATGTAGAGAAAGTCTTCACAGACGCAGAACAGATTAATTCGTATTTCTTGGAGACACTTTCAGAAGTGCTGCATTGTTATTCCCTATTGTTATAGCAAAAAGAAAAGAAAAACAAAAAGTAACCTTGTCCAACCTTGAATTTTTGAAATGCAAACCTGGCTTAATCCTGACAGGTACTGAGCTCTTCTGTCTCTTGACTGGAGCTACTGTTAATACTGAATTCTCAGAACCTCCCAAAAGATTAAGGACCGGAAATATTTTTTGCTGAGAAGTGTTCTCCAAATGGCATTGTGCCAGTCCAAACCCACTATTATTCTGTTTCTACAATAAACAGCACATTAGTCAGTGATGTTTTATGATTGCATATGAATGTCAAAATCTTTTAATAAAGATTATGTATCTGATTTCATAAACATGGAATTACCAGGGTGCCATCAGCTGAAACCATAGTATGAGGGAATTATTCACAGCCAGTCAGCTGTAGCAGTAGACATGTTAGGTTTTATCATAGAACAACTGTTGAGCTACACATAGCTATTAATGGGCTTTTTATTCCTATGCAATAATTTCTTATCTAAACTTTCTACCAACAGGAGATCTATGAACTTTTAGGCTTATTTTTTTTCTTCTCCACAGCTATATGTTCCTATAAATTTTCATGTATTCCTTCAAATATTCCTTTAATGTTTTGCTTACATAAAACAAACAAACAAAACCCCAGCGAACCAAACATATAACAAACCCCATAAACCAAACTAATCACTGTTGCTTTCATTTGAATCTACCTCCTATGGTTAGAAATGCTGAAATCCATTTTGCTGTTGAAATGTATGCTGTTCAGAACAGTTCACTCCCCTTCTCTCCCCATGTAGACCTATTTGTTATATTAATTCTTCTTGATCATATTAAAATTCATACACCTCTTTTACCACCTCCTCTCCCTGTAACATGCTTCTCTTTCCCTCCCAATTCTCCTTCACCATACACTGCTTTTCTGAATAGTCTATGACAAAACTGCTCCAGAGACAACTTCACTCATACCCATTGCTGTGTGAGAAGAATTGCAATCTATAATTAATAGCTTATAATGACAATGGAAATTTAGTTTTGTTTTTATAATCTACTGAAGACATATGCATGGTTAAGAAGCTTAAATTACACTCAAATCCTAGAAAATACTAATCCTTTCAAAGAATAACACTAAGACCGACTTTTTTTCTTTCTTTTTCTTGGTTGTGATCTCACTGGGGACAAGCCTGAAACCCAGAAATGAGCTCTCCATGTCCAAGTATGAGTTAAGATGTGAATATAACCAAGCCTAACCTGTATTTCAGTTACTGACCATGCTTGTTTATCCATTCTCAAGTACAAAGTTTTCTTGCTGAAAGATGCAGCTTTCCTTGCCCTTCCTATAAAATGTAAATAATAACCATAATATTCATTCTTCTGACATTTCACCAGCCACTATGTATTTCTTTTTGCTTGCAATGCAATAAATCTTTTATTCGGAAGTGTGAATGAAAGATATCATCAATGAGTCATGCTAGGTATATCACATCATACCCTTGATGTGACACATGGCAGACAAGCCTTTTGGGTAGCATTGTATCAGTGCTTTTTAAAGTCCACATTCCTTCTCACTAGTCCCCTGTGCCTTTGGTACCTTTCCATATGCACATGGAATCATTTAGATTAGAAAAGACCTGTAAGGTCATTGTAATGCCTTAGGAAGGCTGACCTGGACAGAGCTAGAGAATAAAGTAGACATTTATTGAAAGGCCTCCAGGATCCACCTTGGGCAGGACAGGGCCTGACCAGGGNCTGGGGGCAGAGGAATTTTCGCTCTCTTGCATCTGGGCTCTGGGACCCTCTCTGCCTTCCACCTGCCCTTGAGAGGTTTCCTGGAGAAATAAACCATCCGAACCCAGCGAGAGCCGCTCTCTTTTCTCACAAGCCGCAACCACGCTTCAGCCTGAGATCCAGAAGCTCCAAACCTCTGACATATAGATTTCCCGGGGCCAGCTAGCCGGTAACAGCAGCCCCCGATAAGGGAATTTTTATAGTCCCATCCTTCTTGTTTCTCCCTTCAGTCCACCGTTGTTTGTGCTTTTGGGCCTGAAAGTTGTCCTTGGTGTTCAGCAGGAAAAGGATTTGTCTATCTACTCTGTGAAGAGATCTCACTGGCACTTAATGTGAGGCTCAGAACTGCATCCCTAGGCAGCACAGAATCTGAAAAACATGAAAGCTAAAACTTAAGGCATCAATGGAGTTCAATCCCTAACACAACACTGCCAAATCCATCACTAACACGTGTCCCTAACTGCCTCATCCACACATCTTTTAAGCACCTCCAGGGATGGTGATGCAACCACTTCCCTGGGAAGTCTCTTTTCAATGCTTGATAACACCGTCTGTGAAGAGGTTTTTCCTAATATCCACTCCAAACTTCCTCTGGCTCAATTTGAGGCCTTTTCCTCTTATCCTATTGTTTGTTACTTGGGAGATGAGACCACCCGCACCTCTCTACAACTTCCCTTTGAGTAGTTGAAGAGAGTGAAAAGATCTGCAGTGAACGTCCTTTAGTCCAGGTTAAACAACCCCAGCTCCCACAGCACTTGTGCTCCAGACCCTTCACACACACACTCACACACACACACACACACACACACACACACACACACACACTCTCACACACTGTCTCTCTCACACTCTCTCAAGTTTTGTTAAACCTGAGTGTCTCTGTTAATTTTACACCCTTTCACCTTAATTATATCCTACCTCTGCGAGAGGGGTGGAACACTGTGGTCCATGGACACTTAATCCTTCCACTCTACTGCACTTAAGGGTAGCCCTGCAAACTGTTTCTTTCCCATGAAGTTTTGTGTACATGGGTAACTCCCAAAGCAGTTGCTGCAGCTTTTTTAGCATTCTGAATGTGCCTCATCTATCTTTGTCAATCATTAGACATTTCTTGATCACCATTTTTCTTCCATGAACCTGATTGCTGTAATTATTTCCCCATACTTTCCTTGAGTCAGGTATTACATCTTTTTAGTATATGTCATTCATCACCAAAATTTCCAAATACCACAGCAAATAACTTTCTATTTTTATTTCAATAAGTAGGTGTTATGTTTACATGAGAAGAATCCCAAAGCAACTAATCTGTGAAACAAACCATAAGCCTGCAAATAGGCAAGAATTCTTTCCACAGTGGACAAAACGTCCAGAGAAAACTAGTAATCTGCTAGCTATTCTCCTTTTCCTCAAAGACTCAAGTGTTATTGCAAAATTAAATTATTTTAATGTAAGATCACTGCATAGTCATGACCCTTACTCTATTACATGATTCCTATACAGTAATGTTTTTATAATAATCTACCTAAGGCACTTGCTTTTTCTCCTCCTTTCTATGCTTCATCCAGATCTGCTATACTTGCTACATGCGCTTAATTTTAAGCCCTGAACTAAGACCCACATGAGTACCATTTATTCACAGGTATAACAACTAGGCGAAATATCATCATTCTTCAATTTCAGAGAAAATTGGAAAATTGAAAACCTAGATTCAAATTTTCTACTGGTTTTACAAGGTATGATATCAGAAACCCACCAGAATTCTGAAGGTCATTTTTCAGGCTCATTTTTTGTGAAAATGCAATTTAACTGAATCAGTGGTACTTAGTTGATATGTGTTTTAGGGAACATAGGAAAGAAATTAACTTCACCCAGTTCTAAAGAGAAAAAGCACTAAATGATTGAAACCAGGAGACAATTTAGCAAGGCTGAATGTAATTAACCGTGTGACTGGGAACTTCTTTGAAAACTGCCTGGAGATGTCTACTAGTTTGGACCAAGTAACCTTTTCCTCATTATGCTGTATTAACCCTGAACATAATTTCTGTTGGGAATCCCACTGACTTATTGCAGTAAGATAAGCTGTAGAATTTGAATAGTTCTAAATTACTATAGGTGAACATGTTTTTCTTAACATACATACTTAAATGTATGTTGAGCACTGACTACTTTGAACTGCAGCTTCAAATAATATTCTCCCTTCCATCTCTTGCATGAGAGTCATGGGAACTGAAGTAATGGTCTACCTTTTTTTGGACATGCAAAAGTTAAGTTTGATGCTTTGTAATAAGCTATATACACTTTATTGTGACTGACTCTGAAAAGTGAATTACTTGAAATCTACAACAAAAGGGGTCCAACCCCCCTACACTCGCCTACTTCCTGCAAGGTCACTCTTGGCTGCTGTGGCAGGTTAACCTTGACTAACTGACAAGGGTCCACCAAGCCACAACATCACACCACACCCAACAAAACTAAGGGAGAAAATTCAACAGTAAGCCTGTAAGCTGATACAGAGACTGAGGTATTACTTATCAATTACCATCAGGGGCAAAACTCAGCTGAGTAAAAGTAATAGAATAAATTGCTGATTAATAAGAGAGTAGGATAATGAGAATCAACACCAAAACTAAAACTACCTCCTTTCTTCTAGGGCTGAACTTCACTCCCAACGTCTTTATCTCCTTCCCCAAGCAGCAGCGCAGGGGCAAAGGGAATGGGAGCTGTGGTCATTATATATTCTCCCTGCTGCTCTTTCCTCCTCAAACTCTTCCCTGCTCCAGCATGGAGTTCCACTAATAGGAGGCAGATCTTCCTGCACTGCCCCAAGGTGGGTCCATCCCATAGGCTGCAGTTCCCCAAAATCTGCTCTAACACAGGACACAGTCCTTCACGAAGAGGCTGCTCCAGTATGGATGCCCTTCCAGGTCACAAGCCCTGCCTGCTCCAGCATGTGCTCCTCTCTCCACAGGTCCACAGGTACTAACAGGAGCCTCACTGTCATTTAAGTACATCATCTGTTCACGTTTACTGCTCTGAAATACTGAGACAGGTTACCTTTACTCTTACTTGTTCTTGAGTTGAAGAACACATTAAATAATTTTTTAAATGTTTTTATCCAGGGAGGATGTCTGTTTTACAGAAGTCTGTAAGGCACACATTATGAAGATTCCATATACCAAATACCGTAAGTACACTTTGTGAATTAAACTGTGGCTATGGGATGCGTAAAATACATACTCAACATTTATTAAAATCTTGAAAGTAGAGATGTAGAAGATACACCCAGTGGTTCATGTAATTATTTGGAAATTACTCATTAGGTTATATCACAAATCTTTGCTGCTTTAATAAGGAAGGCTTTCCTTCCTTGAATTTCTTGGAACCTGTACCTATACCTTTTCCTTTATCTCCTTTAACATTTTGAGGGACAAGAAATTTTTTACTAAAGATGCTGGTCTCATTGCAGTGCTTCACAATGATGCTTTATTGACATGAGATATATTCATTTAATTTGAGGGAAAATTGTTCATGAAGAATTCAGAATATGTAATATGGATCCCTATCCTGAATGGGAGCATGGTAACAAAGGACACACAAAGAACACATCATTCCTATGGGTAATCCTATATTTCCTCTGGTTATCCCACTCTTTGACTGAGCAGCTGTCATATGATGCTGATGTTCTGAGCTGGGAAAATAAAATGTGTTGTGGCTGTCCCTTGAGAGAGGTTTTCATATGGAGTAGACCTAAGAAAATATTTTTACAATGATTCCTATTTTCCCTATCTGCTGTAGGATGTCTTCTACAGATGGACTTGATATCCATAATATTCTTCCTTTTTTAAGTCTTCTTTTCTTTGTAGGCTTTCCTTCCCACAGAAAGTTGGACCAGATGAACTTTTGAGGCCTTTCTAACCTGGGCTGATCTATGGTTTTGAGCTTCTAAGTCTGAAGGAGAACTACAATAACCTGAACAAGAAGTTTAACAGACAGTGCCACTACCTGAAGATCAGATTTGATAGACCCTAGTAAAGAAATGTCCTTGGATGAGAAGGTGAAAGGAAGCTCTTAGAAGTCAAACAGCTGATCTTTAGGACCTACCATGGGGTTGCATTGGCTTAAGTGTTAGATCTGAAGTTATCAGTATCAAAACAGACTGGTCAAGATACTGGATCAAGAGGTATTGACCACAGAGAAGAAGGGTGGGCCAAAAAGTCACAGAATTTCAATGGGGCACAGCAAAAGAAGTGCACAGCAAGAAGACACTCATTTAGCAACACCATTGCTAGAGAATGCATATTTCAAAGGCCAGTGTTCAGTTAATCTGATCTGAATTTGCCATCTTATAGATATAGGGGGCTTACTTGTATCCAAATACCTTTAGTAATTTTTCCTCTCAGCAGATAATCCCAGAACTCTGTGTAGAAACTGGAAGATGGGGAGAGGTAGCAAGACAGCTTATGACTTCTGCTGTTTGGGTGCCTGCCTGCCCACTCCTTTCACAAGCATTTCCCTGTGGCAAGCAGCTCCCTGAAAGCTGGTAAAAGGCTTTGAACTGTTTTACAAAATGCAGTTGGCAGAGGAAAAGTGCTTTCCGTCAAGAAAGCTGGAGCACCGTGTTTTCCCAGCTGCTCTGAGGCACCATATGTTTGCAGCATGGCTACTAATGCTACTTTTATTTCTTCAGGAGACATTACAGATGCAAGTCGTTTTAGTGATAATTGTATGAGGATAAGCAAACAGCTGATATGTGGCAATATCTCACTGGGGTTAATGTCAGGGTCAGCCCTGTCAAAGCAGCTGGCACAACAGTGCCTTGAGGAATATGGAGATCATGACCATCAGTATGACCAGTTTCATTTGACACTGTACGACCTTGGGAGCAAGACTTTCAAATCTCTCTGGCTTGGTCAGCACAGTAACTGAGATTCATCTGACAAGGATACCAGAAGGATGTTCTTCCAATGGCAGTTTAGAAGTTGTCATTGCAATTTTTGTTAACAATAATTAGAATTTAGCACAGTGAAATCACATGATGCATAACCAACCGTATTTGTCTCGCCCGTGTTTCCAAACCTTTACTGGGATGGCTATTTGCCAAGCAGTCAAACCATCCCTCCTCAGGGTGTGAAGGTACACTTTTCTGTCCTAACTAGCAGCCCAGAAAATAAACAGGAATTCACAACACCAGATGGGGAATAAGGTGCTGAGCAAATGCAGTTAGGGATCTGCTTCACAGCTCACCCTGGGGGCTGGCAGGATGACAGTCACCAAGAAGGAAAAAAGGTGACTAGCCAAGCATGTGGGAGAGTCAGGGTGAACGGCAGTTGCTTAGGGTTTGAAAAGGAAAACAGCCAGAAGAATAAAAGACAAAAACAACAATGTGCTGCAAGGAGTGTGGACAAAAATCTCTTTAATATTTGCCATTAAAAACAGACACATGAATTTTCTCTCTGTTGGCCGGCATTGAGACATTCTTATATAGTGTAATATGAAGAGACCAGGTGTCATACTATGGTTAGAGATCTGCAGTCAATGGAAGGGCTAAAAATAACAGGACATTAAGAGAGTATGGGGAGAGTCACCTAGAGGAACAGAAACTGGCCAACATTTTAAAATTTTAAGGCTCTGTTTTCCAGAATGATACTGGCAGGGGAGTCCATATCCATTTCTTACATTTATAGATCCTCAGTAAATTATGGCAATGATTCAAAACTGCTTTAGACTATTACACATCTTTCATTGACTTGACCGTAGTTACAATCAGGAATTGGGGTTTGGTGACCAGAGCACTGATGTTCTGTTCTGCTTCCTACAAAAGTCAAACACAGTTCTGTGTTTTAGTTTGCTTTTATGTCAGACCTCCAGTAAGCATCCTAGGAGAAGGGCTGGGCTTCCTGCAGTCAGAGCAATTCTGAAGGAGGAGAAAGTAAAACAGGAAAGAGGAAGGCAACTTTGAGGAGCCAGCACAGAAGCACTTTTGCAGGAACAGGCTCACACTGCACAGTGGATAAACGCCACCTCCTTCATGATCCAAATTAAACAGCTGATTCTAAGGTGGAAAGCAGTTAGGGAACTCTTCACCAGCCAAGGTAGTGCCTGGTAGTGTCACCTCACCAAGGCAGTCCCTCCAGAATGCAGCTGCTGCACAGGCACACATTGTCACCTCAGAGTGACCAGAGCTATGGATGAATTATGATAACAAGAAAACCAACACAGTAGTGTTATCATTTTGTGTATCAGAAGTCAGACTTGAGCGGGAAATGTGGAATTTCAGGTCATGCTGGACTAAATCTCTAAAAAATCAGTGAGGTTCTCATAAAAAGCCAACAGTAAGCAAAGTGAATCAGAGATGTTTTTCTCCATTTAGTAGGAGGGTGACCTTGGTATGACGAACTGAATTAAAAACAGAACACAAACAAACCAACCAACAAATCCCCACACCCTCTTTTTCCTTTAACATAAGTAGTGGCATGGCTATGTGGCTGGTGGGATTACTCCTTCAAGGGATGACAGGACCATCATTAGTATTTGCTGCTAGACTTGACACAGATATTCAATGGGATGATGAAAACTTCAGAGAGCTTACTGGTATGGAATTAGGTGCAAGAGAAAAGAAAGAGAAAAGAAAGGAAGAGGAGAGAAAGTTCCTGGATTGCTCTGGATGGATTATATTGGTGCCACAGTACCTGATCTAGTCAGAAATCCAGTTGAGAGAGGTACATACTGTGCTTCATGACAAGGATTCATCATCAGAATGTGCCAAACACTCAATCAATAGACTGTAAATATGTCTGCAAGTACCAAAGTGTGCATTGGAAGATACTGTGGCTGAGTAAATTTAGCAAATGGACTTCATCTATCAGATAAAAATTAAGAGAAAAAACCTCTTAAAATTGTGTATTGAACAAATGAACTTATTAAACACAAGGAAATAAAAAATAAATGTTGTCCAAGCATAATGTCTATCTATGCACACAGTGCATTTCAGATAAATAGCAAATGGTCAGCCCTCACAACTAAGAGATCCAGTGACAGACTTATGAGCTAAGACACAGTAGAATAAAATGTTGAGAAATTGAGCAGTGGACTTCTTTTCTCAAAGTAGAGTAGAGGAAACAAATCTGAGGAGACAGCTTTGCAGCTCTATTAATCACTTATGGTCATTCCATGAGACACATGACTGTTTGGCTACATGTGTATGATCACAAAGCTGCTGACTGCAACAGTCACACCTTAGTTTCTGTCATTCAGTGTTTGATTGTCTGAGTCAATGGCTGTGAAGACTTAAAGCTAATCATATAGAAACGTGGATTTTCCTCAATCCATCTTCTAATGAGATTTTTATTTGCTTGTCCTTTCAGACTGGCTAAACTAAATATTTTGAAACTGTTCCTCTTTATTGCATATATTAACTGACCAGGAAAAACAAACAAATAATCAAACATAAATCCATGTATTTACAATGAATTACGATTAAGAGGTATCCATGCCCACCAGAAAGACTTAATTACAGGGCTGAAGCAATTAGACCCTTCATCTTTACTTTTGCCTAAAAAGCCAAAATTCAGTGTGAAAATCATGAGCTTCCACTGCAGCTGCACATGAACAAAGCACTGAAAAGCCAAACACCAATATATACCTATCACATATATTAAGAAAAACCCAAGAGAATATACCAAACATGTTGAGCACAACCATCAATAAATACAACCTCTTACCAGGATGAAAATCTTACTATATTGTCCACAAAATCTTCATATGCAAATTATCTTTAAGTCAGCTTGGAGGAAAGAAGAGAAGGAGAAGGAGCTATCTTAACATTTAAGTATTATTAATTAGAACGTGAACAACATCCTCCAGGCAATAAGGGCTGTGGAATAAGTTTCAGTGAAACACTTAAAAGTTCAACTGTTTCTATGCCAGCATTTTAAACATTCAGAAACCAACAAGGTTTAAGCACTTGCAAGCAGAAAGGGATAGGGAAGTAACTTCTCCAAATTAGATCTTTCAGAAAAGTACCAGCTGCAAACTGTCCATGTAGAAATTGAGACTAAGTTTTCGCAAAGACCTCTGCAAGCAGTACTTTGAGCTCAAAAGAAATGATATATACCTTGCCTATTTAAAAAGTTATAATATCTTTAAAAACTGCAGTTAATGTTCTTGCAAACATAGTCTTTGGGGGCCTATTTCCAAAAATGAGTCTTCTAAGTATAAAGGCAAGAAAGGATGTAAAACATACCTTTTCCTCCTAGCTCCTCTTTAATTTATGTTCCCAGATCAAGGATTAGGGATATCCTTTTTTTTTCCCAGCCTAATTTCAGGCTACTGTTGCTATAGGAGTGATTGTGAAGAACCTTCTCCCTGTGCTTTTCTCACCTCTTAATTTCTCTGCTGGAATAAAACTGATTGAACATAAAAGAAAGTACACAATAAACCTTAAGCAGACGAAGTAAGTCTACATGTATGTTTTAGAAATTTCTTCTCATTGAAACAAAATGCCTTGTGTGATGCTGATTTTGTACTGCAGTTTTTGAAGTACCCTTTATACTTCATGGATAATGTGGTTATATGGATACATCCACAATCTGCAGGAGGGTGGTTGTCAGATTTCTTGACACCTTCAATTTATTGTTTTTAGTAAATGAACTTAAAATATTACACAGGGATTCTTAGGTAACGTGTTTCTTCTGATCTTGACAAGAAGTTTAACATGAGCCCAGGCCAGACTGGATGGGGCTTAGAGCAACCTGGCCTGGTGAAAGTGTCCCTGCCAATGGCAGGGGGGGTGAAACCAGATGGGTTTAAAGGTCCCTTCCAACCCACACTACTCTATTATTCTATGGTTTCAGAACATTGCATTTCAACTGTTTTAATTAACACACTCTAATAAATATATTTTGAGACAACCATGGCCAATTTTTTTCCAAAGCCAGAGGCTTAATGAAAACAGTTTACGTAGCATTCTACAAACACAGAGATACTAATTATGTCGAATTATAAGGTGAGTAACTAAATCAAGATTAAGACCTGTAGAAAATAAAATTTGCTTTATAAATATAGGAAGGATAGCTTTTAGAGTAACAGTGACATGCTAGTGATAACGATGAGTAATAGTGTGAACCTAGTGAGATCTAGAAAAGTAAATTGTCAATGAAGAGAGGCAGTGCTATAAAAGCCCAGGGCACCAGCTTTCAGTGCGTAGGTTCACAGTGATGACTCTCAGCTGTTAGAACTCCGCAGGTACTCTGCAGAAATTCCATGAATTGTTACAGCAGGGTGTTTTAGGCCACGCATTATTCTTTACATTGTGTCCCTGCTGCCCAGATGTAAAGGAACATGCAGGTAAAACATGTAATAGGCAATGTGTAACTGGGTAGATCTTGTGATAACATGTAAAAAACACAGGAAATATAAAAAATTAGCTAGTACATCAATCCCAAGGAGAAAACTAAGTACTATAACTTGATTATTTTAAAATTAAGAAAAGTAATGCTTAAAGCTTTACTCACAAAAATTTGAATTTATTTACACATGCTGACAAGAACATGTTCTTATTGATGTTTTGGTGCATTTAGGCAAGATGAGTTTCAACTTTAAAATCAGATTTTTTTTTAAAAAATAAAACAGATAACAGAAAAAAAAATAAAAATCTTGTTGACATTATCTTCCGGAATGAGAAAATTAACTAATTAAAAAAAAAAAAAAAAGTATGTTTTTTGTGATGCAAAGGCTCGTTTTAAAAAGCTGAAGAGAGTGCTCTCTCCTGTCCCTGAGACAAGCTGAAGAGAAATCATAAAACCTTTACTGGGCAAACTCTGTTTTGTTACTTCATGCTGTCACTTTTCTATTGAAGATTCCCTTTTTTCAATGTAGGGCGACCATGTACTAATGTTGCTTCGTGCTGCTGGAGTCTGTGTAGCTTTTCAGCTTCTATTTGAAGTATTATCTCATGTCTCTTTTTCCTCTTCTCACTAGTGTCATTTTACTACTATTCTCCTCAAAGAGACACTTGTCTCTTGATCACTCCTTTAGGCACATGTCAAAAAAGTGAAGAAGAGAAGACCTCTGACAAGTGACATGCTGGGTATTTGCTTATATCCCTGCTACTGAGGAGCATGCTCTCAGAGTTACCTGAATCAATTTTATTATCCAAATTCTTTGCTCCACAGGTAAGTCAGAGGCATGGAAATGCACCTGCATTACTGCATGCATGTTTCCATAGAACCAGTTTAGGTTGGCAGATGACACTGACCCACTTTGAGGCTAAAAAATCCAGTTAAAAGCAGAAATAATCATTTAACTGGTGAAGTGTTAAAGCAGAAAGCTGCAGAAAGTCTTTTACATGCTGATCTGGAACACAGACTAAGGGGTAATGTTTGCAGAAATACTTAGAATTAGGTCAAAAAAAGGGCCATTAAGCAAATAGAAGTGTCACTATGAGTTAATTACTGGAACAACAGATAAACAGGAAAAAGAATGAACTTATCCTAATAAGAAGCAAAGCACTAATAACTCTGACTTTAAGCAGACAGACACACTAATTCTTGCCATACCCCACCAGTGTTCATCAGCTCTGACCTGCAAATGTCTTAACACTGAACCTCTGTTGAGGAGACACTGCCAGGAGAGTCAAGCTGAGTCACATTATGTTCCAGTCTTCTGAAAGTGAGTACACAGGAAGGAAGCAGAGATAAAGTGACCTAAATTAAAAGCTGAATTTGTTTTTTCTGAAGTGAAACCTCAGTGTGCTAATTTCTACATTTAACTTCAAAACCAACTCACTAAGGATTCTCAGATATTATAGGGATTAATTAAGAAGAATACTAAGCGCCCTTTCCTATCAAATATCACATCTGGAACAGTCTGGCACTTCTTGAAAAATATCTTAATTCAAATAAACCAGAATAATTCACTCTTTCATAAAAGTATATTGAAGATTCTGAATTTAAAATAAGCTATATTCTTAAGTTTTAAGCAATATTTAGTTCCTGAAATAAGTACCTGCAGAAAGGGAAATCTTAGCTAGCTCTCATGTAGATTTGTTATCTCTGGTTAACTTGAAGCATGAACAAAATCTGGATTAGTGCAGTTTAAGCAGCAGTCTGGATTCTGATTTTCAGGTTTGGCCTTTTTGTTGCTTCGTTTTTCTACTTTAAAAAAAACAACAACTCAGAACTCCCCAAACTGTGTGTCTCTTCTGGTCTGGTGCCAGCCATTCAAGAGGGCATCTTAGTGACTTGGCTGCACTGCTGATCAGCTCCTCTGTGAGCCTGGAAATCTTAGTGATGACACAGAACTTCACTGATTCCAAATGAAAGGTTGTTTTCCTTGGTAGCTGTTTGACTGATGTGAAGCAAAATACCTCAGACACGGACCAAGATTTTTTTTTTTCCCAGCTGGTGGCATGATATGTCAGATGTTTAACACACGCATGTCTTCATTTCATAACAATTCCTGAGTTTTCTTTAAGTTCAAATATGTGCACCTTTGAATACCTGTTCAGATCAAACAGATTCAAGCAGGTGCTCACTTTAGGTGTCAGGAGTAATAGCAGAAGTTAATGTTAAGTTTCTGTCAAATCTAACATAAGATAACTACTCAACATTCTTGGCACTTGTGGTGCTGTGCAGGTAGACTGTAAAATATTGAGTGTTAAATGAACACACAGTGAATTCAAGGAAAGCAGACAACGATAATCAGCTTCTCCCTATCACTGGGGGCAGTTTTAAGTGTGAAATGCTTCACACACTACTTCATTCCCAAGGAATCTACAATTTTAAACCTTTGAAAGATCTAAGAAAGACTGAGGTTAAGTATAGCTTTCTTTTTATTGTGACAAACAGAAGGATGTAATAATAAATCAGCTATTCTTCCTGACAAAGTCAAAGACCAATGTTTTGAAGGCAATGTATTAAAATCTCCTTTAAGAGCAAACAATGTTCTAATGCCTGATCTTGGTTAAGTCCTATTTATGAAAATCTTCGATAGAAGAAATATTTTTTATCACGTATTAAAAAATTGTGGGGTAAAGGAAACACCATCATATTTTAATGCATTGAAAATTGGAATCTAAACATTTTATATGAATGCATTTTAATTTGGGAAGTGTGATACTGTTAGAATTCTTAACTACTATTACTCATAACCTGCTCAGCCTTATGTAATATCTCATGTGTTTCTGCTCATGGATTGATGATTGAGATGGTTGAGAATGTCAGCAAAAGGAGTATTTATGAGAACAGAAATCAAAGTGTCCTGTGTCCATGGGGCACAACTTTATACAGATTCTTACTTCCCACAGGGCCATTTTTGAATTCAACACTTATTCCTACAGGAGTAAATCACGTGTGTGAATATTCAGTGACTGGACAGTATCACACATAGCACAGAAGTAAAGTCAGTATTTTTTTTCCAACCAGACATAAATGTACTATCTATATTTTTGCCCATCTTTGTTGTATTTCAAAACTCCTAACAGATGAGTGATAATCAACAGGTCAACTTGCCTGATTTAAGTTTTCTTCCTTACCCTCAAAAATGATTAACAATAAGGATAACTTGATACCAACTTTACCCTTTCTTAAAAACGGGAAATAATTTCAGCTGTGATTGCACCACCAATCCAGGCCCTAAATCACGTCAGGTTCTGTAGACCAAGGTCAGCACCCCAACTTTTATCCAAAATGTAATCATCCATCAGTGAAAGCTCCACAGCATTGTCTGAAGTAGCCCTTAGAAACTGGCCAGGTTGTATTCTTGACTTTTTCTATTTCCCAGAGAGTGCCAAGATGGTATCTAATCACTTTGTACAGAGAAGAGAGAAAGGCACTACAAGTACATTGAACTGAATTCTTACAGCATGAAAGCAACTATTTTCCTTCAGTGCCTCACAGACCATATAGTGGGTATTTTCTATTAGTAAAACAACTACCAGGAGTAAAAACAGACTAGCCAAGCTGCTAGATTGATTCAATCCAATAATCCTTCACTTCTCAAACATTCCTATGAAGGGAAGAAAATAGGTCTTCAAACAGAACTTAGTTAAGTAAGACTAATTGTATAAGAGAAGGAATAAATCTCACTTTGAAGCACATTGTCTCTGGAAAATTAGCCTGAACAAAAGTGTGCATTTGTCCTTGAAATAAAACTATAAGACTGCAAATCATAATAATGAGAAGACATCTTGCAAATACGAATTTTAAAGAAAAAGTGCTCTTCAACAGAGAAATTATGTCAATGCCTAGAGGACTAAAGAGAAGTGTCCGTATAATAAACCTCATTCTCACTTCAGCACTATTAGTATTGGAGTTGTAATTCAGTTAAGCTACAAGAACACCAAAAGGGAATGAAATGGCAAATCTGCACAAGATTTGTCATGGATGAGTAAGCCCAACAGACACATTTAGTCTGTGAATGCCACCAATTACCAGAAGAGCTAGACTGGGAGATACACAAGAGCCATGCTGGAAACTTGGTTATGGTTTGCACTGACGTTTCAATTACCTTGGGACCTTTTTCTGGGCTCCTCCTAAAGGTCCATACTCCTAGAGCACTCCACTGGGTCCACCTTATCCCAGTGTGCATCAGTGCAGGAAAGCTGTATGTTTCTTGCTTCTTATTGCACCAGTAAATACAAGAAAAGTAAAATAATTGAGAGAAAACAAGACTTAATGGGCAGTATTGCAAAGCTGTGTGTGTGTAAATGTGCATCCATTTCCGACAACACATATACCAGCGTTAAAGGTCTGTGTCTTTGATTTGACCAGTCCCAAGTATCTTCTGTTTATACTCATACTGTCTTTTACATCTTCTCTAGTTAAATAATACCACTGTCTACCAAGTGTTCGGGTCCGTGAAAAAGGCCTGAATTTTTGTTAGTTTTGAGAAGTGTCTGTCAGCTCTTAAAATGTCAGATCACTTGAGGCAAACATACTGTTTTCCTAAGAAAATGTGATTTTCCTTTTTCCCAAGAAAGGGTGAATCTAGGTTGCACAAGTCTATCCTGACAAAAAAATACTGAGCTTTTGTAATCCACTCATTGTTCAGTGATCCTAAAAAACAACCAATACGTGGTATCATAACTGTAGTGTTACAAGGACCTGCATTTTCTCAAATTCATTGCAATAACTGTGGAGAGATAATGCCATTGTTTCAAGAAGAACAACAATTCTCCATATTTTGGAAAAGGAATGATAACCAACTGACACAACAGAGGAAATGGAAGTCAATAGAGTATAATTTTCTGATATAATAACTGGTTAGGGCAAGCACGGTTTTTCTAAAGCCTCCCATCCAATCTAGAATAACCACTTGAGGGCAACTCTTTATTGTAAGGTCATTTTAAAAGGCACCGGCTTTCAAAAGCAACTTAAGAGATTTTGGTGCTGAAAATATTCAAAGGAAAGAGTGCCACCTACTGAATCTTTCTGTCCCTATTCCTCTAAACCCCAAGAACCCCACCCATCCTTTAAGCACTGGAAAGTACAATCTTTTCTTTGCTAAACTTATTTATCCAGTAAGATAATGTCAAAAGAAAAATGGAATTTTTTTTTATCCTAAAGAAACTTCTGTAGTACAAATTTAAATATTGGACATGTGACCTTAGTTTTCAATTAGTTTCTCTTTTGTGACTTCTTTAAAAAAAGCCAAACCAACTACTACTACTTCAGGATGTAGATACATTATGTGCTAAATACATGTACTTGAAGCCAAAAAAGCCTTTCAAAACCATAGCGCTTCTACAGTATCTTCAAGGGCTACCTTACAAAAAATCCCATTTAGAATATGTATTTGTTTTCCAGGTTCCCAAAATTAGGCCAGAGACATTTTTTTAAATAGCAGCTTGGCATATTCTTCACTTTACATTCTTTAAAAAACCCTCATAGTTTCAACAGAAATTATTACATTATGGTTCCTTAGCAGTAAAGACAACAGCAAGATCATCAGAAGCAAAAACCACTAGATTGACTTTTGCCACTGCATAAACAGTGCTTATCAAAGGCAACTGAAAGTACAAAATGCATTATATGCTTGTAAAGTGTTAGATAATGCTCCCAACCTAGAGATTACTGATCATTTCTCAGGATTATACAGTCAGTTACAAAAAATTATCTAGGGCTGTTACTGGGTTGATTGAATACACCTTGACCTACAAAACTGAGGGAGTTTTTCATTTCAGTCTGTTAGCTCCCAGGTGGATGTGCAGAAATGTTCACTCCTCCATTAATTACAATCACTTGTTTATTATCTAACATAAACCAAACAGCTACAAAATTGTTTGAAACTGGTTCACATTTAATTATAGTAAAACATTTTCACAGAAAAGGCACGATTAATCCAAACAAATTTGTAATACAGGATCTTTGTTTTCACTCCCTGTATTATATCTCTGATATATCGATATTTAAAGGATGAAGAAAATCCTTCCTTACTGTCTAATCTGAACTGAAACATTATGAAGCTTTTCTTACCATGTTTTGTTCCCACTAGTGCTTAAACAACTTCGATCAAATTAAATAATTCAAAGAACTGTTTTCAGTCAAAACGAATTAAGTAACTTTTTGTTGCTCAGCTTTTCTCTTGTTTGCAGTCTAGACATTAATGAGAAGACCACAGAGTAGGCTTCATAGCTGAGGAATAACTAAGACTAGTTCTACTTTTTCACCTTGTACTTATATTTCTCATGATTGCATAGCTCCTTTATTTAAGTATAGGCTGCATGAGGCAATGTCTATACAGAAAAAGGATACCATCATTTTCTACGGAAGTTACATTTCATTAATAGATGGTAAGACAATTTTCATTTTTGTCATCAGGAAAATGTTCTCTTCCAAATATTAAATAGTGTCAAGGAAAAGGTAGACAGTGTGCCCAAAGAAAGGTGTAAGCATGAGTAAGTATGGAAGACCAGTGAGGACAATGCTCTACATGATTTCTAAATTCAGTAGCTCTACACAATTTCTAAATTCAGTAACGGTCTAGCAACATTTCTACTGGGACATTCAATGGAGAAGAGCTTTGTATGCAGTATCTAATCTAAGTCTGGGGTTGAATCCCATATCTATTGCCTTTTTTCGCTGGCTTCCAACAGGTTTTATATTGGTGGGGGTGGTGTAAGGAGGGAAATGGAAGGGGTCTGACTGGCAACCTATCAGTCACCATGAAGGTCACTAGACTTTTTTGAACTTTTTGAAAAACTTAGCCTATTAGTAAATATTTCTTGTCATAACAATATAATTTGCTTAACCTCAAAAGACTTTCATCTCATAAATTTAAATTTAGGTGTCTCTAAAATTTGACATTGCAATTCTGCAGATGATTTGTAGATAAAGGAATGTGTTTCCATTAATTGCTAGATCCAATACATACTAATACATAACTACATCAACATGTTGTCAATAACTCCGTCAACTCTGACAAAAGGCCATGAAGGTAACATAAAATAGAAATAAGACCCCTACAAGAGACTCTACACACATATATGTCATCAGTTCATGAAAATTTTCCTGGTCTTATCAAACTCTACATCTAATGGGGAGTGAGCAAGGTACACACTGAATTGCAGCTGGCAAGTGCTTTGTCCAGGAGGTTGGGGCTGGTATCTGGAGACTGGCTGGTAAGAGCTGGAAGATGTTAAGAGCTGGAAAGGATTTTAGCACTGTATATTTGGAGAGAAGGTAATCATCTTTAGATGGTGCCATACTGAAAGGCAGAACCAAATAAGATAAAAAGCCCGGTCATCAAAGATACTCAGTCACTGCAAACCAAGTTTTATAGTTTCCCACTTGGTAACCTCCGGCCTAGCAGTGTCTGCATGCCTGATTTAAATCAACAGGTTCCTCATGAATGTAAGAAGATGCTTTCTGAATCTTAAACCTTGCATGCAGGGTAAGGTAAGAGGAAGATAATACTCTTCGTCTGCTCTTGGATTTAGGGATCACAACTAAGGAAAGATTTTAAAGTTCAAATATGGAAATTCCAGTTAAAAACTGGCAAGAACCAGGCTTTGACCCCATCTCTACTTACACCAGAAAACAGACTGAATTTACATCCCTCTCCTGATACATTATTGGTTTAATCACCAAACTGTGGTGTATCTTGACCATTTTTCCCTACAATATTCTTGTATTGTTGAAAATATACCATGTATGACACAATGGACAGGATGGATAATATTTTCAACCATGGTATGCATCTACAAGCCCAGAATTTCAGTTCTTGCTACAAGCAACACTTGTAGTGTTTTAACCAGTGCAGATTAAATTCAAGAGGTATCACTAAGGAATTATTACTCAGAATATCCCGCAATGCAGGAAACAATTCAGGATATGAGTGATCAAGTTCAGCCACTTGCTTCACAGTACCTGCTCCTTTATCTATGCAGAAGGGACATGAAATGTTAGCTCCATATGAATGCCTGAAGCACAGCATGAAGAAACTCATCATATACATCTCCTGAATGTTGGTGTCTGGGTGAGTCACGCTCTCCTTAAGGAACATGCAGCAACACAAGCAAACTGAAACACAAGAGGTTCTCCCTGAACATCACGCAACACCTTCACTCTGAGGACAACTAAGCTCTGGCACAGGTTGTCCAGGGAGGCTGTGGCATCTTCAGCCTTGGAGACACTAAAAAAGCCACCTGGACATGGCCCCAACTCACCCTGCTGGAGCAAGGTCCAGCAGTTGACATCCACCAATCTCCTCCAAACTCAGCATTCTGTGCTTCTCTGATTTCTTACTATGAAATTTGCTTTCTCTACAGCTGAGGTGAAGTGTCTATCTTGCAAATTTTGACACCACATTTCTGTGGCAGGAATATAAGCTTCAAGATCAATTGTTTCTTCCACAGTATTGTGTCATTTTCAATTTCCCACCACTAGGTTAATGTTTTGAAAAATCTTAGAAATACGCAAAGTTGCAGTAAGAGGTTTAATATGGTGGTTATAGACATAGATTTTAGTGTATTTATTCCAAAATACATGACAAAGAAATCAGAAATATTTATTAGAAGTCAATCTACACAACTGAAATACAGATGAGAAAACAGAAAAGACCTTGATGGAGGTGGAAAATGGATTTTACCTTCAAAGATCCTTTCTGAGATGTAACACAAAACAAAGGACTATTAGACATATTGCAATGATCAGAGAGATTATGTCCCTATTATATTTATCTATTCTCTGGTCTGATGTGCTCAGTCCAGAAGAGATTTGTGTTTGATGACAACAGCCAGTGCTAATGATGTCATACTAGAATATTATATTTCTGTATTAAACAGTACCTTAAAATTACAGCGGGGATTTAAAATGAGTTTTTTAGCAAGACTACTGTAAGGAACAAAGGCACTACTGCTTTGGTCATTCCCCAGGCAATGGAAGGGCATGGCACACCCCGGGCCATGGAAGGCTGCAGCAGACCTGACTCTGATCCTTCCTCCAGTTAGCTTTTCAGTCTTAGAGATCCTATCACATACCAGTAAACTGGCAGAAGCCGGAATTTCCAAGGATTGAATGTAATTGCCTGCTGTTTTCTTCTGTTCCCCTCTCATTACAAGATACACAAATTATGTCTGAAACTCGAGGATACATGATGTGAGTGCAAGAGAATGACAATGTTCCAATTGGTACTTCACTTACTGACGTTTTCTTTTGTGCTTGCTGTTCATTCTTTCTTTCTTTCTTTGCCTCCTTTTATTTATTTATTAATTCCCTTCTGTCTGTACAACTTGAGTACTTAAGAGATACGCAGAATGAAAGCCTTGAGCACTAAATAATGCATGAGAAAGAAATTAAAATATACTTCTCTTCTGAGTGGTGCCATGCAATCACTGCTCTGCTCTTAGTGCTCTTAGTTCTCACACTACTTCATGTGTGTATCTCCAGTTAAGTTCTGATCCAAGAACAAAGAACACAACTGTAAATAGTTTCTCCTCTTTCACAAGCACCAATCTCAGGGCTCACTCTGAAGCACTCCAACCAACACAGCAGTGTGTAAGACCAAAATGCCCCCAGTTTGGTGAGAGTAAGTACATAAATCTGAAACCATTCTACAGGTAAGGAAGGCAGTGACATTGCCTTCTTCCTGGTTTAACAGTCTAAAAAGTACTTTTCAGGCTCATTTTTTTTTCCATTTCTAGCAAATACGAGAAACATTCACACTCCCTTCCAACTGAACAGTGACACAGGGAGATTGTTTGGCTATTCTGCAAAAAGGGATCTTTCACAGGTTCATCTCTTCTTGCATCCATCCGTGACTGTCTGACCTATTTGATGAGCATGAAGGAATAAAAGACTAGGATTCTTTTTTCTTTTCTTTTTTTTTGGAAATGCTATTAGCATACCAGCATTTACTTGTCTTGATTCTGACTGCAGTCAGAACTATATAATTATATGTTATTACAGCTCTAATGACTTCTATAAATTCTCTAACAGATGTGGAAATCTATATTTCTCCCTGTCTTCCTTAGCTTAATGTAACGGCACTTCTTGTACTAAAGCTTATTTTAATCCAGGATAGTAAGAAAAATGAGTAAATATTTAAAAGTTTATGTGACACACCACAAAAAAAATTTGATTGAATAGAAAAAAAAGAAGAAAATACTGTATCTTTATTCAAACAATAACTTTTCAATCCATGTGTTTACTTCTTAGCTTTCAGCAGAACACAGCCTATTTTTTAGAACACGTTCATTCTGTGCTTCTTGCTTTAGCTTCAACATGAAGTACAAAATACCAGAGGTCTTTTACATTTCTCATTTGCTGATTAGACCAGCAAAAGCAGAATGCATTAGCAATCAGGTGATATTTCCACACCCATCTGAAAGACAGGTCTGAAAAGCTTTGATAAACTTTTACAATAAGCTTCCCAAAGATGTAATAAACATGACCTTTAGAAATCCACCTATATCCAAACACACAACATCCATTACAGGCACTTGATAAATTACAGCAGATTTGTAACAAGTACTTAGAGAAAGATAATAACATATGTGTGAGGGAAAACAACACACTTTGTTTGTAAACACACAGAAAGCACAGAAATAACCTCTCAAGGGTAATGTTCATACAGTGAGACATGAGAGATGATGGATTACAAAAAGCAGTAATCAGGTAATATATTATTGTCATGAGAGAAGAAGGTGGGGAGGGGGTGGTTTGTTCGTTGTTGCTGTTGTTGTTGGTTTTCCCCAGAATTACCTCTTAAAACAAATGCTGAGAGTTCAGTACATTCATAAAGAACGGGGCTGTGCAGCACAGCCTGTATTTCCGAAGGTCTTGACAGGAATTTCTTTAAATATGCAACAGAGCATTCATTTCTGGAATTATAAGTACACTGAAAAATCCTTCTGGGATAAAAAGAAAACAGTGGTCCACAACGCTCCTCTTGCTATGTGAAAATAAAAGCATCTGGTAGTATAATGAGTGTGTTGTTGACTCAGTGCAGTCGATCATCTCTGTTTTCACAAGCTCGTGTACTCCAGTCAATGGAAATCACTGCGGGAAGTACCTGGGGATGCAATGACAATTCGTCCACTCAAAATGTGTATTTTGTTCAATAAAAGGTAAATGTTATGAGAAAATACTGGAGCCCTGGCTAGCAAGTCTAAAACCCAGATTTTAAAAAACTTTGGAAGTGGAAATAACTGATATCGTCACTACTATTCCTATTGAGAGAAAACAGGTAAGTTGAGCTCTAAATGTTTTAAAGGTAAGTCAACTAATGAATGGAAAGGTAAAAGAATGAAGGACATAAGTCAGAAAAAAAAAACAAAAAGTATTGTATCTTTATTCAAACAGTAACTTTAACCCAAACCTTGGAACTCTGCACAGAAAGGGGTAGCCATGGGAACAGATGAACATCCCTATCAGCTGAGATGTAGTTTACCTTTTTTTTCTAATTTGGTGTAACTAGGTAATAGCTGCTCGAATTCGCAACTTCAAAGATACCTCTAGTCTGAGAAGTTATTTAAATATTGTGATATGATTTGCCAAAATGCACCACAACAATGATTATAATTTTCTTAGCAATTATTTTCAGGTCAAAACCTCTTGGATTTAAACAAGAAATAAGGCTTTTTGAATTGTCAGCTATGCAGATACATTCCTGAAAATGCAAGTCAGCCTGCTCCTCTCCTCCTCATCTCTTTCATCTGTATTTTTCCTTCCCTTGCTTACTATCTTTCGTAGTAACAGTACCTTATCCTGAAGTTAATTTGAGGGGCCTTGAATGGAACCATGTGGCTTTGCCTGAATTCTATCGACTCTTTAGTGCCAGCGGAAGTGACAAGTAACCAAAATTATCTCAGAGAAGTCATCAGAGGTGACACACATGAACACTAAGATCAGGCCTGTTGCAGAAGATTCACTTTTCTGCAGCGTAGAAGGAAGCTTTAGCAAGAACTTGGACTAGATGACCTCCAGAACTCCCTTCCAAACCATTCTGTGTTTCTCAGAACAAAAGATACAAAGGGCAAAAATCTAAACTAAAAGTGAGTACATTTAGATTGCAAGGATGATTTTTTTTTTTTCCTTACAATGAGAGTGGTGAGACATTGACAGTTTGCCCAGAGAAATTATGGATGCTCTATGAGTTGAACTGAGGTTGGGTGGGCTTTGAGCAACCTTGTTGGGTTAAAGATGTCCCTGCCTAGGAAGTTGACCTAGACATTCCCAGAAGTTCCCTTACAATACAAACCATAATACGATTCTGTGCTAAAGTGGAGTTTGTAAGGATTTTACCTGTCCCCCAAATGTTGTCTGCAAACACTATGTGTATATATTGACGTTCATATAATTTTAGTTTTACCATCTATGTACAGCCAGATTTACCCTCACATATATGCCAATGTTGATTCAGAACGCAAAGAAAGCTAAGCATAAACTTTTCTGGATCCTAGCCGTAATTCTTTTTAGATGACTACATGAAAATAAGCCTTTCTGATAAAAACTCTTTCATCAATAGAGGGGAAAAGAATGTTCTTGCCAGCTCTCAAAGTGGAGTTTTTACCTACAGTTGTAATAAAATTTTATGTTTGTAAGTTCAAGCCCTAATGACTGTGAGGATGACAGCTATGAGGATACTCTAAGATGTTTACTAAGCTCTGGGGACCCTGTCCTTGGGGAGCTGCTGTTCTGTACAGAAGTGTGTGGTCCACTGGCTCTTCTGCACCCACACAGTCAGGTCCGATACTTTTATGAAGCCTTAGACCTTAAAGCAAACAATAGAAATTGTACTGAAACCCTGATGTCCTCACATTAAAAACCGTATTTGTCCTGTGTAAAAAATCAAGCAGGGCATTTTAATATGTCGAAACCAAAATGAGCCACAGTATGGCAGACAGTAAAATGTTAACATATGCTGAAATAGAAGTTTTATCTGGTAGAAGAAAGTTCAATATTTGCAATTGTCATGTTCTGGCATAGAAAAGTACATATTTTTCGTAAGGGAAATAATTAGAAAGCCCAAAATAAACAGCAAGCTGATTAAAAAAGTGGTGAGAGATGGAAACAAACAGCAAAAAACAACCCCGATATGCACAAGGTGTAAGCAAATAATTCAACTTACATTATCTCAAAAAAAATCAGTCTACAAATGTTTGCATTTGGGAGAGGTTAATTCCCACCTTACCTAAGCATCTCTTGAAAGTCATGCTGTAACTGTTGATCCTCAGCACAGGGAAAGCTACCTCAGTGTTTTGTGTTATTTTGAGTTTGATGTGAACTGTGTAACTACGGCACTTTGAGAATCCACTTTTCTTCCTAAAATGCCTGAAACCTGGAGAAAAGTCTTATCGTGCTACTGTGGGGAACAAATCCCTGCTATTACTTACACTATTTCTGTAAATATAATATCCATCAGACCTAGGAGTGCCAGCTTCATTTTCTGACACTTATTAGGAAGATGTGGGAATCCATCTCTGAGCCCAAAGCCTATCCAAAAATGAATGCCATGGTAAAAAAACCAGCAGAAGATAGCTAAATTCTGATAAACCACATGTCATATGTTCCAGCTGAATTACCACTCTAAGGCATAGGTCACTAACAGGAGACACATCTCCCTTTTCCCAAACCTTTGCATCACCAATTTCATGATACTTTGGCTTGGTATATATGATTCCTTTACAATAAAACAAACTCTAGCCGATAATATTTCACAGAATCATTTAGGTTGGAAAAGACTTAACATCTATCAAGCCTAACTATTAACTCAGCACTGCCAAATCATCACTAAATCATGTCCCTGAGTGTCACATCCAGACAACTCTTGAACATAGTCTTGAAGTGTCTCAACCACTTCCCTGGACAACCTGTTCCAATGCTTGACAACCCTTTCAGAGCAGAAATCCTATTACCCAATCTAAAGTTCACCTGCTGCAGTTTGAGGCCACTTCCTCTTGTCCTGTCCCTTGTTATGTGGGAGAAGACACAACCTCTACCTCACTACACCCTCCTTCCAGACAGTTGTAGAGAGCGATAAGGTCCCCCCTGAGCCTCCTTTTCTCCAGGCTAAACCCCTCCAAGTCCTTCAGCTTCTCCTCATCAGACCTGTGCTCCAGACCCTCCACCAGCTCCATCGCCCTTCTCTGGACTCACTCCAGCACCTCCATGTCTTCCTTGCAGAGAAGGGCCCAAAACTGAACACAGGATTTGATGTGCAGCCTCAGGAGATGTTCCCTGCCCTGGTGCTGCTGTCACACTGTTTCAGGCCAGGATGCCACTGGCCTTCTTGGCCCCCGGGGCAGCCTTCCAGCTCATCATCAGCCAGCTGCTGACCAGCCTCCCCAGGTCATTTTCCACTGGGAAGCTTTTCAGCCACTCTTTATTTATTTATGGATTTGTGATCCAAGCTCAGATCCAGGTGTTGAAACTCACACAATTGGCCTTGGCCCCTTAATCCCAGATTGTGTGTAGATCTGTGCAGATCCCTCTTTGGAGCCTTCCTGCTCTCCAGCAGACCAACATTCCTGCCCAGTGTGGGGCTGTCTGCAAACTACCTGAGGGTGGTCCCAATCCTCTTGTCCAGATCATTGATAAAGATGTTAAACAGGAGTGGTCCCAGTGGTGAGCCCTGGGGAACCGACCCCAGCTGGATGCAATTCCATTCCCTACCAGTCTCTGGGATCTGCCATCCAACTATTTTCTTACCTAGTGAACAGTGAACACAACCAAGCCATGAACAGTCAGTTTCCCCAGGAGAATGCTGTGGGAGGCATTTTTAAATGCTTTACTGAGTTGTAGTTAGGCAACATGCATAGCCTTTTCCTCATTCACCTAGTGTCACCATGTCACAGAAGGAGACCGGCTAGTCATGAAGAACCTAACTTTTATAAACTTTTCTAAATTGCACACTGGACGCTTTGAAAACTTAAGCATAAATATCCAAGTATGGGAATAATAAAAAACATTTATCTAAACACCAGTAAACATTAAGGAAAATGTTATGAGATAGCATACTTCAAAATTGTCTGTACGGTACCTTGTAGAAGTTACATGATTGCATGCCTTTTAAGAAAGGTAAAGACCCTTGCTGTTCATGAAACTCTGTACATATTTTAAATCAGTTGCTAAATATTAATCAAATTTTGCATGAACTTGTAGATAAGGTAGGATGAATATGCATATTCCTGGACAGCAAAAACTACTAAGCAGCTTTACAATAAATTTGGAACCAATGAAGCATCGTGGTTCATTAATATTTTAGTGCATGTTCCTAGAATTTCTCTGTTGCAGCATAGATATCTTGTTCTGTTCTGCTTTTTTTTTTTGCTATAAATTCTCATTTAAAAAACTGTAAACTTATGCTGTAGAATAAAGCAATATGGAGGCAATTTTGAAGACTTCTTTCATCTTCTTGTTTGAAATTTTAAACAAGCATATTTGAATGCTTGAGCATCTCAATTAAATGTGTCTGATTTTTTAAAAATATTTTTTTCCTATTTTCCAAAGTACCAATAGTAAAACATTAGTAGAAAAACACATGAAAACATCCTGTTTCTTTAAATATTACTATTTACATGGTTAGTGCAGAAGGTGCACCATCATGATAGGCTCTCCACAAACAGTTTGTCCTCATCCTCAGATACCTTTCAGTCTTGAGCATTACCAATTTAGGCCTACACAAAAGAAACCTAACTTGCACTGAATTTCAATTAAGCTGTTTTGTGAACCCGGCCTACAATAAAAACAAACAAACAAACAAACAAACAAACTCTCTGCCATACTGTTGCACCAATGCTCGCAACCTAGTTAAGTTACTGGCAGGAAAGAATAGCCATCTTTTTTGTTTCATGTCTTTATATTTTTCTTTTACCTTTGAGGAAAGGTAAACAGAAGCTCACTGAATACAAAACCTGAATATTATATCCTTTCTGCATGGAAAAAAAAAGGGAACTTGTCATTTACCAAGTGCCATTAATTATCAAATATTATCAACTACACCAGTAACTGTTAAAGCACTCAGACTGGAGGAACTGTCTGTGAGTTCTGCCATTAAATCTCTCTTAAAGGCCTTGGTATCTGTTTGCAAACATATCAGGCCTTGGCCCTACAACCACTCATCCACATGAATAACCTCAGTTACATGAGAGAATCTTATAAACTTGGCAGCATCATTGAAAACTCACAGGGCTGGCTCCAATCCAACACATGAAAGCCAAGCTGATATTCATATGTTAATAGTAATGATCCCCACTGTTTTTTCAGAGACATCAATGAAGAGATGAACATATTTACGTAATCTATAAACAGACACTGTCTTTTGTTTTAATTAAAACTGTCCTTTCCAACATCATCTGTCATGCTACAAGCGAGCTCCGAGGATTCCTGGGATGCTCCTGCATGGGTGGGAGGAGGAGTGAGCCTGGTCTCCTTCCAGCTCAGATCACAGCACTGCTTGCCCTCAGCCCTTCCTCGCTCACACTGTCAAGTGGAGTGAAGGAGGCACACACAGCACGGTCCTCACTTCTTCACCTCCTGTTTTGCTTTCCATTACCTTGTTTCACTCCCTCACTATCTCTGGAAAGAGACAGATCTACATTGAAAAAGCAATAGCAACCACAGATACCTATATTACATTTCTCAGACTTAAATGTATGGCACACCACTGCATTTATCATCATAGAGATGATAAAACCAGCAAGAACAACTAATAGCAGGTGCCATTAAAGATTTTTAATAACAGGATAATGGGGGCTATTTCAATGCACAGAGGAAAAAAAAAATCATAACAGAGTAAATCAGGAAAATTGTACCTTTTTGAGGTCTGGAAACAAAATTTAAAATAAACTTCATCGTTTTGCAGAACTTAACTGTCCACTAATTTTCGCATTTATCATTATGATATGTATTTCATTTCCCATTAGCTATACAAATAAAAATAAAACTTGTAAAATAATATATTTTAATCATTTCTGAGAGCACAAACAGACTGCCTTAAACAAAAAATGCAACTTCAGCAAGAACTACTTGAGAAAGTCTTCTACAAGCTCTTTCCAATCTGAATACTGAAAAATACTGTTCTCCAGGATCAGATATTGCAAGTCACTTGCTCTATTTCATGACAGTAACACAGAACCACCAAACATATCCCCATCCTTGATTAATCAAAATCAAAGAAGCTACAGTGATTCTGTCAAATGGCCTAAGGCAGCAAAGTAAATAAAACAAGCTTAATCCAGTATCCTAATTTACAGAGAAACATGCTAGGATGATTTATTTATATCTCCAGCAAAAATGTTCTTCATCTGCTTAACTCTAAACAAGAACCACTGAAGGCCTGAATGAAGGCATTTAAGGACTTGAGCATGTGTTTTGTTGCACGAATGCCAGAGCACTTGGCAACCTGTAGAATCATTCTTTCACATGTAAGAACAACAACAAAATCCCTTGTCCTACTACTCCACCTTCGTTACAGCTGAAAATCAAAAATAGTTAACAAGGAGTTATAAACTGAAGACAGGTTGGCTAAATTCAGACTGCTACAGCATTATCTCTTGTTCCAGAACTGCAAACTGATTCATCACCTATTTCTAGATTGGTCACTGTGAAGCACAATGAATATTAATCAACATTTGTCAAGGATATTGATCAAGTACAGATTTCTCTGCATGGCTATTAAATAGTTAAGCACAGATTCAACATTTTTCATTTGTGAACAAAATCAAAAAAACCTATTCATTAGAACTATTTTAAATATTTTGTGTGATACTCAAATATGCTTTCACTCTTGTTCGACGAGACTTTCACGGAGTTAAATTTTGTTCCTCACTTTCATATTAAATATTCTTTTAAAAAAATGTTCCTTTTTGGTTACCATGAATTAGCATTCTTTAAGTCATTAAAATGGTTGTCATGATAAAATTCCCCTTTGGAAATGCATCATATCGGGGTGTCAAGACTCTGATAGTACTAAGCAATATATCAAGACAATACAAAAAAGGTCAAGAGTTTATGATACAGGTAAATTTACTCGTTTTTCGCTAATGTAAACACAGTTTGACTAATGCAAAATCTTCTTCAGAAATTAAACAAAAAGAAACACACTGAGAATCAACCTTGCAGATTTTTTACCTCCTAGAGCCATTCCAAGGGGGTGCAAATTTCACTTCCAGCAAGAGGCCATGGAGTGTTAAACCCAAGCCTACCCACACAAGCTCCCGGCAGCTCCCTGGCCAGGCTGGGCACACCCCTTTCCCGCCGCACTCCACGGGAATCCAGGCTGCTCCGTCACAGCCAGGAGCAGCATCCACCCCCTGGATGGTTTTTGTATTTCGGAAGAGTTTTACAGTAGTTGCTTAGGAACCTGTTTAGTGAGACTAGAGGATGGCTGGAAAGCAATGAAAAACAGGCCGGAGAAGTGAAGGGTGACTGAGCAGACCACTTAACGGGAGGATGGGATGTTCCCTGCACTCTGGGCAAGAGGTGCCAAGGAGCTGCTCTGTACTCAGGGCTCAATAGCTGTTATTAAGGCAATAATAAAGTAAGCCTTGTTTGTCTATGCAGCTGGTGAAGTCTCCTCAAGTCACCATCCTCCAGCTCCTAATCTAACATCTCTTCCCTTCAGTAAAGGAATGACCCTCAACTAACCTTATTAAAACAAATAACAGTTTAGAGTTAAGCAGCGAACAGAATTTACATCAATAAATTCTTGGCATTATAGTAACTGCATCTGGACTCTACTTTGCGATTACTGCAATTAAAATAACAAGGACAAGTGCCATTTGAAAAAAAAATGTAATGTAATATACATTTACAAGCGAAAATGTAAAATTTAACACCTGCATCATGATTAAGATACCATTTGCTATTAAGACAGCATTGACTATCAACTAGTTCTTAAATTGTACAGACCAATTTAGAACTCCAAATTTAGATTTGGATATGAAATGTATAATGCAATAAATGCAAACTCATTATAATAATGGTGTCACACATCTCCAGAATTTCTTAGGTCTAATAAATGGTGCTACTTCAAAAACTATCAGAAATAAAAACAAGCAGACGCAATTTTGCAAGCAACATATTATTCCAAATATCATAGTTCAGCTGTACAGAAATTACAGCTGTCAAAATCTGTTGCCTTTGTAGTGCCATTACTCCAATGTTGCAGGTCAAATCCAACAAACAGCTGTTCAATATCTGAGGATTTTACTAAATAATGCAATACTACACACACAATGGGATATGTACTGAACCAGCCTCAGAGGAAAGCAGAACATGGGAAAACAATTACCTTTAATCTTGTTATGGATTAAAGGGCTGTATTATATAATGCATTTCTTACAAAAACTGACAAAATAGTGCTATGAAACGTGTAAATCTCCTCTTCCTATTTTCAGGGTTTTTTTTTTTACTTTCTTTTCTTCTTGAGCCAAAGTGTCATTTCAGCCCTTTTAAAACCATTTGCAAAACTGGGTCAAATTCCTAAACCAAATTCTGCTTAAGAAAATTTGGTTGTGAGATTTACAGACCATCTGAAGAAGCCTCCTTTAGCCTAGAAGGGCTGGATGGGGAGGCTGGAACGTGCATGCCCACAGCTGATGTTCCTGTTTTAACAGGAGCAATGGCAGCTCTAGAAAAAAAAACTTCAGGCTGAGCACTTAAAAAAGATTAGCCCACATGGCAGTACCTTGTTGAAATTTACTTATTTACTCATTTTCATATTTTACTAGGAAGCTAATTTCTTCCATAAAAGTAAAGGCGCTTCTTCAGTCAACTCAATTCACTTTATTTTACTGGACCACATATGATATCCTTAATGCTTTTACCAGTATCCACAAAAATTACCTTCACTTATTCTAGTTTCATATCATTGGGCTTTCCCCCCTTTTTAACAGCAACAACTAAAAATAATCTAAAAACCAAAAACTAAACCAAACCCCTTCCATGTTATCAGCTAACTCCTGGCGAAGAGTGTGAAACAATAATTGTATCAAAACGTGGTGATTTCTGCCCTGTGTAGTAGACTGAACTTCAGAATAGGTTTTATCTTGTCCTTGGAACCAGTTCCAGGCTGGTTGAAGTTCAGCCTGGGACTTCGACCCACACATGCCTGCTGGGGATCCGAACTCTGCTGCTGCAGAGGGGAAGGGAGCTGCCAACAGCGCTCTGTGCTGCAGGGCCACCTGTTCCACATCATACAAAAGCTGCCCTGGAAACTGAACTGACATGTGGGAAGTGGGAACAACCAAGGGATTTCCTTCAAGACTGTGCTACTGCTTCGAATCAAAGTGCTAAGGCAGACAGAGCCCACCGCAACTCATGCAATTCAGAACATTCTCTGACATTCAGCTTCATTAGCATGCAGCCCAGAGCAACATTCACTCTGACCCAGATGTACTGGGTTTAAGTGGCAAGCTTTTGGTCGTGTGGGGGCTGCAGGGGTGGCTTCTCTGACAAGATGCCAGAAGCTTCCCCCTTGTCTGGCAGAGCCAAAGCCAGCTACGACAGACAGACCCACTGCAGGCCAAAGCCAAGCCCACCAGGGACAGCAGCAGCACCTCTGGGATAACATATTTAAGAAAAGGAAAATAAATCCTGCACAACAACAGCCGAAGAGAGGAATGAGAATATGTGAGAGTAACATCCCTGCAGGCACCATAACATCCCTGCAGGCACCAAGGTCAGTGAAGAAGGCAAGGAGGTGCTCCAGGTGCTGGCGCAGTGATCTCCCTGCAGCCTCTGGGGAAGAACATGTAGAGGCAGCCCATGGAGATCCATGATGGAGCAGAGATCCCCCTGCCATCCACAGAGGGACACCGGACCGAGCAGGTGGATGTCCCAGGGAGACTGCGACCCTGTGGGAAGCCCATGCTGGAGCAGGCTCCTGCACACCCACGGAGAGAAAAGCCCACACTGCAGCAGTCTCCCCTGAAGGAATGCACCCCCTGGAACAGACCAAGGACGGAGCAGTTTGTGAGGAACTGCAGCCCATGGGAAGCACTCACACTGGAGAAGCTAACTGAGGACTGCTTTGTGTGGGAGAGACCCCACACTGGAATACGGTAAGAGTTTGAGGAGGAAGGACCAACAGAGACCATGGCTCCCATTCCCTGTCCCCCTGTGGTACTAGAAGGAAGCAGGCAGAGAAATCAGGAATGAAGTTGAGCCCAGGAAAAAGAGAAGGGCGAGGAGAAGGTGTTTTCTACGATTTGATTTTATTCCTCAACATCCAACTCTGCTTCACCTGGCAAGAAATTCAATTAATTTCCACAAGTTGAGTCTGTTTTGCCCACCCATGACAGTAACTGCTGAGTGATCTCTCCCTGTCCTTATCTCTCAAGCCCATGTGTCTTTCATTTTATTTTCTCTTCCCTGTCCAGCTCAGGAGGGGAGTGACAGAACAGTTTTGGCATCAAGCCAGGGCCAACCCAGCACAAAACCAGATGGGTTTGGGGTATTTTGTTGGGTTTTTCTAGTTGTTCTTCAGAGTGCTCTGTTCTTTGTTTTTATGAATTTTGGAGTAATTATTTGAGAGAAAAGTGCATTAATTCCCTTTGGAATCTCATGTATAAAGAACATCATACTTCATCAAAAAAATAGCATTTCACTTTTTTTTTCTATACAAGAGTGGTTTAAACTTTACTTCATGGAGCAATATAAATCCTCTCTTTTTTAGAAACTGGAAAAGAAATATTGTAAAATTACTGCTTAGGGAAACATACTAATTTCCTGTGTTCTACGTGTAGTTTGTTTCCTCTAGTGACACAGAAATGTGTATTCTGTTTACCTTGAAAATATTCAAAATGATGTGTAAATGTTATGAATACATTAACCTCACATTTATTAACTTCATTAAATGCACAATACTAATTTCCGCAGTGCAAAGTAAACTCAAACCAAAATAAAATTTAACAAGCATCTCTTTCTTTCCTGTCATTTTTCTTCAGGTGGTGTCTGGGGAGACTCATTTGATGTGGCTGTATGACTACTAGCACTTGCCAAACAGTTTTACCTAAAGGTGATGGGGAGAAGACATAAGCCTGAAAAATCAGCAGCCTTGCTCTTCTGGAAATACTGTTTCACCCCTGGCTAGCTCCTCCAGACTTCTGCAACTGCCTTAAAGCATTCCTTCCTCCTCCTGCTGCTCCCTTGGGCAATTATTACATCTTGTGCCAGGATGAATACATCTTTACCTAGCTGATTAAATATACCTGAGACTAGTAAGAAGAGCAATTTTCTCTACATGGCCAGTGGTGAGACAGAAGGGCCTGTGAAGGTGCTCCCCACCTAGATGTGCCTCATTTGGCTCTCCTTTTTCTGATGTAGCTAATAGCATATTGTTTCTGGACTGCTTTTTCCTATCTGTCCTTTCCCATCTTACACATTAATGAAGAAAAATTATACCATTTTTATGCAACATGGGACTTGTTCCTATATTATAGCTTTAGTAATTTCTTCTTTTAAACTTCTTAATTTACTTTCATAAAGGATTTTATGTCTGTACTCTCACCATTGCACCATATATATATACTAGGACACCCTTAATGCCCTTGATTTCTCCTGCTCTCTTTCTGTGGCACATCATAATTTCTAGGGCTTTTTTTATTCTAATTAATTATAGGATGTTGGGAGTCATTAGCTTGGAACTTCTGTCCTGCAAGTGGTGTGGGGTCGGTGCTCTGAAGTCCTTTTTAAACTAACCGTGTATTAGATTTTTGCAGTCAGCTAGATTCCCTGGCTGCACTAGTACAAAAGGAAATAGAGCCAGGAAGAAAGCTCAAATGCTGGATCTGCAGCCATCCCCACTGCTCCACTGCTGGTGCTCTCCCTGGCATAGCCATGGTTTGGAGGGGGGACTGAAGTGGTCCATGGATCTGCTGTATTCACCACTGCAGGAACGGCTGCTTATCCAGATGGTTTCTGGCATCTTAATCCTACAATTTAAAATTATCTGGTGTCCCCTCCTAGCCTCACTCCTGTGCTTAAAGGCCATTCTGAAATGCTAAGTGCCTAACATAACTGGATTTTTTAACACTGGTTATGCAAATGAATGATACAATCATGGCTGGGGGTTCATAATGCAGTTTTATTCTTGCGTCTGACAGATGCCACCACCATTGATGATCCTATTTCACACCGGCTATACTGTAATTTTACGTTCTCAGTAAAGCTGAATTGCATGTAAGTTGAAGTGTTTTTTCACAAAAATTTGGTATATGATGAGACCATAAGGCTGAGGAACCACAAACAAAGTATTTAGGACATTAAACACAGGGTTTGCTCTACAATTGCTCTAAACATGCAATTGCTCTACAAAGGCTCATTTATATTACTCCCAGCTAAATTGAGTCAAATCCTGGGGGTTTATTACTCCAAATTATGCTGATATTACACTTTACCATCACTTGACTTTCCTAGAATCCATTTTTTTTTTGAAGGCTAGTACTCCTCCTATGCCAAATGGTTTGTTCTTCCCTTTCTTGACTTTTTAATAATGAAGTGTCTGAGTATTGCATCTCTAAACATATGCCATGTGAAGTTTCTGTAGGTCTGAAATAAAAAAAAAGAATAAAAATTTTCTTAGCTGCATTTGTGACTTGCATTAAAATGCCAGATTTTCTGGCATGGTTTTAGAGCTGAGAGGAGTGGATTTTTAAATAGTATCTGATAACTATAGGAACCAATGAGAAATATAGCATCTTGTTATGGAAAGATAAGATATTTTCAATGAGGCCTGAGCTTCACACATACCACTATTTCTGGTGATCCAATGAATGTACTCAGATTCCATGAGCAAGAATGACCTGTTCAATCTTACATACCTATATGCTAGTAGCTACCATGATATCCTGCATAATATATGCTATGAAATAGCACTGAAATATTCTATCCCTCTGGTACCAGGATGAATTTTTAAGCCAGTTTATGAACAATTAATTCCATTCCCCACATTGCCAGAAGAAAGCCCACTGTTAAGGACACTTACAAGAGTAGAGAGGGCAATACTTTTTACTTCTGTTCAGATTCTAGGTAGATTCTCAGCACTAAATACACACTTTGGTTAGAGTGGTAAAGCATCACAAAGCTGGGGCAGCCACAGACTGACAGCAAAGCACGGCTGTCAGAAAACCTGCATGCAAGAAATGCACTATCTTAAGTGACAAATCAGAACGACATATTACTGAGATGCTGCAAATTTAGCATCTGCATTTGAAGACACGTGTGTGGGAGGCTACTGCAAACAGCACTGGCAAGACCTCCTCCAGCATGATGTAGAGGCTTGTGGTCAGTATTCCCCAAAAGAACCACAGGCCCAAACCACAAGTGCAAAGGCAGCTGCTAAAGCACACAAGGGGAACAGAAGTCTAATTGGAACAGAATATTTTAGCTTGCTTATTGTGATAAACACCAGAGAAGTTATGATTTCTTTCTGTATAACATCAGGGAACAGACATGAGTCAGAGGAAAAGTCATGTCAGTTAAAGAGCACTGAATCTGAGCTGTCCAGCAACTATTTTAGCCTTGAAAGCAGAAACCAGATTAGAAGGACAAGCCTAAAAGAAAACTGTTTTAAGAGAGAGTAGGGACTGCATAACAATAAGGCCCTGTCCTCTATTCCTAAGAATGGGTGTATATATTAAAAATTGGAGTATATCCTGAGAAACAAATGATAAACAGTTGAAAGTTAAAGTTTATGAATCGTTGTAAAATCAGCCTTTAAAAATAAATACAAAGATAACTTGTTTCAGGAATCGTCTGCTGAACAATTTTACTGTATTTGGGTAAAATTTAATGTGGCACCAGGAACACGTAACTATAAATTCATGTGGTGGTTAGTTTTATGTTTCAACAGTGTCCTGTTTTACATGGAAATAACTAGACAGAAATAAAGAAATTAAATATATCTCATATGTGATTTATGTTAATTCATATGCTAGAAATAGAAAACTCTATTTTTTAAAAAAGTATCTAACAGGAAAGCTTTAAAAAGAGGCTTGGAATAGCTGCCTTCTTACTCAGCTTTACTGTGCAAACACCCATCATTCATAAGACATCTTTCTACAAATTTCTTCTGGCAACTCCTGTCTTGTCTGAGGATGGCTACTGGAGGACAATTTATAGGTCAATGCATTTTTCAGAAGCAGACATCATGATCTATGAGCAATACTCACAATCCAATTAATTATTTCTGACTGATAAAGGTAATAATGATGATATACACAACTTAGATTGTCATAAAGTGTTCATTTGATACCATGTGACCTTCTGATTATTAAGGAAGTAAAATGACACAAACTACATTAAGAATTAAAAACCCTTTAAATTAAAACTTGCTTATTAATGTGAGGTGACAAGTCCAAATTCAAATTAAGAGCCCAAATATTTTAAATACTCTGAGTACTGTGTAGTATAAAACTGCTTAACTCCTCATTAGTGATAATTTAGTTTTCTATTTTCTAAACTGAGATTTCACCACTGAGAGTGTGATTTATGATACAGAATCCTGAAAAGCTCATAGAGATTTTCACAGAAGTTTATACTTCTGTTGCTAAAATCAACTTACAGAACCACTGTGATTTTGAGCAAGTGAATTGTTTTGATGGTCCAATGAGAACTGGGCTGTGTTCTTCTTCAGTGACATCTGCAGGTGGCCTGGCATTGCTGAAGCTTTGTGCTCTTCCTGCAGACAGACAATTTGTGAGAATTGGCTACTGCGAAATTAAGCCTGAGGTGGCTTTTTATAGCCTTCCTCGATCATTTGAGCAGACTAAAAAGACAATGACTTCCATTCTCTGGTCTGGTCCTTCAGATCCCTCCTCCACTGTGATGCCGACGAAAAATTGAGAAGGAAGCGGCAGCTGATGGCTACTGTCCAGAGTGTTACCAATATGGTTTTGTTATTACCTCGTGCTCCCCAGATGCCCCAATCCAATTTCTCTCTCTTGTAAGCTCTATGGCATGAGTTCTGAGCATGCACAACACAGAGAGAAATGGAAACTGGGTGAGTATGGGCAATCTTTTAATAGAAAGAAATCATAGTAATTCCTCCACCAACATTAAAATCCCTATTCCCATCCAAACTGAAACACAATCTCTGCTTCCTCCCACAAGCAGACACTACTTCCAATTCAGACAAAGCAAAGTAAAAGAATTTCTTCCACAATTTAATCAAAAAAGCTTTCTAAGGGTACAGGCAGATGCACATTTTGTCTGTACACAGACATTTTATGGAGCTACGTATGGAGTGGAAAATAAAAATCTGCTCTGGAAGAAGTCCAGCTTGGCCTCTAAAACCACTAACACCTTTAATTGAAATCTGCTGAACAAACATGATGTGCTAGAGTGCTGAATGCAGTGCAGCTCTCCTACAAATGGAAAGTATGGAATTATTTCACCAAACCTTTACTGGCCTTTTTCGACTGGGAAATTGTGGAAAGGAGTGTACAATACCAAGAAGCTTTGTAGCTTACTTCTGAAAATATGTGTTACAGGGTGATGTCCCAGATGGGACCTGAACTGGACACCCATTTGCCTTCCCAGTCCTGACTCAAGAGCAGCAGCACACACCTGACCAGCCTGATGGAGAAACCGGCAGGGGGAACAGTACTCAGCTCTGCATGGACCTGCCTCCACAGCACATCAGTGATGACAGTCATGTTTCTGGGGCTTTTCAAAGGGCAATTAAAAAAAACATGCATAGGTATCTCATAAATTCAGATAGAGCCAGACTGAGCTTCAATGTGAAAGGCTCAGAGCGAGTAATTTATCCCAGGGGAAAAAAAAAATCTGTTTATAAATATGCTTTTCTTATTCAGTTAGGTTACCCCTCTCCATTTCACTATTCCTTTTCATGTGTGTGTGAGTCTTAAAATGTGATAATCAGAAAGTACCATCTGCATAATAAAATCCCCAGAAACAACTGCAGAGCCTGTGACAACCAGCTCACATTTCAGAGGAAGGATTTAGCACATATTAATGCTTTACTGAAGGGAACTCATCCATCTTCTCAGACAGGAGACTGTCTTTTGCACTCTCATCACACCACAAAACACCACATCTTACCATATCTTCACATCTCACAGTCTCTAATGTGTCTGTTCCCTCACTGTGCCAGGGAGGTGAGAAATGCTATCACCCCATTCTGCTCCTGGGAATCCAAGTCAGGCAACACGTCTGCAGCGCCAAGCACGCAGCCTTTGAGTAAACTCCCTCCCAGGGATCAGCTACCCTGCATGGTGTGAGCTCACTGCTGGTTCCTGGGCTCAACAGGTGAGGAAAGGCAGCTCACTCCACAGACTGACTCTAACACTAGGGTGACAGGTTTGGTCTGTATTGAACTGTCCTCTGATTCCATCCTATCCCTAAGCTTATCCCTGACACACTGCATCCACCAGTTTCGTGTCTTAAAAAAAACTACAATGCAGGGGAAGCTATACTTCACACAAACAAAACTAACCCCACAAAAAAAACTACATAAAAAACCCACCTGTAATAGTAATAACTAAGACTAGGAGTCCCCCACAAGTGGCTGAGAAGGAACCATTTGTCAAATGGCAAATACTGTAGTCCCCAGCAACTTGTTTGAGAGGGTATGGGCATCAGGCAGCGTGGCTATGAACTGCTCTCCACCACCTGGAGAAAATTAACCGTATTGCAGCCAAACCCAGCACAAGCTGGTCCCCCTCCTTGCCACCTAGCCAGCTGACCCCAGAGTGCAGCAGTGGGGGACAGCCTCCCAGCCAAGCTCTCCTTCACTCGAGAGCTGATGTTAAACCAAGGCGTGACATTGGCCAAGGAGGCAGCAATCTCTCTTTAGGGATGATGCTCTCCTTAGGGATGATGTGTGCAGCAGAAAAGATGTGATCAAACCAAAGTCATGCCAAAGGCCACTGACAAACACTGAGGATTTGTCTGTGTCTTCACTATTCATAGCTTTTCCTTAATATCCATCCCAGAAGCAGCCTCCCCCAAGCCTGTCAGCTGCTGCACACGACGTGGTAACTACAGGGCTGCACAAGATGGGAAGGCAGCACCCAGCTGACCACTCCTGTGGCTTTCCAAGCCCCTTTCCTGGGTGCACTGCCTGAACACCCTGCCCACCCACCCGGGGCACCCGAAACTCCCCGCCAGCCACGCACTGCCAGCTCACAATCTGCCTCTAGAAGGAGGCTGAATTTCATCAAAACCTGTCACGCCATCTAATTGCAGAGCTCAGTTATCTTAGCTGGCAGGCATACAGCTAATTGTTCACCTGTGGTATGAAATCTCAGGAACAACGTGCTACATAAATAGAGATTTTTTTGTATAATGTAAGCAATGTGTGCAGCAGGGTGTCACAATCACTGTCAGTGACTGGTGACAACTAGAACGTCTCATCTGATAGAGATAAATTAATTCCACATTGCCGAAGGTAATTCATGGATTTATTTGTGTATCACAGCACGTAAATAAAGGACCATTTAAGGATATTTTCTCCTCTACATCTTTGTTTTCAAATAAAATTTAGTTTTCACTTTAAAAAGAGGTGTGCAAAGGTTCCACTCATGGGAACTGATAAATTAGTTCCTGTTTCATGTGTGTAGTGACCATGAAAGCTATACACCACACACATCATGTAACACAAAAAGTGAGCTAGAACTCTTGACATCAACAAAACAAGCTTCTGCTAAAATCAGTTATTCCATACACAAAACTCCCATAACTCTGTTATAAAACTTTTGAGTTCCATAAACTAAATCTTACGGAAACCCCTAGAAGCATATACAACTTTGATACTGAGATCAGTGATGGTTATCTGCATCATTTCTGACACCTAAAGGAAAGTGAGTGTCGCTTGACAGCATATTTTGTTAAATTTTATTCTTTGATAAAGATTGAGCAAAAAATGTGCCCCTTCACAGTGAAGCTATTTTAAAAATAAGCTTTAAATAGTTAAAGGGTCTGTCTACCCTCTAAGATAAGCAGAAAAACAACTTGTACTTTAAAGCAAGTTATGGACTTAAATAAATGGGTAGCTAAATTTAATTACAAAAATTTGTCTTTCTGGTGTGTCCTTTCCCTTTTCTCTGGGGGGAAGTTGGGTGGGTTGTTTTTTTCTTTTTAATTAGAGCTTTAATGGATAATCCTCTAAACAAAATATAAAGTTCATGGGTGTAAAAAATTGCTATTATATGAACACAGTCTTACTGTATTATATTTTACTGTATTTTTTCTCTATCCTGCAACAACCTTCATAGTATAAATTTCCAGTAAAAGAATAAATAAAGCAAAACTTCCTTTTAAAGCTAAGAATATTGTGCCAATCTTGGTAGAAAAAAAATGAGATAATTGTATAGTAAACTGAATCTAGTTGAAAATTCCGTCATCCTCATTCATCAAAACAAAGCATAAGGTTGAAAGCTTATTTGAGAGCATTCTGAGAGGTCAATAAAAATAACAATCAAAGTGAGGAATGTAGAACCACAGTCTCTGCCACATAAACAACAAAATTGCTTATTTACATATTTCAGGCATCACTGATATAGCCTGATACACTTTGGGCTACACACACACATATATACATATATATATACACACACACACATATAGGTTTCAAACAATGGTTTTCATACTCCATATCAGTGTGGGATTAAACACATCAAAGTACATGTTAAAATCTTGAGTCCAGTAGTAATCTAAAGCTGTCTACACAGCAAGCAGCTCCTGTCACATTACGAGATGCATTGCCCACAGCTTCCCCTATTATGAAACACAGACTCCCTGTGAGTTATTAATTCAGGACTAGCACAGAGCCACTGGCCTGTCCTGCACGTGACAAGATACTGCCATCCAGGTGACTGGTGGCTCCTTGACTCCCTGACTTCCAGAAACTTTAAACCAGCTCCTGTGGCAATGCATGAGAGAGTTTGGATGGAAAAACATGTGTAGGTCTAAACCAGACACACGGGTGAGACTGCACAGTGGTCTTGGAGGAGTAGGCAAACCTCCAATACAGCGCTCTTGAATTCCCTAAAAACAAATTAAAGGAGCATTTTCTGTCTAATTGGACCAGGCAGGAAAGCACAAGAAAAGCAAAACTCTAGTGGTTAAACAGCCCTTGAGCATGCAAAAAAAAGATAAAAATAACATATGAACATTGACATGATGGTTGTGTTTTCAATATTAACACCTATGATTTTATAACAAAAGTTACGTACGCACATGCATACCTCTGCTTATATTTATATATATGCTTGTATATATATGCTTGTATATATGAGTTTCGGTATTATCTGAAACCCATCTAAATGAACACAAATTAAAGCTAAAAGATTAATTTTAACACAAGGCTGTTGAGATGACTGGCAAGCCTTATTTACACGTTTCCTGTATTTTTTATATATTTAAAGAAACATCAAAGGTTTTTAACAAGAAAATTATATTCTCATAGCCACAAAGTATACTCTTGTGATTGCATTAGAGTGGCTGTGCAATATTAACTTCTTTGCTTGCTGACAGTGGTTTTTGCTATGTTAATTAAATAAGTCTGTGATCTTTATTCATTAAAATTAATGCAATAATATCTATGTTGAAAGTTCACATTGGACTCAATCTGGCAAGCCAAATGAAACAGCTTCACTGGAGTTACTCTAATATTATTCTTGACAAAACAGAGCCCTGACAGGAGATTCTGTGTGAAATCGGTTTACCCTTGCTTCACTTAATATTATTCCAAATCAGCGCACACGAGTATCTTCAGAGCAGACCAAAATGTCTCCTATTAAACAAAGCTATGGAAACCACAAGTCTCCAGGCGACAGGTTGTGCCGGGCACGGAGCCCGCTGGCCGGGGCATTCCTGCCGGGATGGGGAAACGCCGCCGGCGTCCCCGCGGAGCGCCGCGGTCCAGCCCGGCCCAGAGCCGTCAGCTGGAATTAGCCCAAAGGATGGCACCCAGCACGGCTGCTCAATCCCAGCTACAAGACCTGAAAAAAACCAGCAGAGGTTTCACGTACGAAACCCGAGATCCCCTCCCCGCTGGGATTTCCTCCCGGGGAAACAGGAGCTGCCCTGCTGCGGCTCTCCCTTTGGGAAAGCTGCTCCTGGGAAGGCAGGCGGTACCTGCGAGCAGGTGATGGCTCTGCACCGACCGGCAAACGCACCGCAGGAAACACAGAACCTCGCTGTTACGGTTTTAAAATTCCCAAATCTAATTCACTACACACAGAGACCAGCAGCAGCCTTTCACACAACACCACGGGCACTGGATTAAGACTTGATGAGTGAGAGCAAACACAGAGCAGAAGTTCAGCATCAAAACCAGGAAGCCCCATCACTATGAACATTTTTGTTCTGTTAACCAGGTGGGTTACACCTGAACTCTGGCAGAAAGAAAAACCACAAGCTACCTTTGGTTCATGACCATCCATATTTTATATATAATTAATTCAGGCAACAAGAAAACAATGAGAAGATGAATAGTGAAGTAATCTCAAATTAAAAAGGCTGATTAGTATTTAGGAAACAGGCAACTGACCCAGCCACCCCCAGTAGTGAGACTCACAATACTCTTTTCATATTTGTATTATTTAGCATCTCTTAGCTGAGAGTCCTGTTCTGCTAAGAACCTGCATTAAATACCCTGAAAATATCTTCCCTGATTAATTTTCTACTGAGCAGAAAATATTTTCATTAAAATTTGATGTCCAAAATGGCATCTTTTGATTCAATCCTCCTGAAATCTAAGTGCTAAATAAACAAAAAATATGAAAAAATCCACTCTCCAACCAACATGGAAATTTCTTCTTTTCTTGGAGGATGGAAGAATGGAAATACTTTCTAAAATTTTCCAAGGGCTGGCAAAAAAATTAATTTCCACTGAGGTAGGAAGATTTTGACATTAACTTTTTCTCTAGTCCTACTTCAGAGAGCATAAAATAGAAATATTAAGCAAAGAGTTTAGATTATAAATAGATGAAGCACTTAAAAATACAAGAAGTCAGAATGTGTTTATGTCTTTCAGTGTTTAGAGACAAGAAATTGAAGTATGGACAAATGTAGCAACGTTTTACAGAGAAGCAATATCTGGAACTAGTGAAAGGGCCTGATTTCAGGCACCAAAGAAATAAAAGACATACATTACATTAGCTAATATGGAAGTCTTAAGCATTAAGTGATACTACAAATGGACAAAATCAAGAGAAAACAGTAATTAAGAAAGGTCCCCTGAAAGTGAGATAAGTAGAAGTAGAGTGTCCATTGAGCCATGTGACTGTCCTTGACAGAATATACATTATTACATATAATTAATATATTATACATTATTGTATATATAAAGTACTGAAGAAGCAAGATAAAGGAGGGTAAGTTACTAACTAAAGACTGAAATCTATCTGTATTTTGATTAACTCGGCAATTTTTTAGAAAGAAACAGCTCAGGATGTACACTAACATTGCATATATTTTTAGTGATTGATTTTAAAGATCTTTCTGAGTTTTCCATCACAGCAACTCGAAGTACAAGAGACCAGGGATGGTGTAACCACTTTTTATGAAACTAGACATTCCTTTCCGTGAATTAACAAAATATGGGGGTTGCATATCCCTTAATGATGGAAATTAACAAGATTGTTTATACTGTCAATAATACAGTAAGCCATTATTGGATTCTCTTAAAGTTTAGAAGATTTTCTTCTTGTGATCAATGTTAACCTATTAAACATAAGCAGCATGAGGGTTTTTTCCACAGAAAATAACAAAAATTAGGAAATTAGATGATGGTGCTGGAGATGGATCCTATACCTACAGAGTGCAGTAGGCCTTGTTCCATTTCCATCACTGTGTTTTGGACCAGGACTTTAGTAACGAGGACGTAAACAGCAAAATTACACTGTTCAGTCAACATTAATAAAATCTTTATTAAGCAATAGTACAATTCCTGGGTTTGTAAAATGAACAGAGAGCAAAGAATTAGTCTCAAGAACACACAGACCATTTAGTCAGACAGCAGACCTCCAAGGGAAGCCAGTAACAAATTCTTTGGAAGGAGCATCCTTTAACACTTCCCACATCAAAATCACAGACACATACACAGACACTGATTACACCATAACTGAGGTACACAAGGTGATAGCCTTCTAACTGTCTGTTACACAGTCTGATAATCTTCTTATCTAGTATCTAATGATACTAGATGAAACTTTTCAAAAGTTTCTGATACTAGATGAAACTTTTCAAAATTTTGTTTTTATCAAGCTATTCTATTCTACCAGAGCTTTCCCTTGTCCATAAGAGACAAAGGATTTGAATGAACGATGTCATTTTTCATTTTCCTTCATTAAATTTTACTGGTCATCAGGAAAACAATATATAAGATAAGCCAAAGTATCCTTCCATAGGCTTCATATTCCCTGCATCACTTGTTCTTTCATACTGTATCTTCTTTTTTCTGAATAAAACAAAACCTTCACTTCTTTCTTCACATGGGAATCTTTTCATATGCGTTGTTTGGACAATGTTCTCAGGCACATGGAGTGACTCTTGGGTTGTCCTGTGCAGGGACAAGGGGCTGGACTCAGTGATCCTGATGGGCCTCTTTCAATTCAGCACATTCTATGATTCTGTGATAACTAAATATAATACAGTATGTGCAGAGACAGTGCTGATGAGCCAGCCTGATTTAACATCAGTGTAAGCACACCACCTTCAGCTATGGGATCCTCCAAGGAAATGCCTAGGAGAAAGTTCACAGGCCTTGTCTGTTCTGCAAGAGATGTTGAATAAAATAAACTCTGTATACTGCGCATGCAGATTTATTGACAGATAGGTACACAAACATATGTATCTCCATGCTATGCACAACTTGCTGAAAAGGAAAGGCCATGCATTTCCAGTTATGTTATTCTAAAATGAGCAGAAGAGTTTGGGGGGTGGGGAGGGGGGAGGAAAATAAAGTTTTAATGTGGGAAGAGACAGAAAGCATTAAAGAAAGTTGAAGATGCAGAATGCCAAGGTGCTGTGTGGTAACAGCTGTGCTCTGCTGCCATCCTGAAATTCTGTGCACTGAGCAGCAACCTGACAGACACAGGGCTGAAATTGCTGCCAGGGATCAGTGCCACACAAAAGCATCCTGGCCAAACACATTCCTGTGCAGACAGTGTGGCTCTATCCCAAGGTTTCCATCATATCAACAGATCTTCTTGGTGTAGGAATTATCCCTGAGGCATATGATCTGAGCTCAGAGTCTAATCCAGTAAAGGTGCACTGTCAAAGGGATGTAGGCAGGCACAAATGTACATGCAGGTCCCTTACACCATTCATGCACAGCAACTCCCAGTCAGAGGCAAATGGTCCGGGAACTCAGAGCTGGTTAAGCCCACTCCTAAGCAGCAGCTGAAGCCTTTCCCTGCACATGACAATGGATGCACATTACTACGACTTCATTTTCCCTGAAACAGTCTAAACTTTTGGTTGGGATTGAGAAGGAATTGCCCCTGACACTCCAAGCACACATTACTAAGTGAACTTAATAAGGGAAACTGAGATATTGAGGCTTTTCACAGCAGTTGCTCTGCCTTGATGTCAGTCTTGCAAGAGCATTGTGAGATCCTTGCTGGAAATTCAAAGGTTTGTACTTTGTCAGAGCAAAGTCTGTTTTCTGCAAACTATCAATCTTTTTTAAAATTATTGGCCTTTTCAGTCTTTTCACCTAACAGAAAATATTCTTTCTCTCATGTTCCTGGCATTAACTTCTTATTTTATGAAGAAGGACTTCAAGTTACCTCAACTGAAAGATCACCGTCTCATTGCATGACTGGAAATACGCATGAAAACAAAGAGTTGATGGCCCTTGCACTGAAGATTTTAAGGACTTTCAANAAAAAAAAAAAAGCAGTGAAGCAGTGGGAGCTGGGAACTGCAACAACTTGAGGCATCTGGGTATCCCTAGTAAAGAATAGACGAACAGACAGGAGGAATATAGAAATATTCCATCTCAGAATATATAATTCAGAATCCCAGATTTATCTAATATACTCCATCTCAGAAGACAGAGAAGATACTTCACCATGGTCCCCCCTTTAACCCATTCTGCAGTCTCCATCTTCTTCCTCTTTCACAATGCTCTATTCACTGTGGGCATTTGTGAAGGACCAGAGAACAGAAAACTTTCTGACACCACTACCCCTCATCTGCCTGTTGATTGTATAGATTTGCATAGATTTGTACAGATGGTATTGGTCTTCTCAACACATGAATTAGGTTTCTGTATTTCTTTACATAAGCTACACTGAGCATTTCCTAAATAATTCCCAGAAGCAAAAAATAAAATGGAAACAATATCTACTGCATTGGCAAAAATCTAAATGTTTTCATCTTCTCCCTTTTTTCCTGCTTCATTCCCAATTTAAAAGTCTTTGTGAGGAAATGCTGTAGTTGATGCTACAACTATTTAAGGTTTATAATTATGTCTGTGTGCTGTTCCTACAAACATGAAACTTCAAAGCACATAAAGCAGTAAGACTAACACCCTTGGTTCATTTGTTCTGACCAAGTTACTGAGGCATAAATAGTGTTCTGTAAAACACCATGAAATGACCTAGGAGTGCCTGTAATACACAGGTACAGTGAGACCTAGAAAAACAGAGTACTCAATGTTAAAACAGAGAACCCGCACTAACTGATTTCCTTGCCCTGGTCTTACAGAGCTTTGACAAATGACACAGGATTTTCCCCTTCTGCAGGATGGAGTTCCATATGTGACCACCTCAGGGGAATATGCAAAGCTTGCATATTAACATTCAAAACCCACAAATTTTCATCTTCATTATTCTCTCCTTCCTTGGCATCCCCTAAAAGTTTTCACCTAAATGCAAATTAATTTTAAGCTGTCACAAAAAGAATTAGTTCCTGCATTTCATCAGGTTTTTTTTAGTAGTATGAAAACTATATGAAAGTGCATTAAAAATGATATGTTAAATGATCCCTCCTGAGTCACTAAGTCACTGAGGTCCATCACTGCATATTTAATTACATTCTAAAATAAAAGAATATACTTGAATTGATAGAGAATAATGGCTGCTTTGGTGCTGCTGTAGACATTCATGTAAAGACTTAAAGAAACACATGGATTACTGACCTGATAGGCCACGACAGTAACCTAAAACAGCCATTAGGCCCTCTACTGTGAATTCTCCTTATTTCATGGACCCCTGACACAACGGATGGAAACAGCACAGAGGTTTATAATAGAAATGCTGACACAACCTTACCTATAGCTGTGCAAATGGTGCTTCTATAATTAAACTTTACAACTTCAGCACCACTCGATAAGTTGCTAGTTTTTAATCATATTAATCAGAGCCTCATGTTTCAATTGCCATATATTAGCATGCAGCGTGAACTATAAAAATAAAAAGATTTCCCAGCCGCTAAATATCACAGCTGCTATGAAATACAGAAGTATATCTAAACATTTCTCCTTAAGTGCAAATATACTGAAGGAAAAACTCAGTCAGTTATCCTTGTTTGTTTGTTTTCTTTTCTAATACATGGGTTCAACATAATGGCCACAGAAAGTACTCTGAATACATTACAAGAATATCACTGAATAGTAAAAAAAATTCATTAAGATCTGCCCTGTTTCAAATTTTCTATCAGCACTAAAAAAGTCTACTGCTTTCTATGACAATGACAGTCAGAAGCCTGCTCTTTCAGAGGAAGGCACTGAGATTATTCTTCATGCACTGCTGTTTTCCTTAAAAGCCAGCTCTCCAGCAATAGTGAGGAGTGGGTGGCCAAACTCTCACTGCTTTCAGTGGTCTGAGATTTGGAGCCTGGGAATGTTTTATGTAAATATTTCTCTTCACATTTTCTCTTCATTTGTCCGAGTGATTTACAGCTTTACTTCTGCAAGGAAAGTTTCTTCTCGATAAAGCTACATTTGGTGCAAACTCAAGAAAAGATACTGCATTGGAGCTGAAACCCTCTATTTTTACCAAGTTGACATAACAATAAAATTAATCTGTAAGCAAAACTTAGTTGCTTACCATTCTCTATTGTCCTGAATTTGCAAATCCTTGCATGCTGCATGCCACTTTACATGTATCATGTGATACATTCCCACACTGTCAGTGCCTACTCCTCTACAGCACCAGTTTTATAACACCTGCTGGAGATAACGGTGCTTTCCTGTAAGATGGGTGGTACAGGTATGTAGCCTGTGTGTCACAAGGGGTCCTGTAAGGAATCAATGGCAAGAGATGTAATTGTGTGGCAGAGAGTATGCAATGGACATTTCTGAAAATTTTAAGAGCTGTAGCAATGCATAGGAGTTGCCATAGTGTTATTCTGACCCCTGAAGGATGGAAACAGAGTTAACTTCATATGCTTTTTTTCCAATTTACTCAGTATACTCTATGAATGTCAAACTCTAAACTGCATTAGCAAGATTTTTTAGTGCTTGCCCAGACCGATCCTCCAGAAATATGAATACAGTCATGAACTAATAGTGAACCAACTCTAAAATACTGATGTTTTCAGGGAAGCAGGAAAAAATCATTTTTCAGGCTGCTGTGGGGTAAAATTACTGAGTTTGACAGTGCATTACAGCTAGTAGGTATTGAAGATCATGTTTATCAAGAGATGTAAAACCCACTCTGCCCTCACCTCTTCTTAACTGAAAAGTATTTTAGTGACATTTTGCTAGAATGCATTCAGAGTGAAGTGGGGAAGGACACAGGTCACTGACGATAAGATCACTCATTTCAGCTGAGTAAAGATTTCATCAGGCTTACATTTTTCAGAAAATGCATGTGTTAGAGGTATGGGCCCTCAGCAGTGCCTTTGTGAGCTTATCTACCTTCGAGGAGTGCTCTTCCCCCTCCTCCCTCTCAACAGATAGGAAAAGTGATTCTGGATTCTAAAAGGGGCATTAAGGCATATCCTGATACCGCTATCTTTGAGGACAATTTGCTAAAACAGTCTGAGTTAAACCAACGGGACTCCTGTTACACCTTTGCTCCTCACCCACTCACTTCTAAAGATGCTTGAAATGCGTTAAGGGACCCCATTTTCGGTTTCTGTAAATGTAACAGGTGTACGAAGCTGTTGTATCTGACAATACTTTTTCCTCACGTCAGTCACGCCGTGCTGTAACACACTGAAGCAACCAAAGCTGCGAGCAGTCACTGCTCGCACCGAGAGAGACACAGCGCTGTCTGTGCCGGGAGCCGCACACACCGGGCGAAGCGGCACCCGCTCTGCCCGGAGCACCGGGAGAGAGGTCAGCAGAACGCCGTGCTTGGAGGCAGGCGCCGGCGAGGGGAGAGGAGGAGGAGGATCGGTTTTAATTTCGGTTTTGTTCCTCCTCCGCTCAGCTGTTGCCATGCACCCAAGTCCCAGGTTGCGGCGTGACCTTGCGAAGGAGCGCGCCGCTCAATGGGACCATTGTGCAGCCTCGCCGGGGCTCTTCGGGAGCCTCTTTCTCCCCGGGTGTGGCTGAAGCAGCGCCTCGGCAGCCTCCCCCTCCTCCTCCTCCTCTTCCTCCGTGAACTCCCTGTCCCGGGGAAACTCCGCCAGCAGCACGCCGATGCGAAAGGCAGCCTGCAAGAGGCAAACCCCTCGTCAGGAGCTGAGCAAGGATCTCCCCTCCTCTGCCCAGGTCTCCATCCCTCGCTGCCGGGAGCGCTACAAAGTTAAGCCAAGTGATCGATACACTATATGAGCATATTATTCCACTATCGGCGACCGATGCCACTGATGTAATCAAGTTACATAATCACCGTCTTTGCACAAATACATCCATCTTCCTACAGACAGATCTGCATATCTTCTTCCATCCATTATGCATGAACTCACCAGCAGTACATAAGGGTACATATTTTCGCACACACTATGTAACTTTAGCATTGCAGTGCATTGCACTGCACAACGTCATCACTATCGATTCCCTCAACCTTCCCCCATCCCCTCTTATCAGAACTGCTTTTGCAGAGAGAGATTAGCAATCTGCATTGCTCGGATCCCTTTAAATCTTTAAAGGCTGAAGTGCTTCCCTCACTCGCTGCTGTTCTTAAGAAGATGATCTTTCCTTTTTCTCTCGTCTCGCTTCACACCACAAGTAACAGGAATGAATTCCCACACAGTCCCTCAGCCAGATGCATGCATGTATGAAATACCGAAGATAGCATCTCTGTTTGCACATCTTCCAACTCCCATACACGTGGTCCGAGGTTTCAGTAGGTAAGTTATTGGGTAAAAAAGATATTTTGTAAGAGCAGCTGGATGAGATATTTTCAGGCTAGGGACATTTATGGTATTTCTCTACTATGAAGCTGAGGGGATTTTGTCCTTACCGCCCCTCAGTTTATAATTTCCATGCAAGATTTACAGGAACAGTTGTAATCCCAAATTACCAATGGCACTTAACCCCTTTAACACCAGTGCACTGTACCATGATCAATAAGGATCACCACCTTAAAGTTTAACAACTTGAAAAGCAGATTTTCTCTACCTCCATTGCAGCTATGAAATGCAGCAGAACGCTGCACAGAGTTGGACACATCTATTTAACCAGAGGATGGGATCTGATCTCATATTAATTAGATTCCATCACAGAGGGCTTCTTTGCTGTCACATACCCTTTCCAGTCAAATATATTATAACTAGGGAAATAAAAAATAAAAAGAGGAAAAATTAAAGACTCCTTGCTCTTACAGTACCCTCACAAATCCAGAGGATGCATGAATAGAGAGAGAGGATTTTTTTATTTATTATTTATCGCAAAAAGCACTCACCAGAAGACCCACTGCAGTTATTCCACTCAACTGCCAATAGCGGCTGGAGCCCCTCGCATCAGGGTAATGCAGCAATCCCGAAAGTGCCCATTTCAGTCACCCTCCACCAAGTTTAACAATGCCGGGCTTTTGCCTGGATAAAATGACCTTACCCACAGGAGTCTCCCGAAATATTCCTCCGGTGCGATCAGTCAGCGAGGCGAGTGCCGGTCACCACACTGCGCACTCGGCCGGAGAAGCCCCGTGTTTACTCCTGGGGCTCAGCTGGCCGCGAGTGCCGCGGACGCGGCGCCCATCCATCCACCGCTGCCAGCTCCGCCGCGGGCGCAGGTAATTCCATACAGACTTCGGCGCCCCCCCACCCCCCGAGTCGCCCCTTCCTTCCGAGTTCAGAAAGTGCCCGCGTCGCCGGCGGGAGGTACCATCCAGGTGCGGCGAGGGGGGGCGGCGGGAAGGGGGCGGCCGGCCTGGGGGCCCCCGCGCTGCCCGCGGGCAGCTCCGCGCCCAGCGCGCCGCCGCCGCGGGCCGGATCCCGGCAGCCCGCACAAGTATCCGGCGAGCGACGGTCCGGAGGGGGTTCCTTTTCCTCGTGCTGGGTGAATTTGGGGAAAACGCTCCGGGGGGGCCGGGGGAGGGTGCCTGACAGGTCCTAGCACCCGCACCGCAGCGGAAAAAAAAAACTAAAATTAAAAAAAAAAAATTAAAAAAGGAGGGGGGGGGAGGTTTGGGGAAAAAAATCTCCAAATGGAAGAGAAGAAAGAAAAAAAAAATCAGTTGTCCGCTTGCCCCGAACGATACTAATCCCCGGTGAAAATGACAAGTGATCAGCAAAGAAGAGGAGGTCTTGATTGATAACCACAATCCACCCAAAATATCTTCGGGAGCAGAGGAAGAGAGGGAGGGAGAGAGGCGAGAGAAACTGCAGTGCATAAACGATCCCTGTGTTCCTACGAGACGGGCTCGCTGGCTGGCTCGGCTGAACGCGCCCTCCGCCGGGCCGGCAGGAAGGGGCCGGCACTGCCACCCGATGGACACCGCCGCACTCGCGCCGCTCTGCGGGGGGAGCCGCCGGGGAGGGCCCTTCCGAAGGGATCCTGGAGAAACTCCTGGATAGCGGGGCCTCCCTCCCTTCCCTCCCTCCGCCCCGGCGCCGCCCGCCTCTCCGCGCCGCCTCGGTCCGCAGCGCCGGGGCCGCTCCGCTCCGCGCCTGCCGGGACAGCGGCGGGGGCACGGCCGGGAGGGGAGCGCCGGACGCGCAACACGCGCGGGGGTCAGCCTGCTGCGCTTCACCTCTTGTGCTTTGTTTTATTTTTCTCCCCCCCCCCTCCACTCCGGTTTCCCAAGCGAAGTGTTTTAGGAGAGATGATACATTATCTATTCTTGGATTTTTATAAGGCAAACTGTGGGCCTCGCTGTTGCCATGGGATCTTCTTTGTGCGAACTCTCTGAACTGTGTGGGAACAGTTTTATTTCCTTCCCTTCAGATTTTTGTCTTTATTTTTTTCCCCTTCTCTTCTGTAACTCTTCTGAAGATATGTATCAAAATGTAACTGTATTATTGCCAATTAAGATAAACAGCAGCTGCAAGGTGCATCTAATTAGGAATGTTAATTACTTCATGAAATAAATAGTCATTTGCAGATGTTTATTATACTAAACAAATGTTCTATAAAACATAACTCAAATTCTGACACTCCCCTCAATACTTGTTTCCATTCCTACACAAAGGTGCAGGGGAGTAGGCACCCCTTCTTCCATTGCATTTACCCTCCAGGCGCACACACACAGGGAAGAGAGAGCTGCCTGTGCACAGGTACACGGTTGGATCAGAGGCATTTTGAACTCTTACAACCCATTGTATGGGGTGGGAGTATGGAGGAGCAGGAAATAGCTGAGCAATGTGAGATAAATGTGTACGGTTACGTATCTGTTTATATCTTTGTAAATAACACTCTACAAAACAAGGACAAAGAGACTACGCAACATTCACGTACCTCTTAATCCATCCTGGCTTCTTGTAGGGCCACAGAGAGGAATCCAAACTGCTGCAGTTATTAAACCCCCGATATCTTACGAGAGAAGGGAGAAAAGAAAAAGCAGTCCCTGGGAGAATGTGATTTTATTGCAGAACATGATAAAGGGTTATCGATAGGCAGATAATGTGCCATGCGAAGTCAGTGGGTTGCAGGAGGGGTGGGAGCTGTTGCAGAATTTGTGGAGCTTGCTCACACCCCACCCCTCCTCGCCTTATAACAGAATGGCATTCTTCATGTCAGATAAAAAAATAGCTGAAACTAGAAATGAGTACAGCAACCAGTAGTCAAAATCCAACATTAAAACAAAAGAATTAATGTGACTGGTTAAACCAGGCATTCAGATACTACTATGATGAGTGATCCATATGTGTGGGCAGGTAAAAGAGACATGAAAAACTTTATGGGATTCTCTTTGTGGATCAGTATAGGGCATTTTATATTAGCTAAATGACTCATACCATACCATACTGGAGAGAGCAGGTTTGGGTGCTTGATTTAGAAACCCAGGCATCCTGGCTGTTTGACAGAGTGAGAGGGAAAGACAGAGGGGTTCCCAACTTTGATTCTCACCATTATCCTTTGGGAGAGCTGCTTTCTCACTATGGAGATGTGACAACTCCCAGCACTGGCACTTCCAGACTCCCAGGACTGGCACTTCCATTATGGGAATTCCAAGAGTCTTCCTTGTGCCTTGAGAGAGCGACAGATGCTTGAGGCTGCTCATAGTCTGCAAAGGGCAGGGAGTAGGAGGCAGGTGCTTAGGGCTAACCCTAACCATTTGCCTGATGCTTTACAGATTTCTCTGCCACTGACAGCCAAGTCATTTAATGTCTCCGTCCTTTTGTTCCTTCTCTCTATAATGTGAATTAACACAGTTCTTATTCATAAGGGCGCAGTGAAGATAAAAAGGCATTAATGTTTGTTAGGTGTTCTTGCACAGTGGTCATGGGAGCTATATAAGTTCCCAGAGAGGCTGATTAAGTGTCTGGCAGAAGAAACGGAAAATGAAAAAGGGTGGAAGCCAAAAACTGTGAACAAAATACAATGGAATTGCTAAAATGGCTGAAACCAGACTAATAACACAGAAAAGCTGTAGACCATTCACACGTGCAGAATACAAACCACCTGGGTTCTTGAGTTAAATTTATCCCAGGGTTAAAGAAACTAGATTCGGTTCATTTCTCAGTTACTGAATTGCAATGACTAGCAATGCAGTTGTTTGGACACAAGCATAAGAGATTTTAAATTTCATTTTTTTCTCAGCCGCATACTTAATCTCTAGCTGGCTTCATCCTCCTCTTAATAAGTATGTTTTTTATAATGTAGAAGGGGATCTCCTTTATCATCATCATGGCTTGTGTTTTCAAGATATTTCACCAAAGACAAAAGCATAATCTTGTCTGTTTTGTAAACATTGTTTTAATTCCATGGCATTCAGTGCATGCTGAAATGTTTAATATGAGTGAGTAGTGTCTCTTGTACCTGAACCATGTGTGTGATCTTGATGCCTTGTGTCCCTTGAGAAAGGGAAGAGGCACAAACCACATCCTCATGTATACCTCAGTGTGTGTCTTTAAAAGGATCATCACATTTAAGGTGTATTAAGGAAAGGGAAATAGTGCAGTCAAAGGAAGCTTCTTTCTCTGAAAGTAATACATATCTAAAATGAAAGGGCTGACAGAGTATATGGGTCTGAAGAACGTTACCGTCATGCAGAATGCTCTTGGTTAGTAAATCCAATCTGCTTGAATGGGTACTGCCCAAGAGCTGATACCATCCCTTAGCTGCCAGGGGTTCTACAAAACTTCATGGCCTCATGCTTACCCTGCAAAAAAATCTGTCCAGAGGCTCCAAAGACTAACAGGTCTTGATTTCTTTGGATTTTGTGGATTTTAGGTAGTAAATATTGCTTCTATTAGTGTATTTATTTTCTACTTTTTAGCAAATGCAGTGGGAGAAACAGGGTAATACAAAAAACCAGCACTTGCACATTCTCTTGCTGAGTGTGCATATACAATAGAACTATGACATGATATGAATCTGACAGCATGGAAAACAAGCATAGATTTTTAGATTTAAAAAGTAATGAAATCAGAATTTCCAAAATATGCCTTCACTGCCCCACTAAAAACACCAAACAAAAGCCCCGCTCATGTAGAAATCTACATCTGAACCCTTTGTTCCTGGAAACTGCATTCTCAATCTAATTACTAAGCAGTTTCAGTAAAGAAAAAAGGTCAGCATTTCGTCTAGCTGTTTTCTTCTCCCCTTTTCAAAACACAGTTGCATTGATCTTATTAGAAACAGGTTCCTTTTTTGTCCACTTCTGACAGACTAAGTAGCCTTGAATGCTTCAGAGAGAGCAAAGTAAAACCTGAAATCTGCTATGTGATTAACTTCTTGGCTCTTGAGTTCTTGTGTATTTTATATTTTAAATTTTTTGTATATTTTATGTTATATATATTTACATTTTATTTGTTGAGTGCTTTATATATTGTACCTTACATCTTACATCCTTTCAATAAGTTTAGGCAAGAGTGTGCAAGAAAGAAGTTATTTTGAAAAGAATAATCCCTAATTCTGTGTCCTGTGAAAATTTCTAAAACAATTTCCTGTGCAGAGGAGCCTGACTCTAACGAGTACATACCTAATCAGGGAATAATACTCATCTCATAATGAAGAGATTTAATCACAAAAAATCGTGTTTATAGTTTTAATTGCAATTACGTTTTTCTTTTCCTGAACCACTGTTGGGTTTGCATGGCCAGATTTTGGTTGCAGGGGAGAGAGCTACAGGGGTGGCTTCTGTGAGAAGCTGCTGGAAGCTTCCTCCCTGTGCAGCAGAGCCAATGCCAACCAGGTCCAGGATGAACCCGCTGCTGGACAAGGCTGAGCCCATCAGGAATGGTGGGAACACCTCTGTCATAATATATTTGAGAAGAAGAACAAACAAACAAAAAAAAATACTCTGCAGCTGTAATCCCAGCCAGAGAAGAGCAGGGTGGCAACATGTGAGAGGACCAGCTCTGCAGACACCGAGGCTGGTGGAGGGGCTTTGGTGGGTGGGTGGCATTCAGACAGTGCCAACCCACCATAACCACATACACCTTTCCACATGTACAATTGTGCTGTGCTCGCTGCTGAGCCGTGTTGTCCCAAATGCTGCAGTAGTAGCATTTTCTTGTGCTTTTCTTGTTGGTACCATTTTTGTGTGACTAATTCAGCAGCTTTGTGCAGAACGTGTCAGACAGCTCAGGCTCTCTGGTACCCAGCCCTGCCAGGGCCTTGCTGCTGAGACAAACCTCCTGTGTAAGACACTCATCAGTTGTAGGTGGCCTGAGCAAAGCATTACAGAACCTATGGATGAAAAGTGGTGTGGCATAAAAGCTAAATATCTTGTTACTACTTTTACACATGCATTTCATTGATTTTTAATGATTAAAACCCCCAGAATTTATATATATATGTATATACATATACACATACACATATATATGTGTGTATATATATATTAGTTTTATTTTTCTTCAACTTATTGCTTTAACCTAATATATCAAAGGATAATGTCAAGGTAATCAAATGTTCATCTCTTGCCCATTTTTAATTTTGTAGAATAAATGGTTTCTTGCTGTTCCCCTAGTCTTTCATCAGAGTACCTCAAATGAAGATAATACCCTTCCATAAGCTGCTTAGAACATATACCTCATCTATTTAATTAAACAGTACTCTATCATAAGATGAGAAAACTAAAATGATGGGGTGTATTCATGCATTAAAAAAATTCTGTATGTTTTGGTTCAGAGTTGCTTTATTTTTTTCCCCCAAGGAACTAACAGAAGGCAGCAATAAGGGAATATTTTCCTTTGTGAGTCTGTTTAAAGTAGTCAGTAATATAAATCTCATCCAATTCCTACAAAATCTATAGAAAGACTCCCATTTCTTCAGTAGATGTTACAGCAGCCTTGCACTACTGTTGTCTAACCAAAGATCATAAATTGGAGATTTTAAATGCAAGCATTATTTGGAAAAAAGTTGAATAAGAACGAGTGACTCAAGTTTTCAGAGTAACCCTTCAGCCAGTGATGTGTCCCAGCAGTGGCCAGAGCTGGATGGCTGCAGGTGAAAAAAGCAGAGCTGGTGACAACCAAAAGCAATCCTCATGTAATGCCCCTCCCAACTTCTGACAGCTGCCAGTACAGAGATTTTCGCTTTTCATCATAAGAAAATGCTAGTCACAAGTGTGAGAAGTGTTAGAAATTAATAGTCAAATTGATCTGAAAAAACCCACAAACAACCCAACACTCAAACCCTAAAGAAAAACACAAGACCACAAGCAAAATTTTGATGAGTCATCCAGCTGCTTTCTGACAAACTTTTAGTCTTTCTTTTATTTTTTTTCTTTTTTTTCATTCTAAAAATTGCCACAAGATAGAAAATGTGCCAGAAGAGCAGCTCCCATGGGCTTCTGCTCCCTCTCTGCTGTGCTGCCCCTCTGCCCAGCACACTGCCTAGCACTTCCTTCCCAGCCCTCTCCAGCCACTGAACCCTTCTGTTGCTGAAAGCTTTTCTCAGCAGGAAAGGGATATTTCCATGGCCTCCATGGCTGGCAGTGGCAGGGCCAGGTGTCAGGGACCTTGCCCAGCAGCCCCATCTGACCCATCCATGTGGATATTATACACAATTTAATAAATACAGTTTTCTATGCACTGCTGGAGGTCTGTCAGCACCTGCCCATTCTCTCTGTGAGATGTGGTCCTGTTTGCATGAATGGTGTGTATGTGGTCAGCACATCATGAATGGGTGCATAATACAAAATTTGTTCCTTTGACTGCAGTCATCTGTGGAAGCATTGACTCTCACCACTGAAATTACTTCTGCAGCCTTGGTGCAGGTTGACCAACCAAAATGTGGAGACGTGCAGGCCAGGGGAGCGATGGGACTGCCAGGAGCAGTAAGGTGCTCACTCAGATCCAGCTCCCGGTGAGCAAGTTCCCAAAGAACTATGGCTACTTTCATCCTGATGTACATTAAGTACCAAACTTTCACATATCAAAGAGTGTGACTAACAAAACAAAAATCAAATCCAGAAATTGCCTGTGTAGATGTAAACCACTTTGACGGGAACAGACTAAAGTTTAACTGGTTTAATGTTCCTGAGTAAAAATATCCTTTGGAAAGTTATGAAGCAGAATAAGAGATTACTAAAATCAAAGATGTGTGAATTATCTACCTCACAGAGCTCGCCAATGAATTACATATAAAGCTATACATGTCAAAATTAATTAACCTAAGAAATGTTTATTATTCAGTGTTGTTGATTTTCTGTCTCCCTGCTATACACGCACACGTGAGCATAGCAAGGAACTTGATTTTGTGCTTACCAGTGCATCAATTTAGCAGCTGCAAAGGTTTTCCCAGTTATCAATATAAGTGATTAGAGTCATCTGCAGTTAATATTTTTTGTAGCTTCATTTTGCTGTTTGGATGTCATGGGGAGATCTAGACCTCTACATATAGACCTGGACTGCACATGTGGAAATACCACACTGAGGGCAGGCAGGGACAACACATGCAGTGGAAAGGGAGAGGGGAAAAATCAACATCTTTATTTGTATGACAGGTCTTGATTGCAAAGCCTGTGTGAGAAGAATGTATCAGTGCAGGTGTACTGTGGACCCCTTATCTAAGGTTGGGACAATGACTGTAAAGGAGATTAGAAAGATTATGAAGACAAGCAAAAAAAAAAAGATGATAGTGATACAAAACCTCAGCTTGGGTGTTATGGTGGAAAATGGTGATTAACATTTAGGACATAATAAACAGTTGCTCTTTGGAACAACTAAGTGAAGAACTCACAAGAAAAGAAGCAGCTCTTTACTTTTTAACAGTACACAAGACCCAGTTCAGGAGCCAATTATTTAAGTTCCATTGTACAATAATCTTTGTGAACTATGCAAATTCCTGAAGCAAATCTAGCCAGATCCCTCCAAACAGATATCAAAACAACCTCACCTTCTCTTACTGTAAAGAGGGGCAATATGTAAATATAGTGGAAGTTAGTTAAAATGAACTTAAAAAACATAAACTCCAAATGGTAAAATATTTGTTGGTGCAAAGGCTGCTGTTCAAAGACATCATGTTACAGGCTTGGTGAAAGGACCCATCAGATCCTTATAAAAGGGCTAGCTTGATCCTGACAAATAGTAAGGAGTCTTTTAGAGATGAAACACACCCCCCCCTTCTTTCCAACATGAAAATCACAGCCAAATAATTGGAAATTATATATAGTAAATTAAATGTAAAGCTATAGCAACTCAGCCCTTACACAAATGTTGAGAATCAACCCACTAGCAGCATATAACGTAGAGAAAAAATATTTTCAAACTCATAAGAAGATGAAGTTTGCCATCATTGGTAACAGCAGATGATTCAGTAGGATGAGAATCTGCAGAAAAAAAACCCAGTCAATAGAGCAGTAACAAGTAGAAAAATAGTCAATTTTAGATATTGTTCTATTATATATGAGATGTTCTAGCATCTAAAGGTGTTAAAATGATTATTGCTACCATAGTTTAAAGTATTTTTGGTTTCACAAAAATCTTGTAGTACTCACAATGGAAACTATCAATATCACTATCAATGTTTCTCAGAAATGTTAGATTAATATTAAACAATTTCCAGCAATTAATCAAAACATCAAGAATGATTGGGACAAGAAATGAAAACAAAACTGAAGAGAAACATTATACCACAGTATAAATTCATAGTGAACTTCTTTCTGGAATGTGACACATGATTGGGTCACCCTGTCTCAAAAAAAGGTCTTAATTGGTAATTAGTATTAAGCAAAGTGACTAGCAAGGGAATAGTCAAATAGAACATGTTTGCTCAGAGAAATGGAGGATGACTGAACAGAATAGGTCTATTTGGTTTGCAAAAGATGATACAAAGAGAAATATGTGAGATCTGTAAAGTTACAGTTTAAGGACCAATGTTTTCAGTACAGGAGAGTGAGGAGGAAGCCAGTGAAATTCTGCTATGACATTTTCAAAATAGATGCATAACAAATAAGCAAATTGCATAATTCATTCATTGCCTCAGGACATGTTGAAGGCCGAAGTATAAATCAGTTATGAAAGATGAAGTACATTCTTGTTGGAGAGGCCTCTCTTTTGTATTAAACAATAATCTGACTACAACTTCCCAGCCAGAAAATGCCTAAACTGTGTGCAGCCAAGGCAGAAGGACACACCAGAGAAAGACAGTCTGCTTCACTTGTTTCTTTCACCCTTTGCCTAGCTTTCTTTTACTAGTCTTTCTTAGAATGACACATTGGGCTAGCTGGATTTTTGTGCTGAATCTCCATGGATATGTTGGGGTTTTTTTCTTTTATGGTATATGGAACTTGAAAATTTTGCATTATTGAAAGAGTTAATGTGTATTACGTAGATTTAATGCAACACAGAATCTGGAAACAAATGACAAAGAATGTCACTTGCCTGAGTTACTGTACAGAAATTTCATTTTCCATTGGTGTTTAATTTTACATAAAAAAGGACTAAAAAACTGCTACCAGGTAAGAATGTCTGAACTTACTCAATGCTCATATTGCAGGTATAAATAAGCAGACATTATGAATGCAATAGGAAGAAAGATGAGAGATCCTGAAAAAGCAGGAAATTCAGGCTCAATTTCATTTCTGCCTGTGAGACACTTAATAAAGATATTGAGCCATATTAATTATACCATTCCTTTCAAAATGGTCCAACCCCCTTCACTTTTACATATTTTATCTCTTTGGGTTTTTTAATCAATTTATTCATGGCTTACAACCTGTAACCTCACTAGTAGAGTTTCTAGTATATGAGGAGAGTTAAAAAAACCTGTTCATAGGACAGAAACCTTCCTAACATCCCCTCAGATCTGGAGTGACTAAAAAAATGTGTTTGTGGGTGATGGCAGCATGGCGGGATCTTTGTATTATTGGCAGCAAAGGGGTTAAAGGAAATGGGCTTTATTATGGCTGTGGGGGGTTCCGTTTCTCTCTGAATCTTTCTCCAAGTCTATATAGGAACAAGAGAGCCTTGGTAGGAAATGCTGAAATGAAATGCATAGCCTCCTGAAATGCTGTGTAGCTACAGGAAAACTTTACAGCACAAACAAACGTGAGGCTTCACACAGCTCAGTAGGAGTGCCTGCTTTTCCTGATTTGGACCTGTAAACAATTATGTCAAACTTCTGTTATCCATGGTGTAAAATTCAAATTTACCACATTTTCATCCTCTGGTTTTACTTTTTTACATTAAATATTCCCTTGAAATAAACAGCAAAAATAAATGCTACAACGTTAGCATGATTTTTACATAAGGTCCTTGACAGCACAGAAAGCAAGCTGCAGACAATGAAAAATGAAGGATCAGCAATTACTAAGATTTAAAAGAACACTCCTGTATAACTTTGTTCAAGGGGCCTGGAAAAAATGGAACTTCCATTTCAATGTGTAGTTTTGCCTTGCTTGATCTTAAAATGCCAGGTTTTTTTCAAAGGCCAGGATTTATCTAGCGGGACAACGAGCTGATCCTTATGAGATCAGCAGTGATGGTGTAGCATTTCCTGAAAGAAGAGAGACAACTGTCAAAGGAAAGGAGAAAGTTTTGTTTTCAGCTGTGAAGAGAGACGAATCAGAATAAGAAAAAAGAATGTAGGCAGGGGATTGTGGCGAGGTCTGAAATGAAGGCAATGTGAGCTGAATGTTGATGAAGAGGCATTGACAAGATGAAAGATCTCTCTCTGTCGCGCTCTCGCTCTCTCATTTCCAGTGTGTAAAATCTGTCCTGTTGACACACTCCTGTGCTCTTTTTATATCACAAAACTGGAACAAACAGGATTCACAATCAGTCGTGGTGATACAGCCCCTGTGAAATATATTTCAGCACATAAATAATATAGCTGAGCACCTGCCACCCATTTCCCTCACTGTTTAAGACCCTTCAGTCCATGTAACTGGACTTTATCAAGGTTTGAGGGTGCTTCTCTGAGTAATTTAGGCTGATTACAAATACAGGAGGTCCATGAGTTACTCACGATTCACACCCACTCTCAGGGCATACAGTATAGTTAAATATTCAGGTATTTTACTTGTATGTAATTTAAGTGTATTCATAATGTAACACCGTTCTGTGTTGGCTGTCAGTACTCACAGGAAATCCTCTTTTTCAAAACAAAGCAACAAAAACAAATATGGGGTTTTTATGTTTGAAAAAAGAAGTTTGTCAAACTTTAAAAAACACCACTTTTAACAGTAGATTTATTGAGGTCAGCTTAAGTTCTTGCCTCAATACATGCGTTGGGGAAAGTGTCACTCTCCAGCCATCAAGCCATTGGTTTTGATGACAGTTCCTTTCAAAGAATCAGGGTCTTCAAATCTGCTTTCAAATAATCAGCTGTTGCTGAGTGCACAGAACAGTGTGTATTGTCCCAGAAAATATCTTTTCTCAGTGTAGAACAGCCTATAGTGGCAGACCTCAGTATGTGTATAACATGGACCCAAACGTGTTGTCATATTGTGAAGTGTGTAATATACAGACAACAATATTGCGCCTTGAGATGGAAAAAAAAATCTAAATTTTATGCTGTATCTGAGGTAGTACTGGCTTTATTGCCCTTCTGTATAATGACTTTTTAAAACCAGTGCATAAGAAGTTTTTTAGTTTTTCCCTCTCTACAGTACAGCTGTAGGGAAATTGTGATTTCATTGGGATAAGTGAAGAAAATCAAGGAAGCCGAGGTCCTTTCTACTCTTCGGTAAAAGGCTTGTTCACTTTTGAAGCTAATTTGCCTAAGAAGAGTAAAATTCAATTATACGTTTATCTGCATTATATATAGGAGTCATGAGGTTTAGTTAGTTAATACTTATGTAGCTCTTCATTCAAGTAAAGTACATTTTATTATTGTTGAATATTTAACAGCAAGTAGTATGCAGAACAGTTTCATTAGAATTTTTTAAAGGCACTTCTGGAAGGCCTCCCTGAAATTCAATAGGTCTTGAATCCACTGTGATTTACTGAGATGCTTGAATCAAAGCAGGTTTGTTACCTTGATGTATATCTGTGTGTATACTGTTATTTCACCACTAAAAAAAAAGGTTGTTTAAATTTGCCTGTGTGCAGTTACAGAAAATAAATATGACTGCAGAGGATGCAAAATCGCTAGGACATCTCAAACAAAATTGTTAGCTGGTAGGCAGTTGCCTGGAACATCAGACTTGTGGGTACTGTAAAATGGCTGTAACCTTGCTTCCTGCTTTGCTATGTTACAGCCTCAGAAATCCAGGTTTGCTGCTGAAAGTGACCATGGATTTGTGGAAATGCGTTGAATCTGGACTCCTTTTGTGGAATAAAATTCAAAATTAAGTATTCCACTGAGAAGCACAAATTTGCTGTAGAAGAAATGATAACTGCCCAATCTCACCCTCATCTGCTTCCACACAGAGATCAGCATGTCACGGTACTGTCACTGCTATCACATCCTTATCTGATCACAGCCAGGCTGAGAAAAGGGCAAAAAGTGCAAAAGAAGTTGATAATGTTAATTCAACACTAATCTATTAGGATAATTAGGAAATTCCAATCTTTGTTGCCAACTATGTTATGAAGATAGGGAAAATACAGAGAAAAACAAGCAAAATCATAAATCAGACCAAGTTTCTTTGAAAATTCACATTTTTTTTGTTCTGAACAGAATACCTGACAGGTAGAAGGACAAATTCAAATATCAGTGTTCAAAAGCAGAATGTCTTTGAATTATTTGCTGTTATGTTTTCTACATCAAGTTATTTTATGGAAAATTAAAATTCCTACCAGGCTGAAAACACTTACTAGCAATACCCCATTAAAAAAAAAATAGTGCATAAATCACATATGAAAGATGTACATCTCTTTTTTAACTGCATGTATTATTAGGGTTTGGTATTACAAGCTGTTAATAAGCAATGCATTCTCTCAGGAGATGGGGGTTTGGAACTCATGGGTCAACGAACACTCTGTAAATTTCCAATAATTTTACTATCTCTGGTCACTGTTTTTACACTATATCACACACATTTTCACACTGTGTAGTAGGGGCATCTTCTTGTTGTTACAAACAGATACAACAGTGAATGATTTAAAGTCAGTTGAAGGATTATAGATTGAGAGGGTTTTTTCAGGTAATTTGTATCCTCTCCTGTTTCATTTCCCTGCCGTTCTTCCCCACAATGGCCTATCTCTCACATATTTATTTTGTGTTGCTTGACATTAAACTAAAAAAAATCCTACTGAAATCAATGACCAATATGTAACTGTCAGGTTATTGTACATCTGTGGCTTATGTCCGACTACATATTTATGAATTTTAAAATATAAATATAGTAAAATCCCCAGACAAAGATTGGAAAAAAAGCCAAAAACATCCTGAAAACCAAACACCAAAGCAAACCAAACTTCAACTCCTATACAAATCAAAACATGATTTAGTGATATCAGCAATGATAGGAACAGTTTTAAGTGCTTCCACAAGGGAATCTACATATATAAAAAAAGGCAGTCCCTTTAGAGAAAAAGTAAAACATTCTTAACCTAGTCTTTGGTTTTAAATAGAGGTCTGACTATCATTAATGACTGTGAAAATATTAATCTTTGTCAGAGAATCACAAACTGAATATTTATATTGGGTTTCAAAGATTTGTCTGAATCAATTCCGAGACACCTTTGCAACGCATTGTAACAAATAAAACAAATTTTTCTGCCACTGCAATTTGTGATGCTAACTCTGGTAATTAGGGCAGAACTAATCTTCCATAACTTTAGGCTCTCATCATCATCATCAGAGTGTCATCATCACCCTGAGCTCCAGACTACCTTTTTAGGCATGGGGGAGAAACAGAAGCTGTTTTAGAATGGTTCAGCTCATTCTAGTGTAGACACCTTAAGTGCATCTCACCTTTGAAGGATCAATTTCACTCTCTCAACTAGACAGGAAAGTGGATTAAAAGCTTGGAAATAGAAGGTATATGACAGATGCCTAAGTCTGTGTGAGGTTATTCCTGTCATTAATATGTAAAGGAGATATAAAATAATAAGCAGAAGTGAATTTCTAAATTTAGAAAGCACAACATTGCACAGAAAAAAAAGAAGAGGGATTTTTTCAATGGTTACAATAGTGTTTGCAAGTAAAATTTTAGTAAAATTTATGCAGACTTTTTTTTTTAAAGTTACCCTATCTTTGTGATTGTGAATGCAATACAAGGATTCCAAGAGGTTGCTAAAAATCCTGCTCACTTGCAGAAAAAGCTTTTTACATACCTAAGAACATAGAAAAAGGTAAACATATTTTTGGTTGGGTCTTTGTGGTGCTTTATAGTAGCACACTTATACAGACACTCAGTGACACTTTCAAAATAGGAACTCAGTATTAATATCCTGAAATCTCTAAGCACCTGAAGAGCAATTACGGAATTGTGACTAATAGCCATCAGCTCGGAAAATAAACCTAAAGGCACTTCTGTGTAACCCACAAATAGATCCCTTCTTATATGTTCTGCTTACATCTGACATGATGATCAAAGCCTTACAGAAGGAACCTATTTACTTCATTAAAAAGGAGAATAAAGTGAGGATTATAATAAAGGTTCTCAGGAAACTCACTGTTGAAATGTACTCCAGCATCTATTGTGCTCTGTCAGTAAAACTCAAGTAAACAATGATCATCAGTAAAACTCAGGTAAACAATGCCACTTTTTTTTTTTTTTCAGTGAATATTGCATCTTCAAATGGAGGGGAAAAACTGAAATCACTCTCTTTTAAACAACAAGCTGTTTGATATAGTTTCACTGGCTTCTTCTAGTTACCTGTGGCCAAGGATGATGAAGCACATAATGGATGGTTTACATCACAAAGTGGCTATTAAATATTACATATTTCCATGTTTGCATGGGATTATTCCTTGGGGACTTCAACTCATTTCCTCTAAATTTGCAACTTAAGTTGTTTTATCTTTTATGAGTGATTTTAAATACCTTTGTAACTATGTCAGAGAGGATAGAAACAAGACCCAGAAATGAAGAAAGACTTATGCATCTCTTATGCTTACTTCCCAGGACATAATCAATAAATCAACAGCTATTGCTTTTCCTCAGGGTTATTCCACATTAGCTAGTTTTTTTTAGTCACTCATAACCAGCTTGAATTTCTTGCCTTCTAGGTGACAAGGTGCTGCAGTTTTCAATTGCGCAAGAGGACAAAATTGGAAAGTTTCAACAATAAGGGATATTTATCAAGTCACTTTTCTTTTCCCTCCTTACCAGACTGGACTTTGGTTTGCACCCATAACATTTATTTAGCTTTAAAGATTAATACTGCTTGATGTTATCAGGCATTAAGGCTGTGACTGGCTTATAAAAATCTACACATATAAACAAGGAATGATACCAGAAATTATGCTTCCATAAGATGGCATCTAATGGCATCTATGGCTATTGTTTAATTGTGAAGAAAGCAGCAATCTTTGAAGCAGTTTTATTACTTGAGATTATAATTTTTGGCACTTGTGCCTGTCATTTTTCTCTGCAGCCATATTTTCAGATTTTTTTACGGGTAAATATAAGGGAAAAGAACTCAGTATTTAGGGAGAATGTCACCTTTGTCCATTAAAGCCAAAAGGAAAAGAAAAAAAAAAATCTTTCCACAGATTTCTTTCCTTGCCAAAAGGACAGCATGACATAGCATGAATAAATTCTTAACTAAGCTATAGTCTGCCAATAAAATTCCAATTTAATGGACACTGAAGCAAAAAGACATCAAACTTAAGGTTGTAGCTCATTTGTTTTGCCAAGCAGTGGTTGAAAGTCCTTAAGATATCTTTGAATTGTAATCAATATCCTTTTCTCTTACAAACACACTTCTTTTTTTTTCTTGTGGTTACAACTATTTGGCCATTAATTGATTTTTTTAAAGCTTAGTTAATTATAATTTGACTGTAAATGGAGCAAGTTTAGCCTAAGGTAGAGAGAGGCTCTTCAGTTAATCAGGAGAAAACAGATAAAAAAGTCACTTTTGGAAAAGAGGTGTGCTTATCATCAGGAGTAGCGGTCTAGAAAAAGAAATTAAGGAAATTCCCAGTTTACTTTTGAAATTTTTATAAATTAGGACTTCCTCCTTACAATTGGGACTGTGAACAAGCAAGTACACACACACATAAACACAAATATTCTTTCTCCATATTAATCCAATCTGATTTTATACCAATTAGTGGTAGAAAGGACACTCTGAGGAGGAGCTACACTTTTTTTTGTGGGAGAAGCTGATAGAAAGTAACAGGTGAAAGAGGACTATTGGACAGAGGTATTGTGAGGCCACAGGTCATCTGCTTGCAATGTCTACCAATGATTTCTTAGATCACGTGGTCAAAATGAAAGTTAACAGGAATCATGTCTAATAAAGTACAAGGTCTATTTCAGAAAATAGTTTGTAAGGTCTTGTTCCAACTTTCTGAATGCAGAAGTGACATGATAACTGAGACACAGTGACAAAAATTTTGCAATTTGGTCACCCCCATTAATTGTATTTAGAGTAGATATATTTGTGTCCATTCCCTTCTCAGGCTGCTGAACTTTCAAATTTCTATGATATCTCAATTTCCAGCTGACTTTGGGAGTCCTGAGAATGCTGAAACTTTCCTTCCATATCCTTAAGGACATAGCATATGATTGCACCTATCCTGCTCTGGTATTTTTTCATAATTACCATGTGCTGTTCAGACACTCCCATGTTCAGCTCTCTATATTTAAGATGGAACTGAAATTTGTTCAGAGACTTCTTACGGTTCACTGAATTTGCTTACAACTCCCTTGGGAGCTTCTAAATAGGAGGAGGGCCTGGGGATGACACCAGTGTCCTTATTTGTACACCCAAAAGAATGAAGGAATTTGATGTCACCAGTGTAGAACGAAGTATTCTCCATGTCAGGTAAGCCCCAAGTAGGCAATCTCTGCTTACAAGAAGAGGATTCAGCCAAATCCTTATCACTCTTCAGCAAGCAGAGGGTATCTCAGGATATTCTTGGCCCAGTTAAGAGTCATGCCTGCCCTAGATCCATGGGAAGGCTGAAGCCAGGATGGGTCTTCTCATTCTTGCCATATTTAAAATAAACTACATTTTGAAAAGAGGAGTTGTAACGTTTGTTAAAAGGCTGTATGTGAACTGCTGAGCAGCAAAGGCCTTTTAATACTTTTTTCTTCATTTTTCCCTTGGAATTGTTAGCTAAGAACACACAACAAAGAGAAGATATAAAAAATCCTTCAACTTTTCTGTGAAGCAGCGGGGTTGCCAAAAATTCACGCTCAATCCACCCCCAAATAATCCTCAGTGGAGCAGTCTTATTATCACTGATCCCTGAGGACAATGGAGCTGAGAGTAAGGCAGGCAGTTACACAGGAGCTCCCCCTCCCTCAAGGTGTCTTTAGACATTTCTCACTCACAAGAACTAGGTCTGTGTGACCAGAGGATGAAGACAAAATGCATGGCTTCATTTGGCTCTACGCTATGGATCTTTCTAGCCCCAGGATTTGTTCCTCAGCCATTTAAATTAACATAGCATTAAAATATGACAAGATTATGTTCTGTGGACTCATTAACACATTCCTCTGGTGCAATGGGAGACAAGGGATGCTTGAACGTTCAACCACCCGAGGCATGTATTAATGTGATTGACACCCCCTGCAATGTCTCAATACACTGAAATAAGACTCCTACTGAATACAACTTTGCAATTTACATGCAATTTTTTTTAAATGTACCATGAAAGTATTTATCTTTCCATTCCACCAAGTAATTCTCAGGTCTGTGATGGGAGAAGAAGTTTTCTCACTAAACCTACTATTAGATTGTAATATTTTCCCTCATTCATGTGCTTTTCCTTTCTGTCGTAATTTTCTTGCCAAACTCCCATGAATTTAGCAAAGCAAACTATGATACTCCAGGATTTTCATGTTTTTCCCCATGATAACTTTGCCTGGCTGCTGCACTCAACAACCTTTCAAAGGCAGGCTGAGATGCTTTCAAGCTTGTTTATTGTTAGAAAGCCAAATGGAAAGCTGGTCACTGTTCCCCATTCAGTTTTTTAATTCAGGCAGCTCCACAGTTATGTTTATAAATACAACCAACCATAAAAGGGATTGGCCACCCCTGAATGTCTATTAGGCCTACAGGCAGTGGGGGATGCAAAACTTGGAACCAAAAGATCCCAGCTGTAACCTGCACTTACCTACAGATCATTAGGTGGCAGTCTTCCCTCTGGCTTAGCACTGAAACCAGAAGAGCAGAAAATGAAGTCTGGTTTTGGAACAGCCATTGTTTTAAAACTGCTAAGATAAAAAACTGGGATGTGTAGTCATTAAAAATGTGCCACAAATTTTGAAAAAATAATGTTGTTGGGCACAATAACTTGACCACGTTCAATTAGAAAGGTTCTCTATGTTTAAACATATTATTGTGGCCTCAGCTCTTAGGGATACAGGTCATCAAGTAACAGACAAACACATAACACAGGGAGGGTAAAAAAGTGTGGCTGTATCTCAAAGCCTAAAGTACCAGTTGTTACATAGGCCTACTGTGACATTCATGTTCAATTGCTCTTGTTATAAACAGGCAAGAATTCCCTCAAAAAAATTTATAAATGAAATAAATAGGAGTTTCCTTCTAAAAAACCCGAAGATATTTGAAAACCAAAAAGTTGAATATATTTCAGAGGTCAGTTTAATGCACTTGTACATGCATTTTTCTCCACACACATGTATGTACAGAGCAAATCAATTACTATGAGTCAAATTTTTTTTCAGTATGGTATATTGTAAAGCCGAAGGAATGGAAGAACCAATCGTCTCCTTGTCCTTAGGAGGTAAAACAGATTATCCTCATTTTGTAGAATATTTATGCATTTTACCAGTGGTCAATCAGATAGTTTGTAGCAAGGCCAGGAATGGAAGCAGATCCAGGTCTTCAGGTCTCTTCTTTCCTTATCTGTTATTCCTTATGACAGGAAAGCCTGCAGTGCCTTCTCTAAGGTGTTATTTAAGTAGAATTTGGTATCACTTGAGCTTTAAATCTATGTTTGAGACCCTGGGTATATACTTAGGAGTTTTATCCAACACTGAGAAGGGAGAGCTCTCTCGCTGTCTTTTGCTATAAATGCTGAAATTTACAACTGTCTTAAGTTTAAAATTCATTGGAAGCTGAAAAGTGTTGTTTTTGGTTTTTTTAAACTAAATCTTGGACCTTTACCTGTGAATGCAAAAGGCAGGAGAGCCTTCTGGTAAGTTCTAGTGCTGTTTTTCTGTGTGAAGAAAGATTTTTAATAAGTTTTTCTTTTGTAATCACCTGTTATCCTGCTCTGCAATACAATCTGTTTGCATCTAGAAGACTGCAAGGCACACATCACCATACTTTAGTGTTCCTTTGGGTTCACTTTGGGCTTTTTAACTTTGTGGGGCTGTAAATGACACTGGGGAGTTCAGGGACTGAGAACTGACACCTGATTGAAACAAGGTACCTGGAACATCTCTTTCCAACACACACAGAAAGCTGCAAGTTCAGCTTCAGAGGAAAATGGGATAGGACAGCAAAAATGAATTGGGCCCTAGAGTATGAGTGAACAAAAAGCTGAAAAACATCCCAAGTCTGGTGATATTTTTGCACCCAGATTCCCTCATGCTACATTGTTCCTTGTGATATAAATACACAGAGAAACATAAAGCCTGTGATAGAATTAATGTCTCAGTCTACTTTTAAATATTTTCATTCCACCGTGAGTCTGTGCATGAAGTCAAAAAGCTGCAGCACTGTTTGCAAGTTGGAGGCAGATGTAGAACTTAAAGATTTTTGGCTTTCATTACTCACTGAAAATGTTTAGCCACATCTCTCTAGATTTCAAAATAATGAAGGTGAGGACCTACCCTTTTGCCATCGACAGGTGCTCATTTTGCAACCAGCTGCTCCAGTTAAAGTCTTTATCACCGTCCATATGCCCATCATCTTCAGCTGTGATGGGAGAAGGATCACAGGAGCAGTGTGGAACCTCATTTACATGAAGCCAGCCAGCTAAGTTTTTATACCAAAAAACTAATTTGATTATTTTGCTTGATTTTGTCTGAACTGCTCACAAAAGTGTTTATACTACCAAAGGTATAGTAGAACAACATCCTGTAGTCCATGGTGTATACAAATAGAAGTAATAGCTTTAATCAGCTCCATATCTTCAGCAAAATACCTGTTTGCTGAATGATTTATCCTTTGTTATTATTTATCTGACTGCAAATAGAGAAAGTAACCTCTTACCTTGAAATTTTTACTTCAAGTTATTAAGGAAACATTAAGAAATGTGAATACATTGGTTTAATCTATATGAAATTGTCAGAGAAGACCTTTGCTTGGGTTTTAATTCATGACTCTGTTGGAACGCCTTTAGATTTTTTTTTGTTTTTAATGGAGAAATTTTAACAATATCTAAACTACTGCAAATAAACCTTTCTGTAACAATGAAAGTTTGGCATGCTGGATTGTCTACCCATTATCTCAAGGCCCTTCTATGACAATGCATCTTCTCCCAGTTTTATAAAACCATATAAGATAAAGAAAACTTTTCAAAGCAAGCCTATACAGATTTTGCTGTTCTTTTAAAGGTTTTCTTGGTTTGGGGTTTGGTTTGGTTTGGTGGGGGGTGTTTTTTGGCTCTTTTTTGGTTGGGATATCTATTTGTTGTTTTGTTGGGGTATTTTTTAATCAAACATTGGATCCTTGAAGTTATAGGACACCTGATATCCAAGGAAAAGTACACTCCATTAGTTCTAATGCTTCTTGAAATGAAATTATATGGGCTTAATGTTAAAAGTCTTAAATAAAGACTGAAAATAGTCAAAAGAATGCATAGAATGAAATACTGGATGCTTTTCTTTTTACTTTGTCTACTGTTAGACATTGAGCTGTTTTTCAAAATGACATATTGAATTTATGAGTGTCAGTTGTGCTTCCTGTCAGCAAAATGAAACAGTAAGCAAGAAATATATTTTTTTCTGAGTGGTTAAATGAATTAGAATTAGCCCGATTAAAATGTCTGTTTGGCATTACATATATATACATACCTTGTACAGTGCAATGCTGGGAACAGATGCATGATTAAAAATCAGAGCTGTGGTCCTCTTAAATTCAGTACCATAAGACTGTGGTTATTAAATGTACACCAGTGTTTTTAGTAGTTTCCTCTACAAAAAATGTGAGCTTATATTTTCTAATAGGAGAAGCAGACAGTACTGAGGGAAAATGTGTGTGTTTGGGGAAACATCATTAAGTTTGTTCCTACGTGGTAAATATTTTACTTTTTTTTTTTCTTAAGTGTCAAGGTTTGACGCTGGACAAATGCCAGTGCACCCATGAGGATATAATTTTTAGTACACTACTGTGAGATGTACCGGAACAGAGCAGAAGCAGGCCTATCACTTAGAATATGAAAAAAACATTTATTAAACTACTTGACAATAGACGACAGACACAAGAAAAAGAACCCAATCACCCTAAGACAGAATAAGAAACCTCTCACAACCCTTTTTCTCCTCCCCCCAATTTCCATCCTTTACAATGCTCAATAGTTGACACCAGCACATACCCTCATATCTACTTGCTTAAACCTTCCACAACCCTGGGTACCTAACAAGCCATTATCCTTTAAAAACAAATCCTCAATCCATCCAGA
>VZDJ01007754.1:39746973-39760892 GCA_008694505.1 Cyanoderma ruficeps | reverse complement strand
CCTTCCATCCTAACCCAGCTCCTGCCCCGTTCTCCCTCTTTTCCCCACCCTGGGGCCTGGGCCTACCTGGCTCCCCTCCCCCCGCCCAGCCTGCCACCCTGAGCGGGGGAAGAGGAGCCAGCTCCTCTGCTGAAAGCCGAACCCGGAAAGAGGAAGCGCGTCGGGAGCCCTCGCTTTTAACCCCTTGTGTCCTCAGAGGCGTGTCCAAACTCTCAGTGGCCACCCCAGACGCCAATATCCAACCTGGCCACTGATTGGTTTGACCTGAGTTTCTTAAAAAAACTCACTTCCTCCTCAAACCACGACATTAAGAATATGGTAAAATATGTTTATGTATTTGTGCACCATCTTTTCATTAAGATACTTGATGTGATATTCTAAATGAAGTTAGGCTGCAATCTGACTGGAGATACTAAATTCCTGATGTTTTATCCATGGATACAAAGGCTTTTCCTCATTCATATTATGAAGAAATTTTTTTTAAAAAGTATGGAAGGTTTTCAGAAATAGTCACAAAGAGATGTTCTTTACTAAAAATATTATTACATAAGTACTAAAGATAAAAAAAAATTTCTTCTTAGGCTTATATGTATATGTATATATATGGCTTCAGTTTGTATATATACACAAGCTTTTCTCCTCCTTTTGTAAACAAGGAAAAGAAAAGAAAAAAGGGGAGGAAAAAAAAAGAGAAATACTGCCTGCCTGTCATGTCATCTTTACTCCCAGGCAAAGGAGTATGATCCTTCCTGTATTTGCTATACATTTTTAAATATGGTAAATAACATTCTCAAGCTTTTAGGAAGAAAAATAAAAGATATTATTTAGTAAATATAAGATAAATAGTCTGTCGCAGAAAGGTAATTAAACTTTGCCCTCACTGACCTTCCTTTTTAATTAGTATGTTTAACTATATTGAGTAGAAGCATATAGCACAAAGTATACTGAATAGCAATAGATCATTCAGACATTCCAGTGCTTTTATCAACTTGAAAACACTGCTGGTCTAGTTCTGGAAAAAAGTTCTTCTCTGATTCTTTATTCATCAGAATGTTTCTTCGAGAATGGTTGGAGGCCCTATTCTCTCAAAATTTGCATAAAACATTTATAGTGCTAATGTTCAAAATAGCCTCTCACATATATGTGCTGAAAGGAAACTACAAAAGGCAAGGTTTGGCTGTCTTCATGTGACTGAATGTGTGCTCTGTAAAACATTTTTGTAAATTTGGGGAAATAATACAATGGCCAACATTATTTCAGGAAATAGAGGTTGTAGAAACTCAAAGTGCAGGAGAGGGGGATGCAACTTTAGGTACAAAATATCGCAGTGTTCACAAGTGGCCTTTTTCATCTTTCTTATTTAACTTGAAAGAGAGAAAACGTAAGATAACTCCATAGAAATATAGACATTTTGATTACTTAATTATACATTTACAATGTAAAAACTCAAAGACAATTTTGATATATTTTAATTTTTCAGAAATGCAGTATTGGCTGTGGCCTCATCTTCCACCCCCTGTCTCCAGGAAAGAGCATTTGGCTTCCAGCTCGGAGTCAATTAAATTCCTGTGCTTTTTGTTTGTATCGAGGCATAAATGAGTATGAGAAAAGTCAAATATACTTATTTCCTTATATACATTTATGTTTAGCATAATAATATGATCATTCTGTTTTTCTGAAAGATTTCTTGGAGCAATTTTCAGATCTGTCATTACATACTATTTCTCATTAAGCCAAGTTAGCCCTCCATACCTCATATTCCTTCCATGTTTAAAGAACAATATGCCAGAATGTTTCATTACACAGCATCGTTTCTTAAAGCAATCATGGTAAATTATGGACTTCTTCAATCTTCCACCAAAGGAAAAAAAAATTTAGAAAGGAAAGATTACAGTTCCTGCCAGGGATCTGACTAAGTCTCCAGCTGTTAGGACAGATGGAAAATTCTGTAAGTCTTTACATGGTAGCCCAAAGAATTGTAAATTTGTAGTCAACTTTTCATATCTTCTTATTCAGCTATCCTTGAATGAAAAAATGAGAAAGGCAAAAAGAGGGATATTTGGTACTGGGTTTTTTTATGCCATTGTGGCAGATGGAGGAGAATATTAAAATTACATACAAATCCTTTACTTTAAGATGTCTACTGTTAGTTTTTAAATTAAATATTTTCTAAGAAAGCTCATTTTGGGCTGTATGTATAACAAACAGAAATTGGCTTTAACTGAGTCATATGAATATTTTTCTGATGAGGGTATATTTCATTGGAAAAAAATTCTGGTCTAGTGCATCAACAGTGTGTTTCTAGAAACTATTTCTGCTGGAAAACAAAAGAAATAACAGAAACATAACAGGAGATAAACCAGAAAAATGAAACAGCTTTTACATTCCACCTCACTGTGAAATATTAGTTGTGTATTGGTCTGCAAGTCACATTGTATAAACATCCAACAATGCTCAGAATCTAACATCAGCTTTTGTTTATAATTCTCATTCCATGTTCTTTATTCTAAAAAGACTCTTGACTTAGTAAAGCTGAAAATAAAAGAGAATGCATATTGTTATCAGATAAAATGCAGAAAATCTTGCAGTTAGTGGGTTATGACATGCTAGCAAGGATACTGGTCTGTTGCTTTTCTGTGTTTTTTTATTGGAACAGTGGATTTATGTGGGGGGTGGAGGAAAAAAGGGAAAAATTTCATAACTAAAATTTGTTTAACAGACCAGGTACTTAAAATATTATTTCTGCTTAGTATGTAAATATATTTTTGATATTTGCATATTAATGTTCTTTTCTGGTCCTTTCATTCTAAAATATTTTACTGAATATCCTGAATAACTTGAAGTCCACCTTGGACAAAGAAGATTTGCTTTAAGATCATGTTTTTTGTCTAACTGGTAGATTTTTATAGTATGAAGTTATGTCAAGGGAGGTTTAGGTTGGATATCAGTAAAAAGGGGTGGTTGGGCACTGGAACAGGCTCCCCAGGGAAATGGTCACAGCAGCGAGCCTGAGCTCAAGGAGTGTTTGGACACAGGGTGTGACTCTTGGGGTGTCCTGTGCAGGGCCAGGAGTTGGACTTTGATCCTTCAGGGGTCAATTCCAACTCAGCATCTTCTGTGATTTGTTTAATTTTAGACCATCTGTTCATATACTGAGTGCTTAAATAATATTTCTGGATACAGAAATTCATAGATGCTCCTTTACTGGCCAATTAACTGGAAATGCATTTTCGTTGTGTTTTTAAAGGCAATCTAAGGTCATTAGCTTAGACTTTGGTATTCAGTTTCATTGGCTATTCTGCTTCCTCTGAAAAAGGAAACAACCACTCCCAAGTGATTTTCCTTAAAACATCTCAGTGTTGCCCCCATGTTCCTAAGATCCTCTAACCAAGGCTCATTTCTGCCTTTTTTTTTTTTTTTNTTTTTTTTTTTTTTTTTTTTTTTTTTTTTTTTTTTTTTTTTTTTTTTTTTTTTTTTGTGGGTGTGTGTTGTGTTTAGCTTCTTTGTTTCATTGGAAATTGTTGCCAAACCAACACTAAACCCAAGAATTGGTAACACCATTAAGTGGTGCCAATTAAAGGTTCCAGGTCAGGTTGGATGGGGCTCAGAGTAGCCCGGTCTAGTGACAATTGTTCCTGCTCATGGCAGGAAGGTTGGAGCTAGATGATCTTTAGAGTTCCATCCAACCCAAACCATTCTATAACTGTACCATTGTGTAATAGCTGTAAAAAATTGCCAGCCTTGTCTGAGGAACTCCAGATTTATTACAAGAACATTATTGTGGGTGTACACTGTCTCTGCTGCTTTGTGATGATGAAGACTCTTTCTGTTAATTATTTTGCCTTCATGGTTTTTCTTCTCCCTTTTATAATATGTTCTGGATCTACTCTGCTCATCTTTTCCCATTTTTCACCACAATGGAGTTCCTGCATGTAAGGGGGCAAGAAGTGCGCTGCTACAGAAATCCATCAACTAACTTGAACTTCTTTCATTGTGCACTATCCATTCATAATTCTCTCAGGTCAAATATATAAACTTCTGTTGAATTATTTGAATTATTTCTGCTTAGTATGTAAACATGTTTTTGATATGTGCTTATTAATGCTCTTTTCTGGTCCTTTCATTCTCAAGTATTTTACTGAATATCCTAAATAACTTGAAGTCCACCTTGGACAAAGAAGGTTTGCTTTAAGACCATATTTTTAGTCTAACTGGTAGGTTTTTACAGTACGAAGTTGTGTCTAATTTCGGGAAACTGAAATAGGTGAACTTGAAACCACTACAAATACTTTAACTCTTTAAAAAAACCAAATGGTTTAAAAATTTTAGTTGTTAACTCCTGAGCAGATCTAAGTAGAGAATGGGCTCCTGAAAGTCACTTTATCCTCCACCTGCCCAAGCAGGGCCACAGTGCAGAGGGAATTTTGAATATCTCCAGTGACAGAGACTCTACAACATCTCTTAAGAAACCTATTTCATGGCTCAGTCACCCTCACGGGGTGACAGGATGATTACTACACGTCTGGAATGTTGAGGATGTAACCTGTTAAAACACATTGAGAATGTAATCAATTAATAAAGACACATAGAATGGAATAATAATAACAACAACAAAACCAATAATAATAATAATAATAGAGCAGCCAATCCAATATATACTTAAATAAATTAAACTTTATTCAAGATCAGTCATCTCTGGGATCTCATTGGGTGTTTATGTCATAGATAGCACTGTGCAAAAGTAACCGTATTTGCACTAATAAATTACATAATTTAAGAAAATAAATGAAAGGAAAAAAAATAATAAAATTGATGCAATATCTTTGTCTATGTGTCCAGGAAGTCTACCTCACTGTCAGATTTAGCAGGCTGTAATTCAAATCATAACATATTGAAATAAACTTATTTTCAAATATCAAGTTTGAACATGTCAGTAAAAAAAATCTTTTGGACTATCTGCAGCAAGCTGAAAACCTATAGTCCTTAAGTATTCTTATTGTACCTCAGTTTGGCACCTCTTGATTGTTTATACACTTTCACTGTTTGTGTGAATAAGTCACACAAAACATTTTTTGTTACTATAAAAGGGAAAGAAAATAAATATTTTATAATTAAAATCTTACAATTTCTTTTCAGAATCACAGAATCTTCCAGATGTTCTTCATATACTTTCTCCATGATTACAAAATATAAAGCAGTCTCTTTCTTGAAACATTAAAATATTCACTATTAAATCACTGCAAGATTTCTGTGATTTAATTAGTTATTGTAGACAAGAAAAAGAGGTGCCATGGAAATGCTCTGCAGCCTCATCTTAAGCAGCACAACTGAAGTCCCAGCAATGCTCAGAAGCAGGAAGATGCTTCCCTTTGATGCTGGAATGTGCCTGTTCTGTCCTTTTACCTTCCTTGTTTCTTGCTGACCAGTGAATAGATTGAGTTTTGATAAAATAAAAGAAGAGGGGAGGCTCCTTGTTGAATTCAGAGTTTTCATGGCATCTTCTCAACCTCTTTGTCTTTTATATAGGAGGAAGAAAGGTGCACCAGTGTCGTACAAGACTTGCTGCAGAATTAGCTTTTTTCGCTCTCTTATTATCTCAACACCTTCTTAAAGGTTAACATTTTGCCTGTAGCTTCTGCACATTTCCAGGAAACTCTGAAAATGTGGTGGAAGGACGTGAGAATAAAAAAAAAAAAAGTTTTCTTTAGTTCTAATAAAGTCCGCAGTACATGAATGAATGGGTAGTTGGCATGATTTTGCTTTACTTGATTTTTAGTAGGCACTGTTCTTGCAAAAATTTTCAGGGTATCTCAAAAGTGAAAGAAATGAAAAAAAATGATCTCTTTATTAGCAATTTCTTAGTCTCGAGACTTCATTAGGAACTGGAAATCTATTTCCAGTGAATCCAAACAACCTTATTTTTATATAGAACCTTTTATCTTTGGGGAAAAAAGTCCTTGAGAGTGAAGAAGAATACAAATCTTAAAGCATTTCTTTAAAGTATCCTTCTTCCAGTTATGTGAAGGTGATTGAAATTTTTCTAAAAGGAGGAAGAGGCTTAAGTGCTGACAATTTTTTTAACCAATTGGAAATAATAATAATGTGGTTTTCTACCTAAATGTCTCCATAAACCCACTAGTCATGTTTGTATGTTGGTCTACATAAACCAATTATTTTTTATTACAGATGAGGAAAAAACTAATACTTGTTCTACTTGGGTATGTTTAATGGAATTAATCCCTCTAGTGCTTAATATAGCTTTGGAGGGATCTATTGTGTAGGCTATTTAGCATAATTGAAATGGTACAGTGTTAATATTTGAAAAAAATAATAATTAAAAAACTCCAACGTATTAGGACCATGCCTATTGCATTTCCCTTGGAAGTAGCATATTGAAAAATTGTGAAAATGTCAAGGACAGGAAAACAATATTAAAACAAACAAACAAAAAAAGACAGAGAAAGCCTTAGGAACACAGATGAAGAGCAAATAAAAAGATTTCTCTTGTTAAAACACAATATTCCAAACAATCCGAAAAACCTATTTTGATGGTATAAGCAAAAAAGTCTGAAGTGCTAAGTCAGAGAGGGACTTGATAACTGTATATAGAAACAGCTACTGTAATTTAAAAAGAGTGAGAATCGACTAAATGACAAATAATTCTAATGGTCTAAGAGCCTTGCACACGTTTAGTAGACCTGAAAAAATGAGCTTTCTGTCCAAGACGAGGGTTTTGGGGTTTCTTTTACAATTATCTAAGCTAAACTTATAAAAAAATTACTAACATTTCAGTGTTTAGTTGAATGTTTCCCTTCACACTAGGTACAGTTAATCAGGGTGAGATCACCTAAATATTTCCTAGATTAAAACCTAATATGCATGCAAGGGGCCAGCATAAAAAATAATTTCAAATGCATTTCAAAGAGCCATTTCAAATTCTCTGCAATTCCACGGCAGAGACTAATACAAAGAAGTAAGACGTTAACATAAAAAATGCAAGTTATTGAATCCTTTGGAGAAATTACTTTTTCCCCCAGGTTTGTGATCGTTAAAGTTACTAGAAATTTATTTTTGGTTTTTAAAAGGGTTCAGATTTGGGCAATACTGCTCCACTTCCCAGGGAGGTCTTTGTCACTACAATGTGGAATTCTACTGCAGATCAAGGCTGTAGGACTGCATTGGGAAGAAATTTTATGTGGCTCTCTGTGGCTCTATTCTGCATCTCTAGTACACACTGGTATACAATAATGCAGACTATTACTTGACTAAAAAAGCACATTCTCTGGGAATAGATTAGAAAGTGATGTGAAACTGAGTGGAAGAGAGCTGTATAGAGAAATATTCACATAAGAGGTTGCAAAGCACTAACTGCACAATTTTGGGAAAGCAGTCTTATGCTTGAAAATGCATTGTTGAATTTTTGTAATGGTTGGGAAAGATGCTACATGCTTTTTTAAATCCATGCCATAATAGCTGTAACAGCATGCTATTTCTAATATCAATATGTCTGTTTGAATGCATTATTGCTACCATGTATCAATGTTCTGAAAGCCACACATCAAAATTGCAAATAGTTTGATTGAAGCAAATGATTTAAAGTATAAAACCATGATCTAATGGAAATGTTGTATCCTCTCAAACTATGTCAAGATATGTTCATAGAGTCCAAGACTGCTGAGTCTCTGCTGGACAGGTACAGAAGCATGCAGCAATGGTAAGCAAAGGTGTTACACCCTCCCTAGACAGATGTATGGAGGCATTTACCATTGCCACTGGCCAACTCCCAGATAAAAGGCAAATTGAGAGCCCCATTTATTCCACTTGGAGCATGCAGTCCTTTAGAGCTTAATTTGAGTTTATTTAATAAGGACCACCTCCGCATTCAGGGGTTCTTATCCTCTCATAGGGTAGTCTGCCTTTAATTCACAGTTTCTCTCACCCACCTTTGTAAGGCTCAGGAATAAAAGATGCTTGTGGAAAGATACAGACAGCCTAAGTGAATAACTTGAGACAGAGAACCTGAATTAATAATTCACATAATTTTGTGTCTTACTGATGTTGAATCTTCAGACTTCTAATGAAGTCCAAGTTGTCATCTAGAAACAAATACAACAACAAAACCCCCAGAGGTTTTTTCCTGTTTGTTAAAAAAACCCCCAAACCTGCAAAAACACCCTTTAATTCAATTTCATGTTCTGTGGGGCCAAAAGTCTTGATTAAACAATTTTTAATGTAATTTATATGCAAATAAGCAAATAATCTGTGTCTCAATTTCCTAAGCTAAGGAATAATATTAGCTATATTCCTCTAAATATCATTAACCTAAGTACCTTTGCAATGTCGAAATATGGGGTTTGAGTTTAACTTTTAAACAGCCACACTAACTTTTTTCCCACAAAGGATTTCTCATAATAAACCTGTATTTATTGTCTTTTGAAGAGCTTTCACTTGCTGGAAGTATGAGACACAAACCTGTGTGTCAAATCCTCACTAATATATTTTACAGTCTTATTTACTTGTGTTTTGGAGAAGGTCTGAATCAGGAATGTTCTCTTTCCACAAGAGGTCAATCCTGAATCACAAAGTGCAGTTACACTTGTAGGTCCTGTCTTTTCCTTGTACCATCAGCTTTGCTTAAAGACTTTTACAAAAGGCAGTCATAACTGCCCATCCCCTTCCTTACTTCTGTGCTTTGGCCTCTTGTTATTCTAACATTTCCAGAGACATTTGTAAACCTCTTTCAGGTTCATTCTTTCCATAGCAGATAAAAGTGGATCATTCTTTACTGATCACATATGTACCTCCTGATCCCTTCATTACTGTGCTTGCCCTTACATATCCGGGCAAGAATTTAAGAGAAACAACTACCTTGACTGTTGTTTGGATGGCATTTAAAAGAAAAATAAAACCCTGCCTTTCAAGAGGATGTTCCAGGTTCTGAACCTGGCAACTGCATTTGAGTCAACCTGAATTATGGTGATTGAATGCAGCAGAGCGTTCACTGGCAGATGAAAGACACTGCAACATGATATTAGAAACAATCACTGAAGGCTTTGGGTGAATAAGTCAATGAAACTGGCCCAATTTTATTTTAAGAACACCTCCTTTCTGATCCCCTGAAAGGCATCACCTTGTCTCTAGTTCTTTGTAGAAAGCAGACATTTTCACACTAAGATTTGCAGTTAGCTGCTAATGTTTTCAAAACATTATTTTTTGCAACTTTTTTCCACCCCAAGATTTTAAGGCAGAAAAAGGTTTAATTGGGATATTAGAAATAATGGTCCTGTTTATAATTAAACAGAAAACTGAATGTTGAAGCCCTTACAATATCTATTTTCAAGCAGGTAGTTTCTGAACAGAATTTGGCTTTGTTCCTGTTTGTTGAAATGCTGAGCTCATAAACCATGAAACAATTAGTTGGACTACAAATTAAGTAAGAATCTCTTTTCATTATTGCAGATAATTCTTGAATGCCAGCTCAACACGAATGAAATTGGCTGGTAGCACACTTGTTGCAGACAGTGATAAACTATCTCTCAGCCTTTTGCCTTGCACAGTTAAGATTTAAGAAGCTGATTTGGCCAAGCCTGTTTAAAGCAATAACATCTTTTTCACAGGTAAAACAGTACTTCATTCCACATTAGCAACAGACTGTTTCACTGATTGTGAGGAGGAGAATACCAACGAGTTTTAAAAATACATTGGAAATGTTTTACTAGTCCTTAAAATAAAGCATTAAACTCAACAGTTGCAACCTGCTCCCTTTGCAGTGTTCATTGGGATAGATGTTAAGAGCCTATTATTGTATGTAAAATGCTAATTCGTGTGAATAGAGGTCACACAAGGTCTTTGTACAGTACTACCCTCACAAACATTAATAATTTTTTGCAACATTTAGCAAGAACAGGAGCCTCTTCCCTCCCTAAAGTGTTAATATTAAATGTGTAATTAGATTAAAAAGTCCAGCAATTAATATGACTGTTGGGTGGCTTGATGCTTATATTTATATGCTAAAATGTGTACTTGTAAATCCAAAATTATTCCCTCTAATCTAATCCCCAACCCCCCTGGTATTTTTTCTCAAACCGCATTACTGTGATTCAGTAAAAGGTGCAATGTTTGAATTGATTATTGTGCACCTCTTTTCAAAATAAATTTCTACAGTATTTGATAGAGAAAAAGACAAAGAAGACACAGGATATTAATGTCTGAATTACTTTAAGCAATTTGTACCCAGGACTCATGAGGCTGGATAGAAAAGCAAGGATAGAAACCCTTTTTTCATGGTAGCTTTGGGAGTCATGTCATCTGTAAATTAAAAGCTCAGGCATGAATTGGATTTGTACCAAAAGGGCAATATACTGAGGATGGTCAGTGTACTGGATCTCAGAACTAAATCTAGCTCTCATAAATGTGAATGGAAAGCTTCCACTTGATTTCAGGAGGAGATCTATCAGGCTCATGCTGCTAATTTCATTTTAGCCTGGAGCAATATTGGCCTGAAAGTTACCTCTGGGCACTGCAGAACTCCATGGTGTAGCTGTTGGAGCTGTGAGACTCGGATGAACATATTTTTATCCATTTTGGCACAGATAAATTTATGATTAGTCTCATACAGAAAACAGATTTTCTGTAGGCCTTATAGACCTGAATTCTTTGTTATTCAGGGTTATATCCCTTGGCAGGGAAATTTACTCCCCTTGTCTTTGGCATTTGTCACCTCTTGGTCACAGATTTGCCTCAATTTTTATCTCTGATGTAGTGATTTTTAACTTCTCTTCATCTGTGCCTCTGACTTTGTCTCAGTCCAGATGTCATTTTTTGTGACTAGGTAATGAAAGCTCAGCTGCCAGCTTTTATTACAAGAAAGTGCTCTCTCATATGTATTCTAGTATCCTGCAGCAAAGCAGACTTTTATTTCAGAATCACAGTAAGATGCACCTATTTTTAATCCATCTCTCTAAGTCAAGGAAGTATTCTGTACTCCTTTCTGACAAAAAAAGAGCAAAACTAAACGTACACCATTTAAGCAATGCCTGCTGCTTTAAGAAAGTCTAAGCTAGCATTCAGTGATGGCAAATCATGCAAAGTTTTAGGTTTTGAGCAGGTATTAATAAAATATGAGCTCAGCCAAAGAGGAAAAAAAATCTCAAATTACTTGATTTAAAAACCTTAATATTAAATCAATAGGAAGAAATCTGAAGAAGCCTAAAAAGAGAAAGTAAGAGGAAAGGAGACCCCCTCCACAGGTGCTACATCAAGGGAACTACCTCTTCAAAAATTATGTGATTAAGTCTCCTTTCAATCTAATTGGCACTCTTCTCACTCAGTGTATAATGATTTTATCACCTGATTTAACTTGCTTTGAGCTGGGGAAAAATCGGGTCCATCTGTCAGCACAAAAAGGTTTTGATTGAGAACTGAAATATTTATTCAAAATGAAAAAAAATAAAAATAACCCCCCCCACAAAAACATTCCTATCTGTCCCACACTACTAGCTGTTCTGCCATTAATATATGATGTAAAGTGTTTCCTGTCTGTAACAGAGAGCTGATCAAATGAAGCCTAACAGCCAGGTCAATAGACACAATCTCTGCTTTTTCTGCTTTTATAAGAGAAACTGGTGGAAGAATCTTCCTGAACTGAGCTCTGAAGGGGCTGCAGAGGGAAAACTTAATTTAGCAAACCCCAAATGAATTGAGAATGAACTAGACTAGAACATGTCATCATCTGTAAAGGCTGAATCATATTTCCAGGCTCATGCAGAAGCAGAAACTGATGTGTCTAGAAATCCTGTAGAAAACGAATTCATTAGGATGACTGCTGAAAGTCACTTCCCTGTTGTACCAAAGTGTTGCACGTCATGCTGATGCCTGTTGGTGTCACAGATTCACATTTCTGTTCTCCAGATGTAAAGGATCAGCCTAACCTGCATTACCAAATTCCACTCTTCTGCAACAGCTTCTGATAGCATAGTCTACGAAATTTAGTCCTTTTGCAAGCAAAAGAAAGAGTTTGGGGCAATACATTCCATCTTCTGAGTGAAACATTTGCTAAATTGTGTTGCTCGGGTCTGCCCCAGTGAAGCATCAATTAAGTCAATTTGCTACTTAAAAAGAGGAAGGATTCTTGTCCCCCGCACTCAAGAATAACTCTGACTGAGTAGTACAGAGAAGATGTTATAATCTGTATTTCCCTACTCCAGTCTTAATGTCTAATGCCTCTGCTTAAAGAGGAAAAAAAAAAATCCCATTTTCCATATTCATTTTTGCACTTGAGGATTTGCTTTCTCATTTTTGCAAAGCACAGAGAGCTCTCCTGATGAAAATCAGCCTAAATAAGACTGAATAAGTATAGTTGCCTGACAAACGGATGATGTTAGTTTAGTTTTTGTCAAAACTAAACTCAAAAATCTATTCTGGCTGTCTGACTCAACAAATGACAGAAGTACATACTCAGATTTCTAAAATATCCATTGCAGTAGGCAGTGGTTACTAGACACCAACAAAAAGCATTGGTATGTTCAGCTAGGATACAGGAAGGCTAGGTTCTCTTCCCATTTTACCTTAATTATTCGTTTGTGGTTTTTTCTAATGAACAGGAGTAACCTTAAAAGGCTATGGAAAAGGCTATGGCCCCACAGAGCTCTCCAGAGCTACTCTTTTTTGTATGGATTAAAAGTGTTTATTGAAAAGATGCTTTTTCTGGTGTCAGCATGCCTAGTATAATGTAATTAAACTGGGAATTCAAGAGGAAGAGAATACCTTATACCCCACAGTTTCAAAAATCTAATTCCAGTAAATTTTTTCAGCTGAGCCTTTTTGGCTCACTGAAGTCAGATTTACTAATAGATTCCAGGGAAGCATACTAGGTTTTAATAGCAGAAAACAGGAAATGAGTTAGCTGATACATGTTGTCCTGTGCTAATGTGACAACCAAGAATCGATCCCTGGAAGTCAGAAATGTTAGATTGTTGTAAAATGGCTGAGGTTTTGTACTGCTTCTTCTTTCTTTCTTTCTTTCTTTTTATTACTCTGTATTCATGCCATTGATCACTTTTGATGGTGTTCAAAGTTACTTTACAAGTGATGGCAGAGCAGCAACTCCACTGCAGGCTCTGAGTGAAAGAATGCAGTTCAAGTCAGCTATTGTTCCTTCTGTTTGCATCAGCTGTAGCAGTGGCTGAGTCTGGGAAACCCTCCTCACTGTGGAAGTTTGCTTGAAGGATCATACATAATGAGTTTCAAAGCTGAAGTGGTCTTCAGCTGGTTTTGACTTCTGATTAGAATTCTAAGAATTGATCTGCTGCCTTTTGGGTGCACTGGGCTGCATGTGCCAACACTGACTGAACAACCTTTTGTCATGTATTGGTTCATGTAGGAAATAGAACAGTGCAGCAGCAGAGAGGGAAGGGTCGTTTTTGCAGATTTATTTGGGACATACCTCTTAAGAGTGAACTTGGCAGCTTGCATCTAACGTAAAATAATTGCATTTAACTATTACACTGAGAGCAACTGAAGTCTTTGAAGATTTCTGCTTCACATTGAATCAGAGTTGATTACAACCATGAAAAATTGATCTGTAGATATCCTATATTCGTTCTTAAAGCAAGCATCTAAGCCCTACTTCTTGTTGGGTTACGAAGTAGAGATTTATGAGGTAGAAGAATCATTCGCTTTTGTAAAGCTCAATTTTTTTTAAAAGGGTATCATTTACATTTAATGGTAAATGCATTTTTAAAAAAAATACAATTTATGTATACAAACCTGGAAAAACTGTGCTAATGCCATTTATTAATAATAAAAATACCCCTCAGGTTGGGGTAAACATGTACATGTGCACACACACATTACCGAAAAAAGGACAAATTATGAGTTCAGGTAAATGTTCAAAACTTTTTCCTTTTTTCTTTTTTTTT
>VZDJ01007754.1:39667459-39746960 GCA_008694505.1 Cyanoderma ruficeps | reverse complement strand
TTTTTTTTTTCTCCTAACAAACTGGTGCAAAAAAACCCCAATTTTCTTCTGGTATGGATTGTCACAGCTTAAAGTAGCTCTCAGTAAGCCCAAGTCAGGTTCTTCCAATCTGTCTATGAAGCTGTGCAGGTTGAAGCTGAAAACCTAGCCCTTGTATGGATGAACACTTCAAGTTTATAAAGGTAAACTTGGTGCTCTAATGCTAGCAAAGGACTATTACATGACTAGTTATCACATAGCCTCATCCTGCACTGTCAACCCTTCTTCATCTCTATAACCTGATGGTGTCATTGCTGATGGTTTTTTGGCGGCTTTCAGCTGCTCTCTGCATTACAGAAGTTTACAGTGATTCTGTTGCCTTAGTTTCTCAAATATCTTCCTGTTATATGAGTAACTACAGGGGGAAAGAGTACTCAATAAGAGCCACCACAGCATTAGTTAGCATTAGAACTGCACTGGAATATCATTAGCATTGTAGTCTGTGACTTTCAGGTTTTATTTAAAAAGTGCTTAAAAGCCACAGTTTTCTTTTGTAGATCTGGTTTCTCTTGCAGTCCAACAGCTCCCAGTTTCTAAGGTCTTACCTATGGAAATGTGGAAAAGAAAACAGTGCAGACCTGGTGTTTTTCCCTTATATGTCTATGCAGCACAGTCTGTATCGCTTAAAAAAAATCTAAAAGTATATAATTTAATTCTAGAGTTAAAAGTGGAAGCTTTAAAAATGCTTCATTGTATCTTATCCAGTGAAAAAATACTTCATATTTCTATCACACAACAAATATTCCCCTTAAATACTCTTACAGCATTTTTTTTTATTGGTAGCACTGTGATCCTGCTACTATCTCAAAAGTGAAATGGAATGTATGCTTTCTCTCCTCTGCTGGAGAGCATTAAACATACATGCAATAGCATATCACTAAACCACATCTTGCTGGACTTTTTTTTTTTTCCCTATGGTTCTTTGTCTTAACTAGCAAGCTTGTCTTCACATTCTAGGTCAGCGAGAATCATTTCTGTTTTCTACAGTTGCAGCATCGGCCCAGTAGGTTGGTGGCTGACAAAAGAAACTGTCGTTATATGCTTTTCTTCCTAGAGCAAAATTTATTCATTTTTCTTGGCTGCTTTAAATTATCCACAGACAATACTGTGAGGATTAACATATTATCAATAGACAATACCATAAGGATTAACATAACTTTTCTTCCAAAAGTACATTAATCTCTGACATAAATCCTCCCTGAAGTTCCCAAGTGGTGCTCACAATATGTGTGCCCAGATTGAGGGAATTTAAAGAAATGTAACTGCTGTCAGGCAGAAGGCAAAATACCTGATATTAGGAAAGGCCAGTGACCGAAACCTGCTATTATTGTACAACTATTTGCCTTTCTCAAATTCTTGTATCTCTTACTGAACTCTTCTATAGTGATAGTTTACTGGTGTAGGCTGGCAGTAAGTACAGGTGCACTACTAACTCCGTTGCCTAACACGAGTTCCTAAAACACCTCATATTTACAGTGGACATAGCAAAGCATGCCCCCAGCTGCAAAAGGCAGAGCATAAACATCAGCTGAGCAGTATCTTCACCTCTAAGGAGCATGGAAGTATCTTCTAGGATCACCTCCTTCCACTCACCCCATAAAATGTTTTAGAAATTATAGTCCTGACTGTAACTGACTGTTACATGTCCTGACTATAGTCCTGACATGAGTGAAAATAGGAAGTGCAAAGATTTGCCTGTGGTACAAGAGTGCTTCCACCACCAGGCCCAAAATAGAAGGAAAGGCAAAGGAAACTGAAGGGAAGGAGCATGACTCCTAGGTTTTCTAGGGAAAGACTGCAGATCAGACAGAGAGACCCCACAAGGATCAGGGGAACAGTGAGAGGTGGAGGACTTCTAGTAGCCTCATCAGTGAAATCTAATCAGTGAAAATTACAGAACACTGAATCAGCTGTCCCTAAAACTACCAAAGAAGAGGGACAGGACTGCAGAACCTGGTTTATAACCTACAAATATGAATCAGTGAAAGAAACTCTTTGCACCGCCATGTAAAATAAAGTAGACTCCTACCAATGGGATCCACAGTGGAAGGGCATTTTGGGATCCTGTAAAACCTTTTACAGCGTGTTTTAAGGATTGTTTGGGGGAAGGAGCTAAGTAGGTACAAGAGACACAAATATGATTAAATAAAAGGAAAAGGAGATTAAAAGAAACTAGTGATGCGCAAACAGCATTACTTGCATCACAGTTTATCCTGTCCTCTCACTGAATCACATTTCCAATTGTTTTAAATGTGTGTGCACTCTGTGTTAGTGATCTGTGTGCATGACCACAGAGGAACAGCGAGCCGGCCTGGCTGAGGGGTGTGAGATTATGCCAAGTGCCAGTCTACAGGAGAGGCATGAGGTTGAAGGGACTGTGGGCCCCAGGCCAGCTGCTGCAGATGTGCAACTCTAGGGACAGCAACTGGCTGTAGTGCAGGTGAGAGACCACAGAGTCCTCTGTGTGAGTATGCACTGGACATTCTTGATTCAAAGTGAAGCAGAAGGCTTCGAAAACTTCAGTTTCTCTCAGTGTAACAGTTAAATGCAGTCATTTGATATCAGATCCAGCAGCCAAATTTACTCTTAGAGGCTACATGTCCATCAAAACTGCTAGCAGGGACTTTTCCCCTCAGCTTCTTTTTGAGAATCTTATATGAACCATCAGATGGGGATAGGAAATACCCCCTGTGTCCTGAAATCCACTGGGTGTGGGTACCTCCAGCAATAACAAGCCTGTACAACTACTTCAAAAGGTAGTGTTGAGGGAAACCGAACCTCCAGGCTTCCAGCTGATACAATGCCATCAATGTTATTATTCTACTTGAGGCACTGATTCAGCAATGTACTTAAATATACTGCAAAAATTAAGCAAAGGTTAAACTGGGATGTGCATCAAATCACGAAGGAAATATTAATCTTATAATGGTTTATGCATATATTTGTACTTAGGATGGACATTCAGCTTGCCTTCAGTAAACCTCCATCTGGTGTGTGATCTATCTTTAAATTCTTTAGGGTGTTAAATCTGGGATGTTTTCACAGAGTAGTGATATCTTTTTGTTATAAAAAATAATGAATTGCACCTGAGTGATTTTTAGGCACTACAGTTAAAACATCTGACACAGTTCTCAGCTGCCTGGTCTATTGTCCTCTCTCGCTGCACTTTAGAATCTTGCTGGTATTTTTTAACTCCCATTTTGGTTTTATATTTTAAAGGAGATTTTTTTTTAGTTCTTACAAGTAAAAAATACTTTAATACAAGTAAAGATAAGACTAGGTAGAGCTCCTGAGGCTTTCAAATATTAGCCTGATAAGATTATTTACTTTCAGAGCATTTTTGAGTTTTGAATCTAAATGTGCAAGTCAGAGATTCCAGTGCAGTCATTGAGACTATGTGTGCTTAAAAATGTGACACTTAATACTTTGCCAAGGGAAATATTCCTTTTCTCCAAGGAACTTTCTGTGAAAGGAGTCTTGGTTTTGAGATACGATATGTTAATATATAAAGATATTAAAATTCAATGCTGATGTGATTGTTATTCAGTTTTGGGGGGAAAAATTGGTATCTGAAACTAGAAGTAAGACCTCTGTCACTTTTCAACCACCAGGTCTAAAGCATAGGTCTAAAGCATAGCATATTACCCCTCTCCAAATCATAACATACCACCAGTGTGTTGTGTCCTTTCCTGGGTGACAGAGGTTAACCATGATGTTCTCACTCAACTCCTCCCCACCTGCACACACATTATATGTATGTATATATGTATGTATGCACACACACAAAAGCCCTAAAATCAGACTATGTTTAAATAAAGACAAATAATACCTCTGCTAGTTCTTCTGCAAAATACTCACTTTACAATTCTATACTTTATTTAGAGTCTGTTCAGGTTGAGATAGGATGCTCTTTAACTTTGCAAAAAGCTAACAAATAGACACAGCTTGAAGTACATATCAATATAAAGAACATTTCATACACTGATTACAAGATAAAAAATCATGATTAAGAGGTAGGAGATCTGCATAGGAGTCGACTGATTAAGGCAAAAAGACAAAACAGTTCTAAGACATAATTGCTTTCAATTAATTTCCCAAAATGAGCAGAAGTCGGGAGAGGTGGACATTTAATGGAAACAATTCAGTAGCCTGGAGAATAGCCTTAATTAAATGTTTTTTATTCAATATTTTGTACTAAGGGGCAGGAGGAAAAAGATATTGCTTCTTATTCAACATCAAATAATTTCCAGGCATCTAATCTGTAGTAACAGAGTCGTTCAATTTGCGATTATGATATGGCCTTGGCCTTTTGCAATTACCTCATTTTTTCAGACACTATGAATACTGGCCATTCACATTAATACAGTGTTTCAGAAAAGAAAAAAAAATAGAAAAATAAAACTTGCCAGAGTATTTAACGACATAATCTCTTCATTAAGCAATAAAACCTATTCACAGCCACTTGGTCAGATTAGAAACAGCTCACTGGTGCAATTGCTATGATCAGCACTCAGGACACTCACCCAGGACTGTCCTTAGCTGATGGATTGCAGGAGTGCTAGAAGTCTGACAAACACATTGCTATCAAATCCATCTGCAGCAAGGCAGCTCCTAAGAGAATTACTGTAACAGTTTAGGTTGTCACCTTCCTCTCTCACTTTTATAGCTGCTCAGGGCAGGGTGGAAACACCCAGATTCCTTTAGGTTAGAAGCAGTGTGATTTAAAGGGCAGAGAAAAAAATATTTATACTCCTGTCCTTTCTCATTCAATGCAGTGAAACTGTTTACAGAGAAGAAACAGGATGGAGACATGTAGACATCCTAATGTAGAAAAAAAATTAAATAAAAACTAAAGTGATAAGCTTATCTTTTCCCCTGAAACTGCAGAGTAACATATGCAGAATGTAATAACAATTTCCAGAGGGAAAACTTTCACACAGAGTGGCTTATTTGCTAAACAAAAAATAAAACATGCACTGCCCAGGTGTTCTTAAAAATGCTGCTTATTTTCAACTTGACAGCAAATAGAGAAAGAAGTAGCACAAACTTTGTTTTACTTCATTTTTTCACAGAAAAAGAAGGCAAGAAAGAGTTTACTTTCTTTAAAGACAGACTGTGCAGCTATCTTGTTATGAGAAGGTGAAACCACAGGGTTTGTTACTTACCAACCCACTTTTCTGTGAGATACCTCTTGCCCTTTGCTTACAGTAATATCTGTTATTTAAAGATTATCTTTAAATAATTTCATAGTCATTCATCTGTGATATTATTATTCATTGTTCTGCAGTACTGATACTATGTAGCAATGAAGACCTAACAAACAATTTTGTCTGACAGAAACTGTCACACCAGTTAATGGCTTAGCTAAAAATAGATCTTAAAGGATGTTGGAAGTCAAAACCAGGTATATTTCCAGGTTGTATTTAGGTCAAGATATATATTTCTTCACTGTAAAATTTTCAATTAAAGTTGGAGATCTAGTCTCTACAAATACAGCTACACATGAACATTCCTCAACACTTCAGGGATTTTGTTCCAGTTCCTCATTTTGCATGTGACAATTTCCATATTTAACAATCTAATTACATTTCCAGGTTAGCTATTTTAGTTGTGTTCTTTTAAAATTAAAAAAGCAGAATTTTTACAGTATTCCATTCTTACAAATAAAGCTATACTCAGCAGTATATATCTGTCCTCTAATATCATTGTAGATCTTGTTCTGTTGGATTTAATTTGTTTCTTGTGCACAAGGGGCTCCAATGACTCTTCCATAATTTGTTATCAATTTGAAATATCTGGACTGACCCTATTCTATAACTTTTACAGTCATATTGATGCCCCTTAGACTTCTTGTTTGTCAAAATATTTCTAAAATCTTCTTTATCATCTGAATTCTGAAATTGCTGTTTGTTTCTATCCTTTCTGCCATTCAAGCCTGTAAATGACTTTATTTTTACCTGAGCTTTGCCTTTGAAATACATGTCTGTGTGATCTTTAAGTATCTTTGATCCATTTCCCCTAAGACCTCCAACATACGAAATTTCTTCTTTATGTAATACCTTTTGCTCTATTAGAACTGTTTTAAGTAAGTGTTTCTGGAATCACACACTCCCCTGTCCTTAACCTGTCTTTATGAAGTTTTTTTTTTATAACATATTGAAGAAGCCACTTGTCTCCATGAGGCACCTGTTGAGCATTCATTTCTCTCTTGTCTCAGCACACATTACTCTGGAACTAGAGTTCCCATGGCAGCTTTAGAAGATGTTTCTGGCTTCACTCAGTATTCAGTTGAGACTGAATTTTGCCTGAATTACAGGCAAGCAGGAACTTCTTTCACACTTTTTCCTAACAGGCTGTGTGCCCATTATACCCCAAATAGCAGCTCAAATCTGCAATTCTCTTCTGGCATGATATGTGCCACATCAGCCTTTGCAAAGTGCCAGGAGACCCACCGTGTCACTCACCTTACCTCCCTGCAATCCTGACTCTAATGATTTGCATCTAAAGGCATCTGAAAAGACAAGAAGGTGTTTTTCTATTAATGACTGCCAAGCCAAATGAGATAAAGGAAGGTGAGGAGTTGTATCGTTGCTTTTGTTTTTTCCTGTTCAGTTGTGACCTTTAGTTTTGCCTCTCCTCTTTTAGATAAACTCTGTGGATAATATAAAAACAAAACAAATCTCCAAACCAAACAGCAAACACTGCACTTGTCCTTAGAGATGAAGTTAGTGCTGTAGAAGCCTCTTTTAAGGCAGGAGGAGAAGAACTGCAATATGTGTGTGTGCTCAGTTATTATTTTTACTAACACATCACATCCCACTCTACTCTGCACTGGTGTGGCTCACCTCGAGTCGTGTGTGCAGTTTTGGTTACCACAATTTTAAAAAAGACATTCAGCTGTTAGAGAACATCCAAGGGAAGGCAGCGAGGATGGCGAAGAGTTTGGAGGTAAAGCTGTGTGGAGCAGCTGAGGGCACTTGGTCTGTTCCACCTGGAGGAGACTGAGGGGAGACCTCACTGCAGGTACAACTTCCTCCTGAGGGAAAGAGCAGGGGCAGGAACTGATCTCTGCTCTGTGGTGACAGTGACAGGGCCTGAGGGAATGGCCTGAAGCTGTGTCAGAGGGGCTTTTTTGGATATTAGGAAAAGGTTGTTCACCCAGAGGGTGGTTGGGCACTGAACAGGCTCTCCAGAGAAGTGGTCACAGCATTAAGCCTGACAGAGTAGGAAGCATTTGGAGAATGCTCTTTGGCACATGGTGTGATTCTTGGAGTGCCCTGTGAAGGGCCAAGAGTTGTACTCAATGATCCTGATGGTTCCATTCCAATTCAGCATGTTCTGTGATTCTGTGATCACTGCACTAGTAGCATTGTTTTACAATTCTGTAAAATACTTGCAACAAATTTCTGCTTCTTTGAATCAACTGAAAAAGAAGTTTTGGCACATGGATAAACTGGTTTCCTTGCTAGCAAAAGGCATTAGGCAGGTTTATATGACTGGAGCTATCTGACAGGAGATTCCTTTCCAGTATCTTCACGCTTCTCAGTGGACACAGGTCCTCTGCTCTTTTTGAATTTTTAGTGAGACAGAGACAGTTGTGCAGAGTGGAAATAGTAATCTTTGAGGTATATCTAAGGGCAAAGATCTGCTGAAATGTCTTTAGAAAAGCTTGGGCACAGCAAAGCTGATGCCAGGCCTGCTTCAGTCAGGTTCATGCCACCCAAAGGGGTAGTGAGTTAGTCCCTCCACCATGTGCAGGCTCCTCTACCACAAGAAGTTGCTGGTGTAAGTTAAAGCAGAGGCCAAGCACAATGTCAGACAGATAGAGTGCATGACTGGACAATCATGATGCAGCTGCTTTGAGGAGAAAATCATACCATAAAAACAGGCTATGGATATTTCTTGTCCTGAAAGATTCAATCTCTATTGCATTTAACCAGATAAAAAAGTAATTTTTACCTAAAAAGATGAGCTTCAATATTTTGTTGTTATGGGAAGGAGTCTCCAAAGCTTTAGTGTGTCCTTAGATTCTTAAGTTTTAAAGATTCAGGTGTGTTTTCAATCCCAGAGAATTTTTTGAAATTGAAGGTAATCTTTGAGTTGAAGGCAATCATAATTCAAAATGGACTTTCAGTGGTTTCTTCTGTTCCCCAGCCTTTCTGTACCTGTTCACCTTAATTGTCATAGGATATTTCTTTGAATGTAATGCACCAAGTGCTTTCTGACACTTAATTGGTGAAATACGGAACTCCTAAATTATATTTAACTCTATTTCATAGCTATTTGCATGGCAATTGGCATTGTATAATGCATGAAAACACAGTTCACTGAGCTGAAATCTAGTTTTTAGTATGGTTCTGACATATATTTTATTATTAAAATGATTTTAAAATGCCCTTTGTGTATTTGTCTAACAGCTTTTTCACAGCAACAATCTGAGCTTCAGCACTGCAGTGGAAGCTGTGGCCTTGTGGAATCCTGCTTTTTTCCCTCGACCTCATCTTTCCTCATGGCTGCACTTAATACAGCCCAACAAAGGAATTCCAAATTCTAAAACAGCACAACACATATTGTTGCTGTCTTCACAGGCCATTCTTTTCCTCTTGAGAACTGAATAAAGAAGATCCATATAATGGTGTGGGGTTGCAGATTGTTTAAAGTTTTATTTTAAGTTTAGTTTAGCTAGATGTGCCTGAGAAGGGCTTCTTTGTCTTTTAATGGAATTTTTGTTATCAGAAGTTGGAATGTGCATGGTGCCTTTCGCTCTGCCTGCAGACTGTTTCTAATTGGTCTGTTCATCGTAAATTTCCATGTTGTTAGGAAAACTGTCACTTCACAAGGACACAGAGCCTTGGAGGATACTGCCCGTGCCTGGCAGAGGCCCCCCAAGACTTTACCTAACTGTCTTTATCTGATTTATTATGAACTATGTAATCTGGTTAGTATGTATACTTTGTTATTGGCTTAAGAGTTTTGTTCCCACCCCTGAGCTAGCTGTGAAAAGACCCCCGAGCCCTGGGACTTTGTCTCTCTCCTGAGGTGCCATCCTAGGGTGAGGGGGTCCCCTGTCCCCCAATAAACCCTTCTTCCACCATACCTCCGAGAGATCCCTCTTTCTTTTATCGCCGCAAATCATTACAGTAGAAGGTCCGAGGGTCTGCAGAGCCAAGAGCCCACCACAGTTTTGTCGGGACATGCTGGGGCGGCCAAGCAGTCTGGCTAAGTAGGCCGACCAGCAGGGCACGCACCCCGACATAATGGCTGACATCAAGAAAAAATTCTTAAGATTCTGAATGCTGAATGCTGTGCAGGAATAACTGATTTTTTTCCCCCGTACTGGGATTTGAAAGATGGAGTGTGCTGACATAGGTATAATGTCAAGCTTGTGTAATGATTTTTATACTTTGAAAGTATAGTCAGCATACTGGGCATATATATATATATATATATATATANATTTATACAGTAAAGTCAAATGATCAGTTTATTTTCCCAGGCTTCTGTCTTATCATGAAAATGAACACAATTGCTGTATTTTCAGGAAATATATGCCAGTAAGGAAAAGGAACTTGAGAGTTTTGTGTGTGTTAAACGAAATGGCCTCTCAGAGTTTTCCTTACACCTCAGCCTCCATTTCATATAAAACACTAAAGATCATATTTGAATATCACATGGTGAGAGGAAAAAGGTTTTTTTCACCTTTTGCTGCTGCCACTCATTCTGCTGGGGAGAAACTGTACAACCCTTAGATGTCTGCCTTTCTGAGTAGGAAGCTCTTTCAAGCTGAGGACCTGCCTTACTGCCCTTTTTTTGGAAAATACTCTGAAATTTTTGGTATGCGACAGTACTGGGCAGCATTGAGATTCCAGATTTAGGGCAGAATTCTATGAAAGTGGTTTTATTTAATTATTTATTTGTATTTCCCACTCTCCTCAAAGCTTATGCCAAGTTATTCAGCAGCAGGAATTGGACATAAAGTTTGCAATCTGGTAAAAGCTGTTGGATTTTAACAAGCTGATGAATCAGGTCCCTAAACACCGAATCTCAGTGTGTTTGCCTAGATCAGTAAGCAGTTCCTCTGGCTCCATTCCTAGATGTGAGCTTTATTTTTCTGATCCCTTGATGACAATTAGACTCCAGGGCTGACTCCTCAGGCTTTTGTGGAGTGTGCCACCTTGCTTTCCCCAGCTCAGTGTAGTTAATGTTGCTTATGTAGATTCCATCCATGAGGATGTTCTAGATTTATGGTTTAGGAACAGGCTCACAACCTAAAAAGAATCCTCAATCATAATCACTTTCCCAGTGTTAACTCTGTTGAGAGCTATAACAGACTTTACATCCGAATCATTGGATGGAGTTGTACTCCTAAATAAAGGGATTCTTCTCTTTCCTGAGATGAGTGATAACACATGGTAATACATGTCCACAGTACACAGTATTCAATGTAAATCAATGCCCCACATGATGCTCTGTGGCTCTAATATATAAGTAATTTCTGTGGGTAGTTTGTTCAGTCCAAAATACCTGCAATAATGTGAGCATAATATCACAGCTTAGAGTGTTGAAACAAAAGGAGGGCAGGCAGTGGTGTGCTAAGATACCAGATGCTGTTAGAGGACCTCACCCAGCAAAGAGAAGCAAAGCTGCTGCACAGTTTTCCCCCTGTGCCTGTGGAGTTCGTTGGCCCCTAATGGTGAATGCTCTTGTCTGGATCATGGCCAGGAACTGTCCAGCAGAAATCTAGTTTGCTTTAGCCACAGTTGTGCCTTGTGGATGTGTTAGAAATTAGGCTGTAGGGATGATCAGCCCACAGCACTTAGCCTGGTTTTGTTTTCAGTGTAACCACTGAGCCTGTAACCTGTCTCAGTGCTGCACCACCTTCTGATGGCAGGTATCTCCTCAGGCATCTGGAGCTGCGAATCACTGCTCAACCTGGGATCCTGGGCTTCCCAGTGCCCCTAATAGCACCATGTGGCCACTGCATGCCTGGAGGAGGAGTGGAGTTCCCTTGTGCACAACAGAGAGTGTGAAGAGAGGAGTCAAGGTGCCAGACTTTGTCCCTGCCTGGGGAGCAGACACAGACGGGGTATGCCCCTGGAACCAACAACAGAAAACACATCCAAGCCCAGAAGTGAAGGCAATGTCACAGTTAATCACAGGAAACTTGTGCAGACTTCTTCACTGCCCAAAGCTTCCTGTCTTACTCTGTCAGGCCCCTGGGTCTCTGTCCTGTCATGCACATTTGTTTCCTTGTTTTGCCCTTGTGCATTTTCTAGTGTCATTTCCTTTCCCTGTAGAGAAAACAAGGGAACACTATCTCCTAGATGAAGCTGACGCATTACTTCAGAGTCTTTCTACTGAAAAGTTGCATTATTCATTTATTTCTATTCACACCTACGACACACAAAACCTGAAAATCCTCAGAGATCTTCTGAGTTGCAGCATTATCTATAACATCAGTAAGTCTCTGCTAGTTGCTAAAAGGTGTGTTATCAAAAGCATTAAAGTTTCAAAAATTATTAAAATTATTTCTCTACAGGTTGTGCTATGTGCTTAGTCTAACTACAAATGCCACAAGGTTCTACATTAACCTTGGCAGGGTGGGCCATTCCTCTGATTTTCTCCAATAAAATGTAAAGTTAATATACTGAAACATTGCACTTTTAAATTCATCCCTGTGCCTGTATTTCAAGTTCTATCAGGTTTGTTGAAATAACTGGTTTGTTTACTCAAAACAGTGTGAGCATGGTTCAGTGTCTCTCCCCATCTCTGACACCACTGGCATGTGACTCCTCCCAGGTGCTCAGGGACACATCCTTGAGAGCAGCCTTTTCCCTTGGCATCACATCATCCTTTCTGGATGAATTGTCATCCCTGCTCACCTGCAAGTGGACACTTTCAGAAGGGCTTATTTACTAAATTATGGAACAACTTGAACCTTTAAGTTTCTCCATCATTTCATTTCACCAAATACAGCTTAAGCACAGTTTATGACTGTACAACTGCTGAGCAGGAATTTTTAGAGGAACAACATTTTGTCTTTTCTCATCACAAAGTGTGCTGTTGTTGTACTTACACACCGTCTCCAGACAAGGATTTGTCTTCATTGCTTTGGGAATCTTTTCATGTGAATAATATTTTTGCTTTGGCTGAGACCAATCTTTGTTTCCTAAGTCCCAGGATGGCTGTCATTCTGTGCTAAACTAACCTTCTGATGTATCTCTCTGAAGATAAAAATTATAGTTGTGAGATATGAGAAAATCTAAAGATACAGAAAAAGTCTTTTAGAATCTTTATTGATGACTAGCAAACAATATTTTCTGTAGTGGTGTAGTTTTCTTTCTTTATTGGATCATATAATAAAACTTCCCCCAGAGATAATTATCCATAAAACATTCTTTTCTTCACTGATTAAAAAGAACAGCAACAGTAACATGAAATCTTGAAATAAATTAGTATAAGATATTTATCAAATTGTATTCTTGGTTTTAGAGTCCTCTTTTTCTTAATATCTGGCAGGGAAGATAAAGAAGATACTAAGGTGAGTAATTCTAAGCATTCTTTTTTTCCTGGACTGTCTTACACTGCCATGATAAATTTTGGTGTACAGTTAATAAACTAGAAATTATGTTTGACCAGCTATATCTCCAGCCAAAACAGTTCCCAATGGGTAATACAGTTGCCTGAAAAAGACAACATTTAGAAGTACATCTATTTATTTACATTAACAGAGAAAATTGCTAGGTATTGAGTTACCTGTGTGGAGGCAACCTGGAAGTAGTAACTGTCTTAATGAAAAATTGCAATTTTGAGAAGTAAACTCTAGATAGTATGGGTACTACTGGTAAATAATTGACCAATACTTATAGTGTGTAGTCAGCAAATTCTTGTTAACATTTTTAATGTGTCTGAGAGGCCAGACAAAGAAAGGCAGCAACAGACTGAAAAATTAAGTGAATGAATCTTATTAAAGTTTTCTCTGACTGGAAATCAAATGACAAGTAAGCGAAAGGAAATATATGATGAAGAAAATTCAGAAGCAAAATTTGTAAACAATTGGCTCTGTCTATACTTGTCATTCTAAATACATTTCTCAGCACAGTTTTAACAGTACTAGAGGTGCTTGAGAAAATTTCAAATAAAAAAATATCCAGACACACCTGCAGAAATTTAGTGAAGAGATAAAAGTGTCTAAGAAAATGAAAGGCTTTTATGTCTAAACATTTCATGAAAAGCAATTTTTTGTTTCAATTTGGAGCTTTTATATATAGAAAAATATATTTTTATCTATTTTTTCGAGGGGAAAAAAGAAAGAATGCTCTTAAAGCCATTTGAGCAAGAAGATAGAAAATTTCAAAGGTGAAGGATTTGGGGAGTATAAACAGATTATTTTAATTTTAGACCTTCAATTCCTGTATGCTGGACTACATTCTTAGGTGCCATATTTCAGTGGGACAATATTCTTGGCTTATAAACATCAGAGAATCCAATTTATTGAAAGATAAAGGTGCAAATAATTACCAAAAAAGCCTGTGTGGGCCATCCCAAAGGGCAATGCTGAAGTTCCTGATTCCAAACAGAACGTGTTACAGCATCTGTTGAGCATCATACATTTGATCCAGGCACCATGACCTTCTCCAGCTCAGAGGCAGGAACTCCGAGCTTTTCTGTGGTGTGAATTCCTTCATCTTCCATCAGCAAAGGAATGGGTGGTAGCCTTGCATAGTTAATCCAACCAACTCTCAATCACAATTCAGTCATACCCAAGGTCCGAGGCATTTTTACAGCCATTTCTTCACCAACTGGAGGAAGCATGGCATCTTCATTTCTCCTCCCCTTTAATTCAATGGCCTATTTATTACCTCTTTTCTCTAAGTACATTTTAGGGAGACTAATTGCCCTAACAGTGTTATACCTGAATATAAATATAAGTTTTATGTGTCAACTGTGCCTTTATTCTATTTTCTGTATTAACCTACTATTATTGCTTACGTAGAAGAATGGACTGCATAGATCTAAAATTCTGTCTGATCCTTCCAAATAGTCTTCATATACTTTCATGCTGTTTCTTCAAACATATTGTATAGTTGTTATTTATTCTCTTTACTCTTATTTTCCTGATTGCAAACCTTTTATCATGAGTACCTTTTTCTTTAGATTTTCTCATCTGAACCATGCTGGGTAGGTGGAAATGGTGACTTGTCTTGGCTTCTCTTCAGGGACTGGGTAAATAGCTACCAAACTGGGATTAGAAGCAGATATTTCAGAAGGAAGAGGTATCATACAAGGATATATTGATAAGCTGAAAGATCTGAAAACCATACAATGCATGATGTTTAACAAAGAAACACAAACCTGGGTTGAAATAATCCTGAGCAGCAGTAACAGCTGGGGGATGGATGTCTGGGGTGTAGATATTTTTGAAAAGACCTAGGGGGCTGTGAGGAGTAAGCTGAACATGGGTCAGCTGTGAACCCTTGCAGCAAATTCTGTGTTTGCTGCATGGATCAATAAAAATAGATGCAGCAGCTGATAAGCTGTGATTATTTAGGCCAGACATAAATAGGGTGCTCAGTTTTGGTCCACCCTCCATTCAAAAGACATAAAACCCAGGGTCACCAAGATGAATGAAGCACACATATGAGCAAAGTTTGAAAAAGTTGGAACCATCCAGCCTAGGGAAGAGAAAACTCAGCAAGGGGAGTTTTCGCAGCCTTTCAATACCTCAAAAGTAACAACATAGAAGAAGAAGGTACTTCTTGCACAAGGAAGCATGGGACAAGAGGCAATGGACATGGGCGAATTCTGTCTAGATACATGAAATAATTCTTCATGGTCAGAACAATTAAACATTTGAATAAATTATACAGAGAACTGGTGTGGTGTCCTTCACCAGAAATATTTGTATTTGTCTTGCCAGGGTCACATATAATCTGATCTAAGACCCTGTTTCACCAAACCACCAGACTGGGTGTTTTTCAGGTATCCCTACTGTCCTGTTTCAGAGCTCCAAGTAAAGCTGTGGCAGAGAAGAGGTTTAAAGAATCCTTTTAGGATTTTTATCTATCAGGGGAGATGTCAGATAATCAGGATTAATGAATTTTGTAAATGCTCAGAAACTTTTCCAGTCAGAATCACTCTGGTCTTGCTTGAGGCACCAATCCTGGAAAAGGGAAGGTTGCTATGTTTATTGGCAGCACATTTTAAATGTAATTTTCTCTTGTCACACTGAGATAAAATAATTGCTTGCACATTCCCTATTTGCAGAAGGTTTAGTAACATTCTTGCCTGGCTAATTGTTTGATTCTGTGCTAATTCTTTGGCAATGACAACAGGACCATATCTCCAATCTGTACAGTACGTAAAGCAATTTTCATCCAACAAATATATCAAGGGTGTTTCATTAGTTGGATTATGATTTTCTGTCTTTATCACAATCATTGATTCAGAGTAATTGCATCCAGTTCTTCTGGATGATTCCTTGCTCAATTTAATCTACTCTGTATAAGTATAAACCTAGCATGTTTTAACTTTTGTAATTTAAATGTAGTTTTCAGAGGGGGAATATATGTTATTTTGAAAGAAATAAGAATAGCAATTAAAAATATTTAAAAAATCAAAATCTCTTTTATTTTACAAGGTTCTTCTCCTACCAGCTTGCATTTCACATTGTAAATATTTTGGAAAAGAACCTTGATTTTTAAACAGGGAACAAGAATGGACCTGTCCAGCTTAATAATTCTGTCAACAATCTCGATGGTGGCATAAAGGACACATGTCAGATTTGCGGATGACACCAAACAGAAGGCAGCAGTAGGAAGAGTGGATATACTCAAGGGCAGGATTTCTGTCCAGAGTATTTCTGTCAAGTCAGAAGGAGTACACAAAGGCCTTATGCAATTATACTGGTTTGAAAGCAAAACCAGTGAGAGACTCCAAGTCAGAAATACAATTTCATAGAAAGAAGGTAAAATAAAATAAAAAGCAATAGTACAAAAGACCCCTAACAGAGTCAGAATACGACCTGACACCCTGTTAGTTAGGGTGGTGGTAGCAGTCCAGACGAAGTGGTCTTGTTGAAGCAGTGATCCCATAGAAAGCTCTAGTAACTCTTACCCTCTGGAAATCCAGTGGGTAAAAGCTCCCTGTGTGGTCCCAAATCCCAGGTTATATCCAGGTGGGAATGCTTGGCTCCTCCCCCTGCGCGGAGCACCTGACAATGGGCTGATATCTTTCTATGAGTCATGCCGTGGGTCCTTGATGGCCCATTAAACAGAGATAGCTCCCAGAGGGAGTTACCTGTGAGTCATGGGCAAGGCCCTGATGGGCCATTAACAGAAGATAGCCCAGAGGGAGAGGGGGCCTGGGAAACACTGCTTCACCTGGTTTGACAGCACATGAAAATGGTGATAGAATACATACTTTGTGCACATCCTACCCTGCAACCCATGACAGCATTTCAACAAGGAATGCCAAGTCCTGCCCAGGGATGACAGAACTATGAGCTGGGGAGCTGCTCTGTGGGAAAGGCTCTGGGGTTCCAGGGCCACCAGTGGGACATGAGCCAGGGCACAGCCTGGCAGCACCCTGGGCTGCAGCAGCAACACCACCCTCAGACTGAGGGAAGGGACCATCCCTCCACCTGGAGTCCTGCATGCAGCTGGGTCTGCCTGTAAAAAACAGACTTTGATCAACCAAGGCAAGTGTAGGGGGACCCTCAGGGTGGTCAGGGTGGGAGCAGGGGCTGTGTGAGAAGGTGCCAGGGAAGCTGGGCCTGTTGCACGGTCCCAACAGGGTCCTGCCTCTATCCAGGTCAAGGACATCAGCATTTCTCACCAGGATGAGGAGCAGTGGGTAGGAAACACCAGAGGCACAGGCTGGTCCAAGTAGTTAAGAAGTGAAACATGTGGTCCAGGGACTTTGGGCAGTGACCATCCTCGTAGGTCTTTCAAGAAAAAGCCCAAGAAGCCTGGTCTGATCTCATGCCTAACAATGCTGTGAACACAGGCCTGGACTAGGCAGCTCTTGAAGACTCCTCCCATCTGATTCATTCTGTGATTTTAAGATATGCAATAAAAAGGGACCACACTAAAAGTGAAAAAAGGGAAGAGTGTACTTATGGGCACATATGCCCCCACCCCATAAAGGAAATAGAAATTAATTTCTGCTTTAATCTTTAAAAAACTTCAACAAAGGTTCATATTCTAATAAAAATTGAGCAAAATTTTGCCTTTTTCTTTTTTTTAAATTAAAACAATTCCTGGAGAGAAAATGGTTTTGTTCAGTTCTAGTTTCTAAGTGCTTACTAAAATTACTGAACATCTTATTGGATTCTTGCTTTGCAGTTAGATTAATACACACTGATCTGGTCATGAATAATCTGACCTGATCAGACCCTTACAATTTGGTACCTCTGCATGTTCTGGCTGTTTACCAGGTTCTTATTTTCCTAAAAAATAAGTGACTTCTTTGAGAGTTTGTACTGCAACACATGCATTTACACAAAATGAAATCCTAAATCTTTTTTTCTTCCTTTTTTTTTTTTTTTGCAAGCAGTTGTAGTCATAAATACCAGTGAACTAAATATTCTTAGTGAAGTGGAAGAAGTCTCAGCTTTCCAAAATAAGCATACTGAATCTTTGAATGAAGAGAAGTGGTTTATCTTTTAATCTTTTTTTTTTGTTTGTTTGCTTGTTTATTTGAATGATAGCATTCAGCTTCCCAGAAATTGATAATATTTAAAATTATTTCATAGATTTCATAGACTTTTTCACAGCTTGAGAAGAAAAAATATCAAACTGAGAAAAGGGTCTAGAAAATGCCCACATTTTTGAGTGATAAATCCTGAGCTCATTCCACTGTGGAGTGCATCAGGTATTGGAAAGTTAGACAGATTGCATTGAAATGATATCTTGATGATTACTTCTCACAAGTTTTTTAGATATTTCAAATTTGTTGAGGTTTTTTGGGGGGGATTGGTTTGGTTTTTGGGTTTTTTTTACAGAGAATGATTTCTAAGGAAACCTCCCTTACTGAGTCATTTGCAATATCTAATTTCCACAATGTAAGTGTGGTGCTCTGAAGACAATGGCCTGAAGATGTGATAGTGCTTGCAGTTTGTGCAGGGATTTCACACAGACTTCTACAGACCTTTGAGCTGCTTCTTCTTTTCTTTCATATGAAAATGTCTTCCAAACATATCCCCTATTCTATATCATTTGCAAACAAGACTCTTCTAAGATCACTACATGCAGTCAAAAGCTAGAGAAAATGGAAAAGTGAATTTCCCAGTGGAATTCCTTAGATGTATGATTTCATATAGTTGCAATTTATCATACAAAGCCTTAGCATAAAATTTCACAGGATGATGTGAAATGACACTAGATTTCATTTAATAAGGGCCAATTTAGACTTATTGAAAGCTGTCCTGAGGTTTCTTGTAAACTCATGTGTGCTCTTGTAAGTCTTATGATTTACACTTTCACTCTGCAAAAATCTATAGCAAAAATTTTGAAAGAAAATATCTAAATTTTTGTGAGGACAGAATTTGAATTAATTTTCCAGCTCTGGCATTTGAGTTAGGGAGGAATTGATCATAATGCATAAAATAGAATATTGAAGTTTTTTAATGCCACATGCCTCATGTTGTGTCTGTGGGTAAACATGTATCTTTGCCAAAATCTGATGGATTGTTTTTGCCTTCAGAAAAGTCAGTATCTCCTATGAAAAATTCTCAAAAACCTTTAAAGAGAAAGTAATGTAAAATTATCTTATGTATCCAATGCTTTGAGACTTATAGAAGAAATAATGCGATATAAATGAATATTTGTGCCATTATGAAGGTATTTTTAAATGTTCATTTTTCCATAGAATCACAGAATCATTTAGATGATTAGAAACACCTTTGAGATCTTTGAGATCATTGAGTCCAACCTTTGAACTTGTCAACCAATCCATCCCACCAAGTGCCACATCCAGCTGTTTTTTTAACAACTCCAGGGGTGGTGACTCCACCACGTCCCTGGGCAGTCCATTACAATGTTTAGCAAACTTTTGCTTAACCCTTTCCATGAAGAAATTCCTCCTGATGTCCAGCCTGAACCACAGGCTAGCACAGCTTGAGGCAGTTGTGGAGACCAGTAAGGTCCCCCTGAGCCTCCTTTTCTCCAGGCCAAACACCCCCAGCTCCCCCAGCTGCTCCTCATCAGACCTGTGCTCCAGACCCTTCCACAGCTCTGCTGCCCTTCTCTGGACTCTCTCCAGCCCCTCAATGCCTTTCTTGGAGTGAGAGGCCCAAAACTGGACACAGGATTTGAGGTGTGACCTCACCAGTGCCCAGTACAGGGGGACAATCCCTGCCCTGGTCCTGCTGCCACACTATTGCTGATCCAGGCCAGGTGCCATTTGCCTTCCTGGCCCCCTGGGCACACCTGGCTCATTTTCAGCTGCTGTTGACTCCCAGATCCTTTTTCTCTGGGCACTTTTCCAGCCACTCTTCCCCCAGCCTGTAGCACTGCAGGGATTTGTTGTGGCCAAAGTGTAGGACTCAGCACTTGATCATCTTGAGCCCCAGGGCACTGGTCTCATTTCCTCTAACCAGCCTGTCCAGGTTCCTCTGCAGAGCCTTCCTACCCTCCAGCAAATCAACACTCCCACCTAGCTGTGTGTCATCTGTGAATTTGGGGGTCACTGGATCCCCTGATCCAGATCATCAATAAAGTTATTGGACCCAATACTGAGCCCTGGGAATCACCAACCGGATGCGACACAAATTCCCACCACCCTCTTGATTTGGTCATCCAGACAATTCTCATCCCAGTGAAGAGTTCACCTGTCCAAGCTGTGGGCTGCTAGCTTTTTCAGGAGAGTGCTGTGGGAGACAGTATCAGAGGCTTTGCTGAAGCCTGGGTAGACAAAACCCACACCCTTTCATCCACCCAAAAGGAGATCAGGCTGTTCAGGCAGGACCTGCCTTTCCTAAATTCATGCTGACTGGGCCTGATCTCTTGGTTGTCCTGTATGTGCCATGGGATCACACTGAAGATGATCTGATCCATAACCTTCCTGGGCACTGAGGTCAGGCTGACTGGCATATAAGTTCTCCAGATCCTCCTTCTGGCAGCTTTTACAAGGTTTTTTTGCAGGTTTTCCTTTGGCCAGTAGAAATTTCTGATAGACAGAGGAAAAAAAGTGTTCATTTTACAAAGTCTAAATTAAATCAAAGAATCAAAGCAGTTTATTGATTTCTGAACAGCATGTAAATAATTGTCAATCATTTTTTAAAACAATGCATCCAGGAGTCCTATCTAATACACTAGATAATCTGCAATATTACACACTTTAAAAAGAAATAACAAACAAATACTGACAATAATGCCAATGATGATAATAATAATACAACCAACATTCTTCTGTACAGGCTTCTGTAACTAGTCCCAAAATCTTCATACCATCTTCATGGGGGCTGCCCTGGCTGCCTGCATTCTCCTCCGGTGGAGAGGTGGAAGCCCCAGGAACCTGACACTGATGGAAAAGGGCTCAAAGAGGTTGTTTGCACACACCTGCACTGGGTCCCACCTGCTGTCCATACCCTGCAGGGAGCAGCCACTCACCAAGCCAGGACCCTCCCAGCATCTGGCAGTGACAGTGACAGGGACATTCCCTCTGGGTTGGGCAGGGGCTGTGATGCCCCAGGGCAATTTCTGTTACTGCCAAATCAGGTTTCATTTCTGTCCTTTCCACTGCAAAGTCTTTCCCTCTGGTTATGAATTTTCATGCTTCTTTTATACTATTCCCAGTGACTGCTCCTTTGTATCAAATCCTCTTTATAATTCCCCCATTACTATTTAATCCAGCTGGCAATCATTTTCTTCTTGAGCATGATCGGTTTTGGGTGAATATTCTAAAAATCAGGTTTCTGTACTCAACATCTACACAGACACACATGCTCACACTACTTACACTCTCATGTTCTCACCAGAGCAGATAATTTGCCAAAAGTGGGTTGTGCAGGCACCCCTGTCACAGGAACAGGGTGTGACTTCTCACACTGTGCTGAGGTTACCAGCATGGACAACACTTGTGGCAATAAGTAAAGTAGCTAAAATTGTGAATTAGTTAAAATTTTTCATTTGGAACCAGAACTATCATCTCTTTTCTTCTTCTCAGGAAAAAAGAATCTTTTTTACCTCTGCCTATTTCTCTTCACCAAGTCACCCTAAATTTTAGCAGAAGACCTAGGAGTACTTTTTTTTTATTTATTTATTTTCAAGAAAATTTGTGGGAAAAAAATTCTTGACTGGTTCTTGAGTCAATTTTACCACAAAGCCAGAACAAGAGCTTGCAGGAAGAGCATCAATACCTTGTTACAGCCTGGTCAGTGTAAGTTCTACAGGGAGGGGACAGGGGCCAGCCAAGACTCCTGAAGGGGCTGCAGAGACTCTGTGGGGTCTGAATGCCTCAGCTGTGATTGGAACCTGTATTGGTTTGTGCTCATCCCCAGCAGTTCTGGGCCAGGTTATTTAAATAACCAGTGTGGGTAGTTGATATATACCTGACTGCTGCTCTTTTCCTGCATTCAGAACAGATGTATCCAGGGCAATTTCACTGCAGAAAGGAGGTCAAATGCAGCTGTGGGATGGAGTAATTTTTACTGCCTGGTGGGCCCTTTAGGTAGCTGGTAGGAAAAGCACATGAATCTGTTAATCTGTCCATAACATTTTGTTTCTGATCCTAGTGGTAACTGGCATCACATAAAAATCAGTTCTTAAAATTCTTGTGGTTATCTCCATATCAAGAACTAAGCAGTGAAGCAGCTACAACACTTGAGACTGGAAGGCATAGTTTTTTTTAAAATCTTCTTCTGTAGGACTTCAAAGTACATTGTAATGACTCACCAATTTCTTTCTATCACAGATCAAACAACATTTAAAACCCCTTTCCATGTGCATTGCTGCAGTGAGAGGCTTTGCATCATTTTCCCAAGAGAATATTCTACTGTCTTAAAGTTCTTATTGTTAAGAAGATTATTTTCTTCATGTTTAGCTTAAATTTGACACTGTATTTTACCTTTAAATCCTAGTTCTATTTGCTCCATCTAATTTATTCCCAAATATAATAGTCCTCTCTACTCTTTGGATTTTTAGTGATGCAGGAGGTATAACTTGAGTACTAACACATTTACCTGTAGTCTTTTGTAATTCAACTAGAATCAGGACCAGTTGTGAACCTGTGGTTGCCTTATTCAGGTTTAAGTTGTATCGTGGTATTTTATATCTGCTCTGACAGGGAGGCCATTTTCTCAAGGTCTTCTTTGTTTCATTTAGAAAATCACAGTAATGGTACTATCCACCTCTAAATCAAGAGCTAGACCCTTGTGTCACTGAATCATAGAATGGTTTGGGTTAGAAAGGACCCTAAAAATAATTTAGTTCCAACCTCCCTACCATGGGTATGGACAGGTTCCACTAGATCAGGTTGCTCAAATCCCCACCTGGTCTTGAACATTTCCAGAGATGGGGCACTGACAACTCCTCTGGCTGACCTGTGCCAGGGCCTCACCTCCCCTGCAGTAAAAAATTTCTTCCTTATAGCCACCCTCTTACACCTTTCTAGCTCCCCTTTTTTCAGTCTAATGCCATTAATCCTCATACTCTAACTACAGGCCTTGGTAAAAAGTTTCTCTTCACCTTTCTTGTGAGCCCTTTTTATATACTGAAAGGCCACGAGACGGTCNTATAACCCAGGACACTTCTCCATGCTGAACAGCCACAGCTCTCTCTGCCTGTCTTCAAAGGAGAGGTTCCAGCCCTCTAATCAGTTTTGTGTCCTCCCCCTTACAGATTAATGACGTCCTTTTGCTGGGAGCCCCTGGACTGGACTCAGTACTTTAGATGTGGGTTTTGAGCGCAGAGGGGGTAAATCATTTCTCCTGACCACTGGCCACGCTTCTTTTTATGCAGTCTGGGATGGGCTGCCAGCACACTGCTAGTTCATACACAGTTTTTCACCCACCAGAATCCCCCAAGTCCTTCTCTGCAGGGCTTCTCTAAACCCATTTTTTCCCCACTCTGTGTTGGTATCAGGGGCTGCCCTGACCCAGAAACCTTGAGTTTGGCCTTCATGGGCCCATACTTCGACCTTGTCAAGGTTTGATCTGAGGGTTACAGTCCTTTACCTGTTTCACCTTCTCATATTTTCCAGGAGAGAAGGGAGTTTGACTGAGATGCAGGAAGAAGGTGGTTTGAGTCCTACTCTGTATGTTAATTGCCGTTGTCCTGGAGTATGGAGACTGGATTGAAATGGGGGAAACACATTGAGAAAGCAGGACATAAACAGTGGTATGCATTTTACAGAGCTTGATTGTACATCTAAATCTGCTTTTACAATTACAGAGACTAAAGAACAAAGGAATATGTTAATTAGATAACGTGCTGATTAAAGTGAAAGATACACAGCTACTTTGTTTTTCTTTTAGTAAATAACTATTCTCTGGAACCATATTTTTCATTCATTTTCATCACAGCAGCCAGATTCAAAACATATTTAATTTCCTGAGGCCTAAATCTCATAATATTTTGATGTTTATAAAAGTATTGCTAAAATTTGACAAAATACCAGAGCCACCATTCTTCACAAGAGTAAAGGACGAACGATTCCACAGTACAAACATCACAAGAATATCAAATCAAACTTTGTGCCCCGAGGAGCAAAACACTAATGTACAAATAAGCTTTGTCTGGTTGCTTCCAAATCTGAAGCCACAGGGGACTGGTTGAAATACCAGCTGATGTTTGCTGCACCTGCTAATTGCCACACACAGTGTTGAATCTGTGCTGCTTCATCTGTAGTAGCAGGCTTTATTCTCAGCAGGGATCAGGGTGCTCCCAGATTTTCACTGATCCTGCAACAGACTGTGTCCCCCACCAAGCTTTTTTTAGCATTAGACTGCCATTTGTCACAGTATTTCTATAACTCCTACAAACACACAGACTGCTCTGCTTTAATTTCTCCAATTGTCTGAACCTGGGAAATGGGGACAGTGAAGGCAGAGTCCAGAGGCTGGGGCTGAGAGCTGTGTCACTGGGGCCTTGCAGAGTGTCTGGGCTGTTGTGCTCACCTCGTGGCCAGGGAGGCATCATCAGCAGGCTGAGGCAAGTGATCCTTGTCCTTTATTCAGCCCTGGTGAGACACCTCTGGAGATGTGAACTCAGCGCTGGGCTCCTCAGTACAAGAGATGGACCTATTGGAGTGAGGTAATATTGAGGTCTTGTTGTTTTGTTTTTTTTTTAATGACAAAATGTCTTGAGTAGTATACAAGCCAAAAAAAAAAAGTTTTTTTAAAAATAAAAATAATTAAAATAAATAAATTTAAAAAATAATAAAAGGCATTAAAAAGTTGCAGCAAATATTTGATCACTCAGCTAACTGCGTTCAAGAACAGCACATTCATATGCATAAAACTCATACACCTTATGCTTATTGTAATTTCTAAACATGTTTTGTCATCCATCCATTTTGTTTTTCATTGTGGTTAATATCCGTAAAAAACATGATGAATGCTATTTTTCTGTGTAAAAGAAAGTGCAGCTATGTCAGTCCTATTCAATTTATTTTATGCAAAGAAGCAAACTTTACTATCACACTGGCATAGAAATATTAAAGATCTAAATTGGTGGGCTATAGCCTAGTCCTTAATACCCTCTTGTAAAACAATACTGTGTTGCACATGCTGCTCTTACATTGCTTCTCTTGTTTTCATATTAGTTTGATCAAAATGTAAGAGCTACTTTGTTGGAATTATCAAAGAAAGCAAATAAGCCAAAGAAAGTTATGACACAAATAATTACATGATAATACAGGTTAATCCACTTGCCTTGGCCTTACTTTGGAATTAGTTGGGGAAAAAATAGAATTTACATACATTTTTCAGAAAATAAATGAATAGCTGATGTGACCTCCAATATGTGTAGTGCAATTAGAATTTTACAGGAAATTCAGGCAAAGGTGGCTCAAGAGATAGTTTTTTGTATAGCCATGGACATATTTCCCACAGTACAAGAGCTATCTCTTTTTTTTCTTTTATTCTCCTTCTGTGCATTGCATGTTTCTCATGTGCTAATCTTTGCATTGCAAGATTGTAATTTCTGTTATGATGACTTGGCTTGCAGGGAACATGTGTTGATCTGTTCTTTGGGCCAGAAGTTGTTAGAAATTTGTCTCATTAACCCAGATGTGCTTTGATTTCAGCAGTAGATGCCTTCAACTTAATGAAGGACAGTTTTTTCTCAGAATGGGTCTGTAGAGACAGTTCCCCAAATACCCTTCAGTGTTCCTCGGTTACTGTTGGAGGGATAAGTATGGAAAAGGAATATACAGGAGCACATGGATTCCCAAGAACTGGCATGGAGGTCACACAACTTTTCATAACAAAGGAAAGGTGGTGCCAGAGTAGAGTCATGACATGCCTTGTTCTGAGTCACTGAGATATCAAAGGCAGTTCAAAGGGGTTGGGAATTTAGTAGATCCAAACACACAGATATCATGAAAATTCAAGTATATAGCTTTAACATTTTCACCACTCCTTCATGAGGGTGTACTACTTTCCCCCTTAGTAAGGGAGAAATAATTTTTGTGCCATAGGAAGCCACTAAAGGTGTCCTAGGAAATGTCAGCCAGTTCAGCAGTCTCATGTGCTCCCTGTAAAGAAATTATGGCCTTCCTCCCTGTCTCCCTGTCTGTCTCATTTTCTTTGTGCTCACTCTCAAAAGGAATTGTATTGCTGCATTGAATATGAAACAGCAATGTGAAAAGAATGATTCCCCCATATGTAAGATAAAGGACTATATGACCTAGAATATGCTTCCTATCTTTTTTCCCGGAGGGAAAAATATATGAAGACATCTTCCACTGTTTCTTCTTTAAAAAGACACCAAATTTCTTGACTCTCTGTGTAGAATATATTTATTTAACACCTTTTACTGTATTTTTTTCCTAGATTTTACATATATATGAATATTTATGCGAAAATGACATGTTTGTCTCTGGTCATTAACACAGGTGAATCACCTTTTTATGAACTCAACCTCCTCTTTAATGGTTTCCCCTTGCTATTTTCCAATTTGATTTCATATAGTGGAAAGATAGAAGGGTAACAGAAATGAAAACAAGTAATGTAATGCTGCACATTTCGCCTACTCTTTAGCAATACACTACTACCTTGAAGGTTTAGAGAAAATAAGAAATTATGTATGACAAAAATCTCTTGTGTAAGCTATTCATATTCGCTGTGCTCTGTGAATTCACCTCCACTGCTGCAAGCTCCAATGTTATACACAGAAGGATTCAACTTCCTGCTGACAATATTGAGCTCATCACATCTTTTTAAATGAGTCTGGAAAAATTCCCCAGTTACACATATGGCTGCTTTTCTAACTCATACACCAGAGGGTTAGGCTGGCTCCATGCATTCCTTGAGAATTGACTTCTCTCCCTCTCTTTCCCTCTTCCTGCTGAAACATCTGCGTTTGATTTCTATTTGTCAGCTGGCAAAAGGAAGCTGAAATACCTCTGTGACACTTTTTCACAGATGCACTGTTTATATGATCCATCTGTAAAAAATACCATGTGGTATCTCCTTTCCACCATGGGCCAAGGACCAGATTTACAAAATTGTGTGGGTATCTATTCACATGGAAATCAACCATTTTTGGGATTACAAATAACTGCCCCAGATCTCCTCAGTTTGTACGTGATCACGACTTAGATTTCTACTGAAACTGCTGTGTAAATATTGCAGGATTTGGATTTCTTCATATTAAAGAAGAAAACACAGAGCAAGAGATGCAGAAAGGGTGAAAGAACATATCTGATAAGAAGTGACACTCATGACAACTACAATGTGTTGATGGTCACAGAGTATAAGTAGTTCTGAAGTAAATCCATGATTTTCAAAGCAAGGGTCAGGTTCTATATTTGTCTTGAGTAGTGTTAAGGTGAGCAAAGTTTCCATAGGGATTGAATTTTCTTGACAACAAGCTTTGTTACACTTTTTATAACCTTGTGCTCAGAGGGTACAGTGAATGCAAAACTTCTTTGTGATGCTCACTACATCACAACTGAGGACAAAATTCTACCCAAGAATCACAATGAACAGGATCTTTCCTACATAAGCCTTTTGAATGACATACAATTCCTGTTCCAAATCCTAAACTTCAACAATTTTGGGTGATACATAAGTGTGAGTAATAATTTTTTAAAGGTAGAAGGAAGCAGAAGGACTGTAGAGTTATCTAACTTGCAAAGTTTGACTGGATTCAGATGGGGAAATTGAGAGTCAAAGGATGCATGTATGAAGGTCAGAGCAAAGAAGTCGAAATCATGCATGGAAGGGAAGTGTCCTTGGAGTTGTTGATGATGAAGCCACAGCCTATCTAGTGACAAGGCTGCATAGCTGACCATTGCAAGGCTCTGTTCTGTCTGGTATGATAGTAAAAATCTATAATAAAAACAACAATATTTTGTTCTAAAGGATGTTATCTCTGAGATAAATACTAAGCTCTCTTCTAACTTAGGTGCAGGTTCATTATTTCAGCAAAACATATTGCACTGAAGTCGATTCTCAGTGGACAGAGAAATTATCACAATTTTACTTCTTGACTCATGCTGGGGGAAAGGCTTGGGAGTGGCAACAATACTAAACACAGAACTGAATATTGACTAAAACTTAGTCATCTCATTTTCTAGCTTGGTATTTCTAAGCCTTTAAAATTGCCTAGCTAAAAGGAAATACTAGCAAAAGGGTCTACATACAGTATAAACTGTATTAAGATGGACTAAGTACTTGACCTCCAGTTGCTAAACATCCTTGATTTTTTATTAGTTGACAATCTAGTTGTATTAAATATTTTATGCATATCTGGTGTTTTAATTTTTTGACTGCTTGTTTCTTTTCTTGAAGGATGAGCACAGTTGGTATTTTTGTTGCATCAAAAATGAACACGAGAAAGGACTGCTTCAAGCAAGCCTATCTGTCGTGAAATAAAATTGAAAATTGCCACATTAAAAACCTCCCTCTAAGTATGACTTATTTGCCATGATTAATTAATATATATTGTCAAAATTTTTATTTATGTAGATTTACTTCAGAATCAGGTATATTGTGCTGATTTATGTATGCTGCATATAAAACTTATTTAAAAATCTTAAATTTCAGAGTTCTGATTTAGTATGTGAGTATATAAATCTTTCTGTTAAACTTCCAGTTTAGTTGACTGATTTATATACACAAGATTTCATGGATCGTAATGTTGAAATTCTAATTTAATACTGTAGTTACTGTAAGAAGTATTAGTACAATAAAATATGCAACAGTTAGGATGGTAGGATGAAAGTAATCAATGATTTTTGTAAATTGCACCTCTGGCCCAACTTTAAGTGGTGTAAATCAAAATAACTTCTTCACTTCAGGAACTTTCTCTGACTCATTATATTTATGAATCTTGCACTTTAGTCATAATATGCAAATATAATTAGAAGCATTACACTTGGAATGGTTTAATGAAAGGGGTTGTTATAGCATAGAAATAACTTTTCTTTTTGATCTCAACTCTACCGTCTTCATTTGCTAGTCATAAAGAACAATATACCTAGCAGAGATATGCTGTTGCAGATGTTCTCATGAATGTTTTGGTACATTAGCATATACTTCATTTCAGATAAATTAGGTGTTTTGACATTCACCAACTCTTAAAATTAAAATCATAATACAGTTCAAGATCACAATTCATTGTAATGTTCAGTTTTCCCATGAGTTCAACTGCTATATTGTTGATCTTTCCTGCTTAATATAATGCAATATAATATAATAAACTATCAGATTTTGTTTTAAATAGGCAATATGAGGTAGTCAAAAAACCAAACATGAAATCATCTTTCTAGGTAAAGAGAGTTATTTAAAGAGTTCAGGTTGAGACACTGGTAGGATTTATTTCCAAAAAGCAACTATCTCTTTTTACAAATCCATTTCCCAGCCTGAGAACTCAAACAGCTGAGGGTGTGATGAGCAGCTGTGAGGTCCCCAGGCTAGAAAGACTCTCCTTTCTCTTACAATAATGTGCTCAGAGACTGATGCAAAAGCAAAGACTCTTCCATTTCCAAAGAACTATGTGTCATAAAAAATGATGTATTAGGTTGATGTGGCAAGGTTTTGGAGTTTGGTGGTGGGTGGGAACAGGGGAAGAGTGTGAGGAAGTCTCCCACTGAGGAGGAAGAAGAGGCAGGGACAATGTGTGATGAACTGACCAAAGAAATAGGGAATAAAGTTAAACCTGGGAAAGAGGGAAGGAGGAAGGGATAGGAGGAAGGTGTTTTTAAGATTTGAGTTTATTTCTCATTATCCTGCTTTGATTTAATTTGTGATAAATTTAATTAATTTCCACAAGTTGAGTCTGTGTCTTGGGTTTTTATAACCAAAAAAAAAAAAAAATCTTATTCTATTCCATCTATTGAAACCTGTTTGGGAGATGTTTTTTCTTTATCTGTGGTAACTCCAGGAGAGAGGGGGTGACTGCCTTTCGATAACAAGCCATCTATTAAACCCGGGTGGGGGATTGTTTCTTATCTCTTTTCACTCTTCCGCTACCTCCCAGAAGATATCTTCTATTAATAGGGCCATTAAAGCTCACCAATGACATGACACAATTCATCATCCTATTGTGAGATGCTCCACCCGGGGAGGAGGAGCCAAACCATTTCCACCTAGATAAAAAGGACCCACAAGTGTCACCAGTTATCCAGTGTTCCCATGGGACTCCTAAAGGAAGACTGGACCCATCTCTGGACCCTTGGCTCCACAGGATCATCTCTGCTTCCAGCAGGACCACATCTACCACTCCAGGAGGGCTTACTTTCCAACACCCTGACCAACAGGGTGTCAGGTTGTATTCCTGACTCTGTCAGGGTTTTCTAGGATTTCTTGTTTGTTTGTTTGCTTATTCTTTTGTACTACAACATTTGTATTTTTAATATCTCTAATAAAGAACTGCTATACCTATTCCCAAAATCTTTGCCTGACAGCCTCCTAATTGCACATTTATAATAATTTGAAAAGGGGGGAAGAGGGGCTTGCATTCCAAGAAAGACTCCAATCTTCCTTGGCAGATACCTGTCTATCCAAACCAAGACAGTCTGTTTTGTCCGTGATGGTATGTGGTGAGTGATCTTATGTTGATCCTCAAACCTATTGTTCTCTCTTCTCTTCCCCATCCAGCTGAGACAGGGCGTGACAGAGTGGCTTTGGTGGGCACCTGGCTGCATCTGGCCACGGTCAACCTACCACAAATGGTCAAGAAAACTGAGCTGTATTCCTGACCCATAAAGGGCCACAAACCTCAACTTAGTCCTGCTGTTTTCCTGTGTGATAGGTCTGGTTCCTCTGTATTCTGCTGAATAAAATCACAGAATCGTGGGAAAGATGTGTTTCAACAAATTAACACTTCAGAGGCAAACATAGCTTAAGTTTTTCTGTCTCAGTTAATTTCAATTGCTTAACTGAAAAATAAAAGAGCAAAACTGTCGCAACATGTTCTTTAACTCCAGGATTCCATCATAGTGTATTTGCTACTTAGAATCTTCTTTCTGATCCCATGGAAGCTTCCTATATACTGATACATTCTTATATTTTCTGTAGGAGTCTGAATTGCTTTGTCTGTTTCTAACCCCGGGAACAGATCATCTGGCAGGGATATCCATAAATATTATGTTTCTTGCTGCATAAATAGATGCTTCCACTGTGGGAGTTGAAGGCTTTCTACAATGGCCAAGTGTGAAAGTTCCTCTCCTTCTTCATGAGTGGAACTACAAGTGGCAGAAAATCTTTATCAGCCCTTCACTAGTGAGGGTGTAGGTCTGCAAGCACCAGGAGGCCTTGTCTGTTAGACTAAACCTGAGGTCATGGCAAAAATATTGTTGAATCCAAAAGAAAATTAGCTGCCCAAATGTGTGTGTCCTGTGCAGTTTTACCTAGCAAGGATAACTATAACAGGCTATGATATCACTGGGTTTTCAGTGTTAAAATCTTTGCTACAAACTGTCCGTGAGTGACGTGAAAGATGATCATTATTAAGGGGGCACTTAGGAGTAAAATACAGCCGGGGGAGAGAATTGATACCTTGTACAAACTTCCTGGCATTATGCCACAAACCAGTGTTTAAATCATTCTTTGCATAATAGATTTGAATGTCTTCTGCATCAAATTCAGAACGTCATGTAAAAGTGAGAGTCATAAATTGTACAATAATAGTGCTTTGCTGTAGTTAACAGCACCTCAGAACGCCTCAATTTCATGAACTCTTTTCAGAAACTGCTTTGCATGATTTTAGGACCAATAATTTTACCATTTAATATTTAAGTAGAATAAGTCCCCAAAACTAATAAAGTAACACAGATTGTAATAAATACTGGGTTTAAAACTCTTTATTTGTAAGCATGATCTGATGACACAAATAATGCCTTGGGGAGAAAGCACAATATCTGAGAAATGTTTATCCATGATATAGATGTATGATATTTCAGTAGAAACTGTAACAACTCTGCCCTGCCAAGGTATTATAGATGGGAGGAGAGGAGAGGAGAGGAGAGGAGAGTCAAAAAGAAAATTAAGTAAAAACATGCATATGCTGATTTTATTATTAGCTTGCATTACTTTCATGCCTAGTAATTAAAACTTAGAGTATCATAATCACTATCAATTTCAGACACAAGATCAAACTTTCTCAAGAATAGGAATTTGTGAATTAGGTTTAAACAAAAACAGTATTTTCTCCAACTTTGGAAGCTTTTTAATTGAGTTGTTTTGTTAAATTCTGAAGAATTCCTTTAATAGAGCTGTCAGTCCAAAAGCAACCCAACAGTTTTTGCTTATCTCTAAGCAAGGAAATATGAATGATCATTTGGGGGGAGCGGAAAGGTCATATGTGAAATCAGTATCTGAAATAATGAATAAAGTAATTCTAATAATTTTTTCTGGATTCACTTGCATATCTCCTACACAAGGTAATTCAAGATAGTTAATTCCAGTTAACATACTGAGCAAATAACAGGTGGTTTAGTTAAACTGCATAAAATCCCTCTGTGAAAACCATAATGAAAATTAACCAGGGTTTAATTCAATGAGTTGAAATTGCTTCCAAAGTAAATCAAGCCAAATCAAATTAAGGTCATTAGAGTTTTCTATGAGACAGTCCAATCAGGGGTTCAACACAGATTAGTCATATGACTTAAATAACTAATTCAGAATGATTTTTCTGAGTGTCTTTCCCCGTGCAGACCAGCCCTTAGACTCAGTCAGTGTCACCACCTGAGGAGCCCTCCTGTGGGGGCTACCCAAGCAGGCAGCCAGCCTGCACTGGCAGAGATGTCCTCTGCCTGCCAGGTCCCCCCCACAGCAGGGGATGCCACAGGAGACAGTGTTGTTCTGGCAACCGAGTAAAGTTCACTCAGAATATTGATGGATAGTTTACATGAGTGCTGGCGTCCCAAACTCACCTACAGTTAGTTCCCCTTTCAAAGTTGGACATTGCTTGAGAAAAAGCTTAAAAATTAGTCTAAGAAGACAGAAATGGGTTTATAATAGCACAGTTTTTAGAATTGAAGCGTTACATCAGGAGAGTTTTTCACTAAATACAAAAAAGAGCACAAAAGTCCTTCCCCTCCTCTAAGAAATTTGCGTTTCATTAATTAAATTTGATTCATTTCATGTTGGTTTATCCCTGATAAATAATGTTACCAAGAAAAAAAAAAGAAAAACAAAGCAGTCACTGATTACAACCAGCACAACTTCATGAGGGGGAGACCTGCTTGTTGAATCAGATTTCCTTCTCCAACAGGGTAAGCCACCTAGTTGATTTAAGAAGGCTGGTAGGACTTCAGCAAAGCTTTTGGTACTGTTTGTCACCTTCTGAACAAAACATCCAGCCCACAGCTGGATAACTGTGTTATGTAATGGGAGAGCAACTGGCTCATGGGCTGGGCACAGAGAGTGACAGTGAATGGGGTGATATCAGGTTGGTGGATCAGGCACAGAGTGACAGTGAATGAGATGACATCAGGCTGGTGTCCAATCACTTGTGGGGCTCTGCAGAGCTCCATCCTTGCATCATTTCTCTTCAATAGTATCATTAATGACCTGGAGACATGACTTGGAGGAATATTAAATTTGCCAACAACACTGGGTTGGGAGGAGCTGCCCTTGAGGGCAGAGAGGCCCTGCAGAGAGACCTTGACATATCAGAGAGATGGGCAATCACCACCTGTGTGAAGTTTAACAAAGGCAAGTGCTGAATTTTATACCTGGGTGTGTGTATGAAGATGGGGAATGAGAGGCTGGAAAGCAGAAAGGCACCAATGGATTCTGGTTGATGACCAGCTAAACATGAGTCAGCAGTGCCCTGGAAGCCAGGACGGCCAACTGTGTCCTCCTTATGAGGACGGGCTGAGGTCACTTGGCTTGTTCAGCCTGGAGGAGACTGAGGGAACACCTCATGGTGGTCCTCAACATCCTCATGAGGGGAAGCAGAAGGGCAGGTACCGATCTCGTCACTCTCATGGCCAGTGACAGGACTCAAGGAAATGGCCTAAGGTAGTGTCAGGGCATGTTTAGGTTGGATATCAGGAGAAGTTTTTTCACCCAAACGAAGATCGGGTGCTGGAACAGGCTCCCCAGTGCAGTGGTCACAGCACCAGGTGTGAGTTCGAGAAGTGTTTGGACAATGCACTCAGGCACAGGGTATGACTCTTGGGCTGTCCTGTGCAGGGTCAGGAGTTGGACTCAATGGTCCCTTGGGTCCCTTCCCACTCAGCATATTCTATGATTCTATTATTCACTTGTCTATTTTATCTGTCAAAAACACATATCAGATATATGCTTTGACCTTGAGGATTTGCCAGTCTGATTCCAATCTAGTTGAACAATTTATTTTTGCAAGGGAAAAAAGGTCAGTTCCAACAATCTGCTGAATATGAACAGAATTTCAGTGAAACTTGTGCTTCTCTTTATTCACACTCTTTACTAGTCATTGAAATCATGTACATTTTTATTCCAAAAAACTAGTATCTACTGAGCCTGAGTAAACAGAAGGATGTCGGATAAACGGAATTCTAAGACAAATTTAGAGCAGAATAAAATGTGTCATTGTGCTACATTTATGACAACCAATCATTTCTGCTTTTACCAAAGCTGGTCACAAGTAACAGCCACCAACATTGCAGATGGTTAGAAACTACTTATTTGATATCAACACCCATGGGGAAGTAACTCAAGCTTATAATACATAACATAATGATATAGAAATCAAAATTTGTGTTATAGAACTGTATCAAGGAATCATTGAGACATATGGGCAGATCTGGCACTTGACTAATTTTTGGTTTGGAGCTTCTGAAAGAAATTCTGTGAACTGCCTTGGCCAGTATATTAAAGTGTGTAACTTCTTACTCTTAAAAACATTTTTTTATGTTATATTCAAATTTTTCTTGGCTTAAATATGGTTGCTACTGCTTGTTCTATTCAGAATGTGGCCCAAGGACAATGGTTTCTTTCTTTGTCTTTGCACATTTTTATCATATGCATGTTGTATTTCCTCTTCTCCAGACTAAACTATCACTGTTAGTTTCTTTACAGATTTTCTTTGTTAGATCCTGCACTAAGTAGACCACACTGAATTATTAGGGTTCCCAGCTTTGCAACTATTTTCAGTTTACATGACCCTTTTCCAGCAGCATATCCTAAACAAGAGTCATGTAGAAAGGCACAGCTATATTAGAATTCAGATATGTATATTTCAACTATAATTCATTTTTTATAGAACCCAAGACATATTTTTTTGCTTACTGGGTATTCTGCAAGATGCTAGATTTTTGATTTTACTCTAATCCATATCTTAACTTGGTATCACTATGATGGAGTCTCATCAAGCTGACACAAGACAACTATTCTTTGTGTGATGCTCCGTGGCACAATTGGATATGTTCCTCTTCTTTGACCACTAAATCAGGGGAAAACAAACCAATATGTCAAATAGCATTGACTAAATAATTAAAATACATGGATGCATTCTTTGTTTTGTGCTTTCTATAATGAATGATTTGTACATATGACAGCTAGTACATTCCACAGTTTAAAGAAGTCTGTCAATCATTAAAGAGAGACAAATAAGAAACTAAGATCTGAATAATGTGTTTGCAAAACAGCCTGTGCCAATCTTGTTTTGATTTTGAGCTTTCTACTCCCTAGCAACTGTAAGTCACAACATTGCACCAAAGAGCAAAACAAGTTCTGTATATTCAATGGATGCAGACCTACATGAATGTATCAAAACCATGTTTTCAAATGCATTTTGAAAATTTTCCAGTATCTTTTTTTCCAGATGCAACTGCAGAAATAAAAAAAAATTGCTATTCAATTTTCATGTTTCAGCATAAAAGAGGTGCTAATGATTATGCAATTCTTCAGGAAATTTGGGGTTATTTATAACTAAAAGATATATTTTCAGTAATATGCTTCCAAAGTGTTTTTCATATTGCTATGTATTCTATTTCCTTTAAATGTATTATATAGAATATAAATCAAAATTGCAGTTATGCATTCAGGGATAATCTTTTTATTGCTACTACTGTTATTATCATTAAAATGTTGATTGCTTTTACAGATCTCTCTTAAACAAGTTCCCAGCTAGAGGCCGTATGATGACCACCTTCTGACATCTCTGAGCTTTTCCCTCTTTTCACTGATTCATTTGGCCTCACTAATTTTCTCTTTCTTTGTCCTGTGCACTTCTTCCAACAGACCTACATCACATTTAGTGTTACAATTCAATATGGATTATACTACAAAAAGAGCTATGAAGGAGCCCTGAATGATAGATAACAGTTTCCGAAAACATTTAAGCAGTCTAAGTCCCCAGTTTTGCAGTTAGATCCTGAGAAGTTTTATGAAATAATAACAAGCAATTAAAGAGTCATAGATGGCTAAAGCAAACTCTTTTTTTTTCATCACATTTTATGCTTTTATGGCCAAACTAAACTCTAGATAACAAGTGTTGTGGTGTGCATTTTAGCTGTACCAAAGTTCTGCATGCTTTTGTTCTTTGTTTTGCAATGGTTTGTCCCCGTACCCCCATGTTTAAACCCCTTTGGGTTTTCCTTATTTATGGGTCCTGGCCATCACTTTGCAACCCCGCCCAGAAGCCTGGAAAATTCTGGTGGGGCTGTGGGGTGATTCGGCAAGTTCTCGGTTCCCCTCCTTCTTTTATGTATAGAATGGTATTGCGAATTGTCCTTTGTCCTGGGTCACTCCCCTCCTCACTGGGATTGGTTCTAGATTGTCCCCTGCTCTGTCGATGCCCCCCTGTACTTAAATTGAAACCCAGAGGAAAAATCTCACTTCTGTGCAGCCTGTTGGGTGAAATAAAACCCCAGTAGAAACCAACGTGGGAGTCCTCCTTTGTTATTCCACGCCAAAGCTACACTTCTGCCTGAGGCCAGGCCCACAAGATTGGAAAGGTACCTAGCCGTACCCTTGAATGCGGGTTTGGTAAATGAGCCAGCCGGCAGCAGCTTTCGGAGCTTTCTGGCACTCAATGTGGGGCAAGACTTGAGTCTCAGCATTTTGGCACCCGGCACGAGAAGCGTGCCACGAAGGTCGGCACGTGGTCTCAGGGTGAGCTGAAGAAGCACCAACACGAGGCCGCCAGTGTGGTTTGGTCTGTGAAAGGCTGACCCCATGTGAAAGGAGTCATCCCCAATCACGCTTTGGATTCATCCGTTGGGAATCGGCGAAAAGAACTCTTTGGCGTTTTGCACCGCTGAACAAACACCCTTGGCGGAGGAAGGGCAGCCCCCCTGCATCCGGAGGGTCCTTCCAAGAGTGGAATTTACACCACCATGAATTTCTCTCTCATCACATCGGATGGTAAGTATCAGCTCCGAACCCCCACAAACAAGGTCATTTTTGTTGATGGATCCATTTATTGCTATGCTATTTAGCACTTTCTGCGCTTTTTTAACCAAGTGTAAGCTGAAATAACATCAGAGGGACAATTGCATCTGTTCCACTTTTTGCATTGATCATAACACAGAAATAATAAAAATAATAATAATAAACTCTAGTGTTTTTTGACGATGATGGTGGAAACTGTTTACAGATTAGTGTTTTGATTAAGAAGAGGCAAACCAAGTATTCAATAAAATTTCTGATTAATTAAGTCCATTGGCATAATTTATGTTATTTTCTTACACACTGTAATTTTATTTCCCTCACCACAAATTCTTCTCCTATAATAAGAGCTGACACGTTTTACTCAAGACGTTTAATCATTATGATAGTTCCTGCAGAAAGAGGAGTAGATCAATGAGAATAAGATAGTATAAAATTAATGATACCAGCACAATAGATACAAAGCTTTGCTTATAGTCAACTAAATATCCAGTACTTTGAAACTGCAGCTATTGGATGATATTGTCAAAAGCACCTAATAATCCTAATAAAAATCAGTGGTAGCTTTACAGTACAGACATCATGACAATCTTACATAGATTATACACCTTTAGGGGAAGTCCAAACAACTGGTAACAAAATATTGAACTATTTCAGGAAATCTCATTGCATATGTTTCATTCATTTTTGAGAAATCATTATGGAAGAGGCTATGACTATGAATGTTTTCTAGTTCAGATATGGTGTTGCTTACTAAATGAAATTTTATTACAAAAATCTTGATTTATTTTTTGTTCTTGATGGATAAGTTGTACCCCACAAGTTCAAGTTGGACAAATAACAGAAACATAGGGTTTAATTAAAAATTCTTTTTCTTAATAATAAAGTCTTGAAGGACATTCAGATATATCAGGATGATATAGTAGCCAGTCCTGCACCAGACCAATTTGAAAATGTGCCTTTTGTATAATTAAAAATATCAAACAAGCAAACAAGCTACATCAAAACAAGCAAAAAATGACAAAAAAGCCCCAAATATAAACCCCGAGCAAAACCTAACAACTTTAAATTACTTTTTATGTCTGGGAAAACAAATGTACTGGATGAGGGAAAAAAAGGTGGCAAATCCTTTCTAAATTAAGACCAGTTTCAGAAAGATATATGTGCATCTAAGTGTGTAATTATAGAGCTAGCAGCATTTAAAAAAAAGAAAAAAAAGGAAAAGAAAAAGAAAAGTTCCCATTAAATGTATAAGAACAATCTAAAACTTAGAGATCTGTTTAAATCCTTACTTTGTCATTAGTTTGTTGGGTGATGCTAGGCAAGTTCTTTAGGATTAAGAGAGTACCTAGGTAACCCAGCCAGTATTTAATTTAAACCGCTTTATAGGGAAATAATCAGCCTTTGAGAAAACAATTTTTTCAACTGATTAAAAAATTTAGACCAGATGGACAGCCTTTAAAAAGCTGGATTAAATGAGTTCTCCTTCAGGATTAATCAAGAGTTGAATTCTAGAGTCAATGTTCACATTTTATTAATTGAACCTGAAAATTAAAGGATCTCATTTAGAGATCCTTAATATTACAGTCTTAATGTTATAGGAAAAAACATCTTGTCTGATTTCAAGGTTTACAGATGGATGCGACTTTGGACATAACTGTGAATGGCAACTTAGGTTTATATAACAAAACCTGAACTTTTAATTAAAAAAAACCACAAACAACTAAACCCCCAACCCCAAAACTTATCTGCTCTCCCTATTTCTTAATCCAAAATTATGAATTTTAATCTTTCAGCTTACATTTGATATCATGCATTTTTTAAATTAAGGTACTTCCTAAGCAAATTCACACACAAAAAGTAGTGTAAGTTGCTGATATACTTGTAGATAATTGTTTAATATAAGTAGGTTCACTGTGTGTTCCAGTTTTTCATCACATAATAAGATTTTATTTTCTTATGTGTTGTGCAACCAACTTCTCACATTCCTGGGTTAATGGAAAAATTAAACAGCAGAACTGTCATCTCTCATTGTCCTTTCTAATAATGTATATTCATTTGCACTGATTAAAGTGTACACTTTCAATGAATGAAAATGCTTTGCAGTGATGATATAAAGAAGAGTGACTCATCCAATAGAAATATAACAACAAACTCACCAGACATCTCTTTATTGTTTTTATTCCCAAGTGCTCAAGAACCAGGATTTACCAAGAAGTAGAGAGTATGTTAGAGAGTGCATAAATCCTTGAAATTGTCTCCATGCTGCATCCTCCAAAACTTGACTTTCATAAAACTTGTTCCCACTCTCCAGATAGTCAATATCCTGAAACAGACATCGGTAAAACTAGAACATTTATGATGAAACCTGAGAGAAAAAAATCACTTCAGATTACCACCTTAAATAGACCACTGGATGTTTTTATTTATTTTTTCCACTCAGGGGAAAAAAAAGAAAAAGAAAACCTAGTTGATTGTTTCATACCCCACAAAAGAATGAGAAAATAGACGAGTTTCTTTCGCTGTGCTCTTTAATTTTTAGTGAGTATCAAGTTTGTAATTTCTAACCTTTGTTTATAGCGCACTCCTTTGATAGGTCATGATGAAACATTGTTTTAATACTGTTATGCTCTTTCATTCAGGAATAAAAAGCTAAAAACGTAATACACAAGAGACTACACACTTGTAGAATACCATTGAATTAATTAGGATATGCCTGACCAATCATTCTAACGAAAAAATCCCAAATTATGACCAACTTAAACCCATTTAAGTATATTCATTTGGTTTTCTTGGAGCCTATTTCATTACAACTTTAAACTTTCAAAATTTTTACATAGATTAAACCAATCTGTGGAAATAAAACTACCAGCAGTATAGTTTTCAGGGAGCTGACTTANAAAAAAAAAAAAAAAAAATTAAAGCTGCAGCAAAGCATTTGTTAGAAATTTTTTGCCCTGCTAATGCAATCTGCAGGATTAGAAACTGAAGCATTTTCATCCTCTTTTGATTTGTCCACAGGATTAATTTATATGTTAGTGAGCTGGTGAAGAAGAAAGACAAATAATATAAAAACTGTTTCAGAATATTGAGAACAAGGTTCACATCTTAATCTGTATGTCTCAAAACTTAGTTTCAGTTTGTAATCAAAAATTTTAGTATTGATAAAACTTGACACAATTATCTTGTTACAATTATAACAGTATAGTGCATATTAGAATATCAACTCCTACTACACTACATGCATAACCAGTCAAACCCCAAATTCTGTCTGTCAATCATAAAAAGGAAGAGAAAAAATAAACTCTGTAGTGCCCAGGAATGAAATAATCTTCCTAGAGGTTAAGATTCATAATATGTATCAATTAATAGAATTTTCAAAGCGCAAATCCTGTATAAAAAAAAGAAAATTAATATATGTGAAATAACAGTGAGTGTTCTTATTATCCACATATGTGTCTAATCCTTCACTGAACCTTGCTAAGCTCTTGGCCTCAATTATATCTCAAGACAATGAGTTTTTGATGTGTCAATTTCCATTTACACTAAATTTCTATTTTTTCATTGTATAATGTAAAAGGTTGAAAGAAACAGATTAAGATTTACCTGTAACTTCTGAATCTCTATAGCTTTATAGACATCTCTAAATTACCAATTAAAAATGAGGCAATACTATGGTTTTGAAGAGAGGCCTGCCCTTATGCCCATTTCCTGTGTTTGATTTGCAGACTGTGTTTGCAGAGCAGCTTTTCCCTTTTGCACAGATTCCCTTGTGAAGAGGTTAAACAGGAATCTCACCACAAGACCCAAATATTCTCTCCTGTTTAGAGGGGGGCATCAAGTTGTGTATTGGGTCATGGGAACACAGACAGTGGTACCACGGCACAGACTCTGTTCACAAGCCTAACAAGGCTGTTGAGCTCCTCTGACCACCTGAAGTTGTCCATGTGTGTCATAAAAGGGGCAAGCACAACACTCAGCATCTTCTAGCTTTCCACTCATCAGCCTGGAACTGCTCTTCCATCTCAGAGACCTTGGTCATCACTTGAACCAAGATAGACTTGCCCACTCGGATCTGGCTTGGCACTAAGTGATAAGTCATGAGCTGCAAAACTCTCCTGAAGAGCAGCTCTCCCCCACTCTCACTTAGAGGATAAAAGTAAGCTCTGAAAATTGGAAGGAAGGATGCCAAAGACCGGTTCATGGCAGGGCACCTGAGCTGTTCCCTCACCACCAAACATTTCTGCACAAACGGGGACAGCTCTTCAACTAAATCATTAGAAAGGAAGAACTAGAATACTGTTTTACTTTTCAAACTGGAAGTACAACAGGACTGGCAATCCAGTGTTCTACATGGGTTGCTGCAGTCAAAGGATGAACACTCCACTCTGACGCTTTCCTGTGGACACTGAGAAACCAAAAAGGACAGTTGGGTTGGGCAGCTGCCACCACACAACGCAATTTTGAAATATGGGTTAGCAACGGCAACATCATGAACATAAATGATGTTTTATTCTTATATAGATTAAACAGGTAAAGGTGGTAGGAACAACAAATACAATAATGTGCTAATCATCCACATGAAACAGATGAAATGACACTGTGATTCCTAAGCAGATATGTTGAAGTGTGTGTAGTCAAGGAAATAAAGGTTTATTAAAGAAGTTTTCATCAGAGAACTTGAAGCCATATGTATACAGGCACATTTGGCCCAAGTATTCAGCTTTATCTAATGTAAACTCCATGAATCACATACAACAGAAATATGAGGAACAACAGAACTGTCTATTCTACCGATTGAACTGCTCCTGTTGAACCAGGAGAAACAGATTTTAGTGAACAGCTAACACAAACATAACCTGCATGAGCACCTTTCTGTGGCAAAAATATCAATCTTCTCATTTTTGTGGAGATCCTCTGTGCCTTTATTTATGGCACACAATCCTAAAACATTTCAATTTTACCTGCCACTTTTCCAAAAATAGAATGAGACCCAAGCAATCAATTTCAGATGCAGATGTCTCATAATGGAAAACTTGTACTATTATTACTATTAGTTTATATTTTTTTCCACATCTGTCTTTTCTATTATGACAGCACTGTCATAGTTTCTTCTAGATATGCAGAGTAATTTTAAACCAACTTCTAGAATTATGCTGAAGACTCTTATGTTTCTCCAGTTTATGTTAACTGACAGTTTACAGTAAAGCATTCTTTCCAATATGAATCATCTGGCATGTCTAAGGCACTTTTACACGCCATGATGATATTCATGTAATTTGTGTGGGCCTGTGATCTTAGATCCTGTGCTGATTATTACTGGGGTAGCGGTTCTTTCATGGTGTCCAGTGTGGGGTGGTGGTTTGGATTTTTTCTGAAAACAGTGCTGATGACAGGTATATTTTGGTTCTTGCTGGGACACTACGTGAACAGAAGCAAGGCCTCTTCTTCTCCTTATGCCACACCTCTGGTGAGGAGCCTGGAGGTGCAGGAAAAGCTGGGAGAGGACACAGGACCAGTGACCTCGAGTGACAAAGGGGATATCCAGACCATGTGACACCACGCTCAGTATGAAGAGGGAAGAAGGAGGTGGGGGAAACATTCAGAGTGTGGTATTCTTCTTCCTAAGCCATCGTTGCCATGGTGGGCCCTGCTTTCCTGGCAATGGCTGAACACCTCCCTGCCTCTGGGAAGTGAATTAATTCCTTGTTTTGCTTTGCTTGTGTACTCAGCTTTTGCTTTCCCTATTAACCTGCCTTTACCTCAACCCAGAGGTAAAGGTTCCTCACTTTCACTGTTGTGGTTGTTTCCCCCATCCTTTGGGTGTGGTGGTTGACAGCAGGTGCTAAAGCACAGTGGTTACCCATCCAGTCTGCCTTTTCCTTTTGTTTCATTGACTGTATCACTGGCCACTTTTGCACATAACTCACAAATGGCAAACAACTTTACTGTTACAGAATCAAGAGATATATTTCATTTTTCACAGGTAGAATGGTTCTTTTTCTTCATTTTCTATCTACTACAATTTCATCTTATACCTCCTCATCATACTCCACTGCATTTTATTTTCCATCATATACTATTATGCTCTCCATCAAAGTAAAAGAAAAAATTAAAAGAAAATTGTCATTTTTTCTGAGCACACTCAAGTGATCTATGAAATACTGCTGGTTCAAACCCTTCTTTTACTTCCATAAAAGACTACATTTTACCCCACTATTTTTTTCCCTTTTTTATACTCTGTGGTTGACTTCAGTTGAATTCCCACATTTTCACAGAAGCTGGACTAACTTGACCTCTTTAGAGCTCTGTCAAGACTTTTCAGATGCCATTAGTAACATTCAGAAGTCACAAGTACTTTTTGTAAGTGTAAAGAAGGATCTTTTCCTTTAGGCATAGTCTGTAGTCATGTACCAGTCTGGATTCATGCTTTTCCATGTTTAATGTAAACGTCAAATTAACACAGTCTGAAGCATTTATAATAGTGTGATTAAGGAGGTATTTAAGTATTTATTTTATGTACTTAATCCTTATATAGTTGTTGAAAGTGATATGTCTTAAATTACAGCAATTTTGTGCTGGCAGTGAGGTACTCTCTTACGGGACATTACATAAATTGTAAATGTCTTCCCAAAGCATGATCATCAATCAAAACTAGCAATGATGGTGTTGCCAGCAAAATTAGAAACAGGCTGTCAAGAAGCAAATACAAAAATCATTATGAAAGAAACTTGAATTTATGTTTAGCTCTAAAAACTACATTTCTCCAGCAAAGGCAGATGATAATTTTTGGTCTTTTCTGTCAGATTTAGGAACATTTTAAAATAAAAATTTAATGTTTACAAAGTTAGTGAAGTGGCTACTGCATTTATTACACAGGTTTATTATTAACCAATGAAAATCTCATTAAAAAAAAACAGGCAGGAAGGAAAGCAATGACTAATTGGCATCACTTTTCAGCAAACTCTTCAGATAATTCTAAAAACATAATAGAAAAATCATTGGCGATTAAAAAAAATAAAGAAAACAAAATGACACTGATTCATTCTCTTCTGCCACCAACTGCAAAAAATGAGTTTTGACTAAAAAGATCAAATTTTCAAAATTCAGGACAACAGTGAAAGAAAGAATCCAAACTGATCCTCTGCTATGAATAAGACAACAATAATTTTGGAGACTCAAACTACTGTCTGTCAAATTGCCATTGAAAAATTATTTAACATTAAATATGAGAGGTATAAATTTTTTTCTTGTTTCAAAATATCTTTTGTCTTACAACTTTATTTCTACCTATACTATAGAATGTCATTTCAATTGAAAAAAAGGAAAGAAAAAGGAAAATTAAAAAAAAAATAGAAGGTTGATTATTACATTTGTTACTATCACTTGAAAAACAGTTTATGAGGCTTGACATTTTCCATGGCCTTAAATAATTAACTGCAGACTAAAAGGCTGAGCAAATATGATTAGTCAATTAATAAATGTTATTGATTTAAAAACATAGTAACATTACACAGTGCTAGAACCATCTATTTTACATGACATAATTATATACATTCTAAGTTAACAATACATCCCTAAATTCTTTTCTCCCTTAAAAAATTAAAATAAATTGCAATGATAATTGCTTAATGAAGCATGTACAAATATTCAGTTTCCTGTTGGATTACTAGCTAGCTAGCATTCTGCATGTCTACTGGGTCATTCTATCATAATAAAATCAATTTCATCTTTCCAATGTGATATACAAAGTTATGATTTCTTTTTAAAATTGAGAACCTTCTCTGTACTGTTTTAAATAAATAGCTATTAAGAAGCTTACACATTTTACAAACTTGGGCCTATGCTTAAAGTAAGCATTTATTCAGTGAACTAATTTTTGGAAGACATGTTAGCAACAGCTTTAAAAAAGATGAAAACAAAAAATAAATTTAAGAAAAGACAATTTAAAGAAAAAAAATAAGCAAAGGCAGATTACCCTGTTATGGTAGCTGCAGTTTTTCTCAGTTGCAGTGATGTAACATTTGAACTCATGTCAGTTTTACATATTGAGAAAGATTAAATGTCTTGTTATTTCTACCAAAAAGTAAAAAGTGGAGTATTTATAAAGAAAATAGTGAACACTGCCAGTGAAAGATGAGAGGAATAATAGTATCTGACTTTAGTTATAATGCTGTCTTTGTGACAACGGCTCTTTACCAAACATTTATACAGTAACCTCATGTCTAGAAATCTAAAATTGAATGGCTGTGGAATGATGTTGCACACCAACAACTACTAAAGTGTGATTTAGCTAACCAACATCAATTTCCTCCCAGCCCATAATGCAAAATCCATCTAGCCTTTATGTTGAAACATCTGCAGGCAGCAGCCCAAAATAATATTTACAAAACCAATGAAAAAAGTCCCAAAACGTTCTCTACAGAACCAATAAATAAATAAATACACAAAAAAAAACCAAACCAAGGAATAAATAGAATTACCTAAAAAGGTGAAATCAGAAAAATCACCCTCCAATCAGATTCTTAAAGATATTCTTTCCACCTAAATCTTCTTATTAATAATATTCTTATTAATATTCTGATGTCTGGAATTACATTTGCATTTTTGATGAAAGTTTCCCCCCGTTTTCTATGTATGAGCTTTTCAAGAAATATTGTCTGATTCTTGCCTTTTTGACCAATCAACTGCCCAACAGTGTAGACTCAGATTAAGGGGTGTGGCATATTGTTGCATTTACTTGCACTGTACTGATGATTTATACTTATATGCATCGTAAAGCACCAATATTTAGTTGAATTCTTGGCCTACTTCTTCTGAACAATTTGTACCCCTCTTGCAGTGCCTAGTGTTAGTTAACTGTCAAGATTCCGAAACACAGGCAATTTCACCTTGTCTTGTAGAGGGATGAATACAAAAGGAGTTGTTCTTGAGAAAACTGCTGAGCACTTTGGTGCTGAAGAGTTTTCACTTCCATACTGCTCCTGGAGTATTTCTTCTCCTAACAAACTCTTTGTCATCTCACCTGATCTGCAGCCAATGCATGTGATTGCATCGTGTTTATCTGCAGAACATGGCGAGCACTGAGACTATTTCTAAGTGCACTAATTGCCAATACCATCGTGATGAGGTGCATCAATAACTGTTTTATTTCTATTTGATAATTTTCTTTTTGTTCTCCTAAGTAGGTTTTTTAAAAAAAAAGTATCATGCGTTTGTTCCAGGTATGTAATGTATGTAACCTAATGCTTTAAGCATCTCTTTCAAATGAGAGCACAGTAGCTTTTGAAAAGATGTACTTTCATGGACTATTGATGACAGTTTTAGCATCTCTTTATGAAACTGTGATTCCTATTTTGTTCACTAAGTTCTGAGATAGATGGTTAGTGAGGTTTGTAATGGTTTAGGTTCTACTCTGCCTAACCCTAAATACGGTTATTAGCATAATTGTTTTTTCTCCAAAGGGCATGGAAAAGTGAAATAGGAGAATAAGGCCCTCACCAGAATTGTGAAACAGAAGGGACTACTGAAAACTGATTTAATGACACAGGCAGTAAAAGGAAGCTCCAAAATTCAGGTACTGTGACTGTTCTATTTTAAAAAGTAGGGGTGGTGGGGTTTGGCACCTGGATAAAATGGATTTTTCTGAAACCTTGAGAGATAATAATTGAAAGACTGAACAACGTAATGGCTAATAGGTACAAGCCATGAGAAAAAATGCAGTGGTTCTGTGAAGTGTAGCAGCAGCTAAAACTTATAACCTCCCATGTAGTCACCTAGCAGCTCCTGACAAAACCAGCAAGACAATATTTTTTGGTGTGTACAAATTCTATGGAAAAAAAATCTGTTTCCACAGAAACTGGTGGCTGCAGAGTATTTCCACATTTTTAAAGGGGGTATAAAGGGAAAATATTTTGAACATATGGTAGAATTGAATAAATTGACAGAGTCCTGTTAGTTTTATACAAGGCTCTGGTGAGGTCAGAAATTTATACTGTTCATAGTGGAATCTGTCCCTGGGCAGAAAATAGAATGGACCTATCCAAAATTTTTCGCCGAGTGAATCTGGTCTAATCAGAAAATACATTGCAACATTGGTGGTTTGGGGTGTCTTAGTACTGAGGAGGCCAAGTTGTTGCCCAGTAACCCACAAAAGATGAGTTCAGGAGTTGCAGCAGAGATGATACCAAGAGTAGCAGGAATTACACTTTAATTACATGTTTATTCCACTCCGTATCTCCACCCTGTGAACCCCATCAAACATTTTTCTTGTCCCTTAGAAATATATATTTATCACGACTAGTTTCTCAGACTAGGGTGTTGCTTGACTTCCTACGATCTGTTTACCTATCACCACCACAACCATCGTCGTCATCATCATCATCATCATCATCATCATCATCATCATCATCATCATCATCATCATCATCATCATTATTCCTTGTACTTAATTTGTTTAGAATGGTTCAGAATCTGCTCATTCATTCTTCTGCTTCTGAGATGCATTCTCTAGGACTAAAACCTCTCTTCAAACTTTGTCTAAAAGCTTCTCAGCTTGCCAGGTGAACACACAGTCACACAATAAAAGGTAGAGAATAAAGAACCAAAAATATACCCACTGACAAATGCTGCAGGCCACAGAGTCCAAGCTGACACTGAGCATATGAGTGCCACAGATCAACTGGCAGAAACCTCAACAATTTAGGCAAAATGTTGACAACAGTACTAAGTAGAAAAAGGAAAAATTAGGAAGAAAGATGAACAGGGAGACAGAACGTTGTGATAAGTTTAGGTGAAAAATCAGGTGAAAAAAACCCCGAACTTTGCTGATAAAAGCAGCTATGTCAAGGAGAGAGATATACTCAGAGTATCATCAAAGTCAAAGCCGTTCCAAAAACCACTGAACAACATTTAACAAAATATCACCAGCAGAAAAATGCAAAGATTCAAGCAGAGCTGCTCTCCCCATGAAGCCATGATATCAAACAGGGCATGAGGACAGCAAAGGAAAGACATCAGTGGTATGGAGCACTCATTAGATCAGATGCACAACCAGACCATAGGAAGGTTAACACAGAGCTGAAGGAAATGCCAGATAAAAAGTGAGTATATTAGTTCTGCTACTCACAGAACAACACTGTAAACTTTTCATAAGGATAAAAGTATAAAAATGGAATCAACTGGATGTGGAACAACGAGGAAAAGAAGAGAGGTGGGGGGAAGAGAGACAGAAATAGGGAAAAAAGTAGGGGAAAGAGGAAAGGGGAAAGAAGAAAGGGAAAAGGGAGAACTTCTTTAATGCAACAAATAATGACACTAAGTTTAATTTGATAATTTTTGAATTATTTCCCACAAGAATAATATGAATATTTAGAATAACATGGGTATTTATCCCAGGAGTTAGGCAAATTCTTTCTAAACATGACCGTGCTTTTTGCTTAAAGGTCTCATTTATTTCTTACTCCCTCTTTTGACCAAGTGGAGTTTTCTGGCTGACTCAAGATAAAAGCACATAGCCAGATGTTGACATGAGAGAAACTAATGTGTTTACAGTGATATGTCATGGTAAAATCTCATTCTTCTAAAAATCTTTCCAATGATTGTTAAAAAAAACATAATTTAAGTTCAGACGTGGAGACAATGAGAGAAAGAAACAATATTAAAATGAAGAACCAAAAAAAAAGTCTTGCTGGAGAAAGAAAAGCACAAGAAACAAGAGAATAAATAGAAGTGAAAAAATAAGGACAATTTTGAAGAGCTCTGCATGGTCTATATCAATAATTTTATCAAGATATGAGACATATCTACAAATAACCTGTAGAGCTATGTTTTCTGTGTTTGCAATAGGGACACTTTGGGCAAAGAAGATCTGATGTGCAGCATCAGATTTTCAGTAGCATGTCCAGGAATCTTGCTGAATGTTTGCATCAGCCAACAGCAGTGTTTCCACAAAGGCAGCAGGCACAGTCCATCTGGACTTCTGTTTGAGGACTATGATCTGAACCCAGGCTATTTCTGGTTAATGAAAAATACATGGTAGTTCATGGCGTGAATAAGATGGTTTGCCTTGAATTCCTGCATCATGCTATTGACAATAGGAAGAGTAAAGACAAATCTTCTAATAAATGCCTTCTTTGAATGCTGTCTTTGTAATGAAATAACCTAGTCACTGGACTCCACAAATTTTATACTAGCATACTTCTGCTCAGCCATTTATGTAATGCCAGTGTTTGTCTGTCACCATCTAGACTATTGCAAAAAAGAAACAATACAAGGAAATGACACTATATGTGAAGGGGAGAGAAATAAATTTTTAAAGTTCTTTCAGCTAATAAAAAAAAAGTGTGGCAAAGGAACAAAATGGAAGGAAAATGGAAGAACAATTGAGAGAGTGACATGAGAATACCAGAACAACAGAGAAAGCAGTAAGGGCTGAAAATGATACCCTGAAGCATGATTAAATATAAGACAGGATGTCAATAATTCATAAAAAGAAATGGCTACTTAGAAATGCAAAGCTTACCTCAGCTTGGTTTGGACAGTCAGTATACAGGTGTGAAGGGGGTCTATGATCTGTCAGTAATCAATCAGTATTTTATATTTAAAAAAAAAAGGGCTTGAATAATTTATACTGAATTTCTCATTCTGCCTCTAAGAATTGACTACAGTACCTGGAAACAGCTGGGCCAATGATCTCATGACTAATGAGGAAGGTGCAGAATGGAATGATGTCAATCTGATGTCAATCTGTCTATAGCCAGGAATGTGTATGGTTGTAACAGTGTTTGAAGATAAGAAGATGGAAATTAGTATCTGTGTGGGGATATATTTCCAGTTATGAATCTCAACTCTAAACCCTCAAATTCGGACTAGTATCTTTAGTTAACCTTTCCCTTCTAATCAGGTGAGGCATTATGCTGTTCAGAGAGAAACAAAGTGGGATATTGTTTTCAGAAATGTAATGGTGTAATCACTTGTCATTCTCTAATGAAGCTAGGAGACCACTGGCAGGTTGGATGCAGAGTAAATCACAAAATACTACCAACAGTCTAAAATATATATTCCCATTTAGCCTATATTTTGAAAATACCTTGCTAGTGAGACCGCTGCTTTTATGTATTTGTCCTGGAAAACAAAGCCAAAGAAAACCAAAAAATCTTTCAAGGGTTACCAGGACACATAAATCCCAGGCAGCAGAATATGAAGAGAGGTATCCTCATACCGACTGGAGCTGCAATAGAGGGCATGAAGACATCAGCACTTCATGAGGAAGGTCTCAGACTTCTGGGGCCTTCTGTCATTACAATTCCAGGAATGGCTGAGACATCAATCAATCAATCAATCAATCAAGGGAAGTGCCACCAAGGAAAGTGACACCGTTCCCCCTCCTGGTTCCCCCTGGAACTCTCCCTTGCACTGGACTCAGTGCAATCACTTGGGCCTCACCCCTTACAACAAATGTTTTAGTTTTTATGGCTATAAATATCTTTCACACACCTAAGGTAGCTGTAAAGAAGCGAAGCATGAACATTATCAATACATGTATTCAGCACTTGCTGTTGTGCTTTATCTAATTTAAGAGGGTTTTTAAAAGACTTGATTTAGCTCATTATTTGTGCTGCAGTTTTTGACAAAACTTAATTGCTCTGAGGGGGCAACTCAGAGACAGAGTCCTAGAGAAAGCATTATGTGACACAGCAAGTACATTTAATATTGTATTGCACAAATTCTTGAGAAAATATTTCTTTCTTATTTCTCTCTGATTTCTCTCTGGTTTTGGTGTTATATTAACAATTCCACAATGCATCTCTGAGCAGCAGTTTTGTGGGTGTCTTCATTTTTTCTTGTCAATTCTTCTGCTTATCACATGTGAAACAAATCAAGAGCACCATGAAATTTGATATTGTGATATTTGTGCAGTGCTTATCTTAGAATAGTCTTTCTCGTTCCTTGTTAGTTCCTGCATTCTCCATCAAGCTAAGTAGAATATTAAAATCCTCCATTTTCCAGATATTAAACTATGTAACAAAAGTCCTCAAACGTGAAACTTTGAAAAAAAATTAATTGCACCAGCTTTTATAACTTTGCTGCTTGAGACTAATACTGACAATCCCCTATCTCTGCAAGTTGCACTCTAAATTCATAAGTAATTAATTTTACTTTAGATCCCTGAGTAGATTTCAAGTTAACTATCGCTCTCTAATCACCTAATCACAGCAGCCACTTGGTCTATTTCCTTCCATGCTGAGGCAGACTTTTACATTTTATTTGGTATTTAAGTTTATCGTGGCACAAATCTCCTCCATCAGTGCCCAAGTAGTGTCAAATGCTAGCCTGCTAGATCATTTTAGCACCTATTGAGGCATACTTGTGTACTGAGAATTAACAGCTTAAATAAATAATTAAAACAGGTGAACAGAATGCTTCAGATGATTCATGAACATGTGAGTTATAGTTTCTGGGTTGTTTTTGGTTGGTTGGTTTGCTGTTCTCAAAAACTGCCTAAAAGTCTTTTCCTGAGATCAGTCACTTTCAGATGAGTATGTTGATGCACACTTTTGGGGAAGGTCATACTGGCATTTTGAAAGAGACTGTTTTTTTCCCCAGCAAGAAAGGTGTTCTGTAATTAACTCTTTATAAGTCAATATTTATCCTCTAAAACATTAAAAAGAAAAGCTAACTTTTCTAAGGTGCAAGATGCAGATCATCTACAAAATAAATCTGCATTTTTTTATATATTATCAAAAAGAAGGATATAGTTAGAAATCTAATAAAAAAATCATGGATTAGGTGATGGTTTGTATAAATCACAATTAAAATTTCAAGAGGCTCAGATTGTTATTTATTAAACTCATAGGAAAAGGTATTCTGAATCAGCTGAGATGGGACATGAGTGTCCAACACTAGTCATTGTGCTAATATAATAGAAGAAAGAAAGTTTGCTTTCTGACAATTTATGACTGACCAGAGAATCTATGGGCATTGTGACTCCAAAATCTAAGTTTACAGAATTCCAACAACATCTATAAGGAAATATTTATTCGTGTTATCATCTTTTGAATTAATTTCTTGCTCTTCCTGAGCTGTAACACTCTCTTGTGAAATAGCATGTCTTAGAAATGCACATAAAAAACAACCTCCATTAAACCTCATTATAAGAAACCCTGTGGTTTCTCTCATATTTCTGACGTAAGGTCAAATGGCTTAACCCGATCTACCGTTTCATTTTTTATATGGCTTTAATTGAAAAATTATTATTTGTCTTCTATTGCTATTCACATCGCTGCAAGTGTGTCCTCCCACATTTCCTTCTTTCACTTCCTGTCTTGTTCCCCAAAAATGCAGTTAGACAGTTTGAGTTTACAAATTAAATACATCTAAAATAGTCTGAAGACTTTGAGTCATCATACACATCTATAATCAGTGTGTAACCATTATTCTGTGTTAAGTCCTTTATAACCAGCTCTCAGGGCACTACCAGCAGCTGGGACTGATGGATTCTTACTTGATCTTTATCAAAAAAATGAAAATCTATATCTATAAAAGAAACTAAATCTTATCTATAAAGGACTTAAATTTTTTTCTCCTTTAAATCTTTGCGTATTACTTACTTTCTTCACTACACCAATGGAAATGTTTTATCACAGATTAACTTCTAGATGTATGACTGATTCTTTTGAGTTTGCCACATGCATAAGTGTTCACCATGATGTAAAATCTTCAGGTCTTCCAAAAGCAGAAAATAACTTTTCTTGTTTTTACAGCATGTATAGTGTTTGCCTTTTTTCCATATAGATTCAAATCCCTAGCTGGGGGTTATAGAAACTTAAATGCTTAATAAGCATCAGTCCATCCAATATCAGAATTAATTTAATTTATAATAAAATCCTCCAGCAGAACAATTGCTATCTAGAGGAACTAAAGCCTTAAAAAAACAGTCTTATCACCTGTGTTTTTTCAGTCAGATTTGTCCTCAGAACACTATAATTCATTTAGAACATTATAGTTAATTCTTAAATTTCAAATATCTCTCCTATTTTCAGGGGATATATTTTTTCAAATGGGGTCAAGGATACTGCTGATGTCTTATGGGCCTTAAATAGTCATTGTATGCTAACTTCACTAACATGAAATGGTTTGGAAATCAAGATATAAGAGAAACTCTGTTTTGTTGATGATCCCTTGAGTCATCAAAATGCCTTAGAACACCACTTTTCTAAGATAATAAATCCGCTGGAGGATTATCTAAACCCACCCAATTCTCATTAGGATTTTTTTATTAATTTTATGTCTGCTGCATTGATACTAACAGCACATTAAATTAAAAAAAATATATCCAAAGCATCCTATGGGACAATGTATTTAACATAATATCTGAGGCTTTTCCTTTTGACTGTCAAATTTAATATCAATAAATAATATTCAAGCTCAATTACCCGTTGATAACATATTGCAGCACATGATAGATTTCCAACATTGACTACCAGGATTGTAAATCCCCAGCAGCAAATAACATCAGAATAAAAAAGGTTTTGTGTCCATTCTCTGGTTTGTACACTTCTAGGAATTGACAAGAAACTTTTTGTCCCATAGACTCACCTCTCTAAGTACAGGACATGTAGAATCCGTACTGAAGGCACTGGAATTCCTGCTAACCAGTACATACAAGATCACTCCCATGATATAACTTCAAATTACTGAAAAAAACTTGGGAAATACAGAACTAAACTTATTCTAGTAGTCTTGGGAATTCATATCTTCCTGTGTTTCTGATTGCCTATTAGACAACGGTAGTCTTAATTTCCATTTAATTTTTGTTCATGTAATTTTAAAATGCCATTTCTTTTAATCTAAGATGTTTGCTGGCAACTAAATTCTAATTGCTTGAAAAACAGGTTCCAGTGCAATTATTAAAGAAATCTTTGATTGCCTGAGGTAGATATAATTTCCTAGACTGTACAAATTAATTATCATTCATCTGCTTGACATTCCATGCCTATCTCTATATATGTGCATATATATGCGAGATAGATATATATATATGTGAGATATATATTTATTTATACACACACGTATATATATAACTTTAAATCTTGTTTAATAGTTGAGGGTTGTTAGAATAGTTTCTGATCATGATGATTCACGGTACACATTGATAAGTTTTCTCAGTAAAAGCTGACACTGATTAATAGATATGCTAAGATCTCGCTATTATAAATGTGTCATGGAAGCAGCAGAGCCTTTTGAAGGTAAAATAAAGTTGGGGAATTCAAGGTCCTGAAACAGAAGTAGACTGGGTAATTTAGTCTTTCTTCCTGCTTCTCTACAATTTCTCTTTGGGAATACCTTTAACTTTTGATGTAATTTCTGGTAATGTGTTGTCATAAAGACCACTAACACAAGACCATTTTTCTGTGCTGTATGTGAATTTCTGAGTTGTCTTCAGAGGTGAGAGGTGAGGTACAGCATGTGTACCTCATTTATTTTTCTAGACAAATATTAACTATTTAATGCTATTGCCCATATCTGACATAAGTTAAAGGTTATATTGCACAAACATGAATTTCCTGTGATGTAATCCTTGTTTGATGCAAGTCTGTGTGTTGCCCTGAATTTTCTGCTTTCTGTCTTTGTGCAGAAGTTTCTCATGCAGCTTCATCTAAACAATGTGTATTTTTAGAATGTTTGCATGTCCACCATCCAGGTTAAGGAGGTGGCGACATGTGTAGCCAATCTCTTGACCTCTGTACAAATGTATAAATGGAGTCAGATTTTTGAATAAAGTGGAGAAGAGTTGTTGCCTTGAACTGCTGCTGTGTGTGCCTGTTCATCTTTCTGTCCCTGAAGTGGGACGCTCCCAGCCTCGACGATCCACATCTGGTGACCCTGAACGTGTGAGGACTGCAGCCTGGGTCACATCTGTGTATCTCCCATGTTGCATTACTGTTTATGAACACACCATAAGACCCCTGCTTTGTTTGTATTGTCATCCTTAGCATTTTTTTATTCCAGCAGGAAGTAAATTAAGTACTGAAAATAGCTCAAAAGTTCTCCAGGCTGAGACACTTTGGAGTGTATCCAGAGGTAAAAGGGAATCATTTCAATATTCAAGTGCATTTTATGTTAAATTCTTCTGTCTTTGGCCATCAAATAAACAGAATTTTTGAGAATTTAAACTTTTGATGCTTAAGTTCTACCCATAGCCTTGCATGAATTTGGTCTGAGTGAATTTGGTAAGGTCACAGAGGGAAACCTAGCAGATCAGAAATTCCACTCCTAGACTAGTGACCCAAGCAAAAAAATGCTCTGATTTTCCTTAGTTCAGTTGAACTCATTTTTTTATAAACTCTGTTTTGAATTTGCCAGGTATGGCTATTTACAATGGTGAATTTGAGGGACCTATCTGTTGATCAAACACGTGGTAAAACATTTTTCTCTAAAACCCTCTGGCAATCATCAAAACACTACAAGCTTTTAGATGCTCTCAGTCTATTGTAGAATCAATGCAAATGGTTTCCAGCCCATTGTAAAAGTGACGTTTCAGAACTTGCCTTATTTAATGTTCACTTGGAAGGCAGAAAAAGTGTTTCCCATTAGTTTTTGTTTAATGCCTTGTGCCAGCTCTCTTTTACAAGGTTTATAATTTGTCTTCATTCTGTATATTCCCTTTTAAGATGTGAAAAGGTCTTCTGAAGAATTTCTGATACTACTTGAATTAGACACACATCGATTCAGGATAAGCTTTGTAGGTTCTGTTTTCTCAGTGACAGTGTGGAACATAAACAAATGCATTTTACTGTGTCAGCTGCTGAGTTTCCTAGCTCATTCATTCTCTCTATTTTAAAAAAGAAAAGCCTTAAGAGATTTTCAAGTCAGAGATACTGTATTTTCTTTGTTTGATTTCATGCAAGCTTTTAATTTGGGTTCTATATACAGATTATCATGGGCAGTCTTACTTGATATATGCCATAATCAAATTTCAGTCTGACTATAACCTGTTGGTTGTAGTTTGTTGGTTTGTTGTTTGTCTTCTTTGTCAGGTTTATCAGACAAGTTCTTCTATTTATATGTCTTGACTCTATTTGCTCTCACGTGGGGTCTTTTTGCTTGCTATAATGGTTTATCTTTCTCTGGCTGTCACAAACCCCATTTTAGGGAAAAAGTCAGGCTTTACCCAACCTTTTCATGCCAGTGTAATCTTTCTTGTCTTGAGTCAGGCTATTTGAGTGATTTATGTCAAAACTCTTACAAGGTGTTTTATTGCAATCCTAATTTATTTTTCAATGAGAAATAATGGAAAGATGACCTGTAGCTGTTCTTTATATCTACCCTCTATTATTAATGTAACCATGGAAAATTCGATTTACAAAAAACAACCAAACAAACAAAACCCATAGATTTTTTTTTCTCCTGTTTATTCTGGGCTTAGGTCCAACCATTTTGTCTTCTCTGAGGGGGAGAACAAAACAATCTAAAGGTATGTGAGAGAAATTCCTACAATAAACTGTCCTATTTCTATGTGTCCAGGCTACTTAAATGAAAACGTAGTGTTTGCAGTAGTCCAAAGAGGGGTCCCAATTTGTTTAGAAATGAAAATTGAAAGTTTCATTGATAATGAGTTATACGCAATGAAATACTATTTAACAAGGCAATTGCTTCTATTAAGCTGCCAGTCATAGTGTTAACCTGGACTAGCAGGGCTATTTCATCAACATAATCTCTATGATTTTTCTCTGTATTATTCATTTCTTTTCTCTTTGATTTCCTCTTTCATTTTCTACTGGCATAGTATTTTGTAATAAGTGAAGCATGAACACTCATTTTCACTTGCAAAGCAGACCATTTACCTACTTGGAATATAAAGACATTTAGTACATTTGCATTGTGTTTTTCATGTAGCAGACATAAAATACAGTGTGATTACAGAGAAAAGATGTGGGCTACGTACTTAACACTTAATGTATTAAACATTTTTTATAGAAATATGTATTCTGTTCTGCTCTCTCTCTTTTTCATGACTGTAGCATTGCAGAATATGTTGTCTTTAACCCTTTGGGATTTCAGTTTTTGACTGATGACATTTCTAACGTCACATTATCAACATAAATTCTAGCATTGAATCACTACTAGAAGAAAAGTAGCATAATAAGGGTTCTATTTTTGCTTTGTATAATCAAGTATATTCTTTCTTAGATAGTAATTTGGCATAGCTATGAACAGGACGTTCTTGTGCAGTTTATGATACTGGAAATAATTATTTTTATCATTGTAAGTGTCCTTATATGCATTTTCCATTTATTTTTCACAGTGAAGTTGGTCCACCTACAATAGATGTACATAATTTTATAAAGATCAATTCCAGTAAAGGATTGACAGGGTCATTATTATCTCAACAAGTTTTTTCTGCACAGGCCCTGCCTGAGAACTCTGTAGCATAAGGCCTTTTTCCAGGCTTTCAACATGGTCTTCACCAGCATTCACACAGCCAACTCAGTGAAATATATGCTGATAAATGGGTGCAAAACTGGCTAAACTCTCAGGCTGAAAGCTTATTTTCATCACTGGTTCAATGTCCAAATGGCAGCCACTTCATGGATATCTATTGCAGCAAATACTGTTGGTTAACAACCTGGGTGATAGAATGGTGTGCACCCTCACCCAGATCATTGCTCTTATCAAAAAGGGGGAACTGGTTCATTGCTACCTGAAGTGACCTCAACAAAAAATTAATTTTAAAAAAGAAATAAAAAGGCATACAGAAAATACAAGCAAAGGAGAATGCAAAGCTCAGTAGGACAAAGAGCCTCATTTACCACTACAAGCCAAGGCAGACTGACTAAGAATTAGTTTTGCCAAAAAAGACCAGGTAAACATCAAAGCTGATCATGACCTGGCAGTGTCAACCTGCACCAAAGAGGGCCAATTTCATTGCTGGTTTAACCCCAGCCATCAACTGGATACCACTTAGCCACTCAGTCACTCCCAGTCCTGAGTGAAAATAGAAGTAAATACTCATGGCTTGAATTAAGAGCATTTTAATAGTTGAAATGAACTAAAATATAATTATTATTTTATGTTAAACTATAATTGCAATGGAAAGGAGAAAGAGAAAGGAATAAGACCCATATAAAACCCACGAAAAACATGTGGTGAACAATGCAATTGCTCACCACCTCCTGACTGATGCTCAACTGATTCCCCAGCACCAAACAACCCCTCCTGGCCAACTTCCCCCTCTGGACTGATTGCCTGTCATGTTCTGTGGTGTGGAATACTCCTTTGGCCAGTTTGGGTCAGCTGCCCTGCCCATTCTCCTTCCCCCCAGCTGCTTGTGCAACCCCTCACTGGCTGAGCATGAGGCATTGAAAAGTCCTCGACTTAGAGTGGGCTCTAAGCAACTGCTAAACCACCAATGAATTATCAATGGTTCTTGAATGTCTCCAGTGAGACAATCCCATAGACCTGCCTGCCACAGGTCTGTGCCAGCTCATTTATTCTGCTACTCAATGCCTTCTTATAAGGTGTTTGTGGGTAGGAACACAAAGCCATTCTGTTTTACGTTATGCAGTCATGGGTTTCCATGGGGTTACAAGAACAGACAAAGAATCTAACACAATCTTTGACTGTCACATATAGTATGAAAGTAAGTTTCAAGAGCATGGACTCTTTCTGAAAGAATGTGATTCTTGAATTTCTTTCTGTATCTTGACTCTGTAAAGCTTTGTACAGAGTCTGCATGGGCAGGATGTCCAACAAAAGGTTTCAAGGACTTTGTTAGGTTTCTGGCCATCAACTGACCTTACACTTTTTTACAGTTCTGTACTGTAAATGGTCCTTATTTCATGGGACCATTTCCTATGCCTTTTACGTGATGTTTCAAAGCACTTTGAATATGAGTAAATGGTAAATACACTTAAGCCTGTGTAAGTAGCCACTTTGATTATGTAAACTCTTGTCTTAAGAGATTTCTAAGTATTTGCATAAATAGAAAACAATTTGCTTCTAAGAAAAGAAACACTTTGTGTTAGTCCCTAGAATGCTGCAGTTGAATGTTACTTGTTATCTTAATTGTCTGCTTGTAGATCTAGTTTTCACTTCTGAATAATTCAAAATGAGGTGAATTATATGAGCCAGAGCTAATAAACTTTAGAGATGTCTCCTTCTTCCCGGACAAAAATAGACATTTGTGGACCAGAAGTTCTAAACAACTTGACAGAGAAAATACTACTTGCCAAAAAATACTAGGGTACATTCTACTGTAAGAACTGATGGTTTTGGATGAAGAAAAGTTTTATCCATGATAGCACAGAAGTTTTACAAGAAGCACTTCATAGTGTTTGTTGTCATTTAACCCCAGCCAGCAGCCAGGTCCCAGGCAGCTGCTCACTCACTCTCCTCTAGCAGGATCAGGGAGAGAATCAGAAGGGTAAAAGCTGGAAAACTTGTGGGTTGAGATAAAGGCAATTTAATAGGGAGAGCAAAACCTGTGCCCACTAGCAGAGCAAAACAAGAAATTCATTCACTGCTTCCCAAGGGCAGGCAGGGTTCAGCCATCCTGGGAGAGCAGGGTCCCATCATATCTGACAGTTACCTGGAGAGACAAACACCACCACTCCAAACATCACGCCCTTCCTCCTTCTTCTGCCCACTTTAAATATTGAGCATGATGTCACATGATCTGGAATATCCCTGTGGTCACTTGGGGTCACCTGTCCCAGTTGTGTCCCCTTCCAGGCACTCCCAGCCCCCTCACCATCATGGCTTTAGGAAAAGCAGGAAAAACTTTGGTTCTGTGCAAGCCCTGCTCAGCAATAACAAAAACATCTCTGTATTATTAACCTCGTGAGAAACTAGGCAAAATCCTGGTCTAGACATGAATACCATTTAGAAAAACCTGCAAGCCTATTTCAAGTAAATTAAATGCACTTCCTTTTCTGAATGTAGACTTGCACACACAATAAAATGTCAACTAAAACATAAGGAAATTTAAAATTGTAGATAAAACAGAAATTCTAAGACATATCACATTCCAAATTCAAGAAAAATAATGAAAATGTACTTTTATAATCCTCATACAGAATTTAGTGCTATTAAAAATTTGCCATATTTACTTCTTGAATTTTTAGAGGGTCTTGAAGAAAACTAAATTTACCAGAACAAGATATTTGACCTATTTTTCACCTTCACTATTCAAAATGGTCATTTTGACTTTCCAAAATTTAGTAACATTACAATACATTGGGAAAGAAATTGGAAAAGGAAATTAATTTAGGAAAGAATTTTTGTAACTACGAGTTTCTGTTCTCTTAGAGCAGCTGTAAGTCTTGGCTAAAAACCACCTAACAAATACCAATATTTTTCTTCTCTCTATAAGGATCCTATTATGATTTTAGAAAAAGAAAAGACACACTGGATATCTGTATTGCTTTTTTCAATAGCATGCCTTCTTAGAAGACATTCCTGGCATAAAATATGACTGGTTGTTTTCCTTCATGTAAACTGTCATTGAAATCAAACAGTTGATAAACTGCAGGTAAGTGATGGTATTAATTTGCTAGTTGTTTTGAGGATTATTTTACATGCTATAGCTCTTGCCACAGAAATGCCTGTTTAATACCTGTGTATATATTATATATTGTATACTGTGTATATGTTATACCTTGCAGATTTGTCCAGCACAGTACAGGTTGTGGAGATTTTACATGTTAGTGATCTGAGAAGAGTTTCATCCTGATGTCCTTAAACTACTCACTGCTGAGGTTGCAGTTCCCCAAAGCAGTTTCATTTGCTGATATTATCATCTTCACAGCATCTCAAGAACTGTATACTATGTATAACTTATTATTTTAGTACCAGAAAGATTCCCATTACCATTGGAAAAGTTTCCATTTTCTTGTCCTCTAACTTTCACTCCCACAAGTATGCATATTTGCTGAAAGTAAACTTTATATGTAAACTTTCCTGTAACAATGTCTATCCCTAGACAGTGATGGAGTAAGGGTTTGGATTTAACACTTTTATCATCTTCTGAATCACTCCCATCTGCAGTGCAAAGTCCCTCACCATCTGTACCATGCCTGATAACTTATGCAGGCAATACAAATACTTGTCTCTTATTTCCATCAAGGGCATTTTTTTAAAACATGAGCCATTTCTCTTGCAGGCCCTAATTCAGCAAAATATGCAACCCATACATAACAATAAACAATTTTTCATCAAACTGAATGACTGATTACAAATTATCTCAATTTCTTTTGGGAAATGTTCCTCTCCAGGAATGAGACTAGCTAGATCTTGCACCCTCACACACTGCAGTGGTGGCCCATCACACACAGCCCCTTTGAGCTCTGGCACTACTTTGGCTGCTTTCACTCAGAAATTCCAAAGGTCTTGTGCACACAGATAGGGATTTGTGCTCACCCAGAAAAACAGTCAGAAATTAAGTTTAATGAGAAGAAATGACAGACTGAAATGTCAGAAGGAGAAGACATTTTTAATGTTTAATGGAAGAAATGACAGACGAGGCACAGGGCACAGCCATTCATGCACTGTAACCAGCTTGTGTTTCCATGGCTAACCTCTTTCATCGCCTTATCCTTCTATTTCCCTTGTTCCTTCTCCAGCCACCCTAATCCCTAAAGTACCTGCAAGTCTTCCTCTGGCCCCATGGTAATGGGTGTCCACCCTGGTCATGGGGTTGATCACTTCCTGTAGCTGAGACAGGTTACCCTGAAACCTTCGCCCTGCTTTGTATGGCAATGAATCCTGTATCACATAACAGTGCTATCCATGACAATTTAGGGTAAATCAAAGCTTTTGAGAAGGTAAAACTATTATCTTCTGAAGCACAAGGGAGAATAAAGTGTTACAATCTTAGAAGGCAGCAGAACAGAGAAAGAAGAAATTAGATAAAGTGTGCATGGATTATTCCAGTCCAGTTGATGATCTGAACAGATCATGTTTGTGCTGCTCATGGAGAGAAAGCTTTCCAAGGTAGCCAGCAGCAAAACTATTTTTTTCTTCTGATCCAAATACCAGTTTTATTCTTACATTGTGTATTGGGTTTGTGTGGCAAGGTTTTGGTAGCAGGAGGGGGACTACAGGCATGGCTTATGTAAGCAGCCACCAAAAGCTTCCTCTGTGTTGGACAAAGCCAGTGCCAGATGAATCCAAGATGGACCAGCCTGCTGCTGCCAACGCTGGGCCAACCAGAAATGGTGGCAACACCTCTGTGAAAACATATTTAAGAAGGTGAAAAAGATTATTGTGCAGAAGTAATTGCACCCAGAGAAGAGTGGAGTGAGAATACAAGAGAGAATCAACTCTGCAGACACCAAGGTCCATCACCAAGGAGGGGCCCAGGCAGCAGAGCAGACATTCCCCTGCAGGCCCTGATGCAGGATAGAGTGAAGCAGCTGTGTCCCTGCAGCCCATGGAGGTCCACAGGGAAGCAGACATCCACAGGCAGACCATGGAGGAGATCAACGCAGGAGCACATGAATACCTGAAACAGGGCAGGCATTCCCATGAATCCATGGGAAACTCGTGCTGGAGCAGGCTCCTGAGAGGGATCTGCAGACCTGTGGAGAGAGGAGCTTACCCTGGAGCAGGTTTCCTGGTAAGACCTGTGACCCTGTGGAAGGTACCCATGCTGGAGTTGCTCATGAGGAACTGTGGCCCATGGGAAAGAATTCCTGCAGGAGAAGTTCATGGAGAACTGTCTCCTGAGGGAGGGACCCCATGTTGGAGGAGGGCAAGAATCCTCTCTTTGAGCAGAGGCAGAAAAAACCTGAAATGAACTGACCATAATCCCCATTCCCATCTCCCTGCACTGCTAGGGGAGGAGTTAGCGCTGGAAAAGAGGGAGATGTGGGGCGAAGGTGTCATAGGATTTTTTTTTATTTCTCATTATCTTGCTCTGATTTTAGTTGGTAAAAAATTCATTTTATATCTCTAAGTTAGGCCTGTTTTGCCTGTGACAGTAACTGGTGACTGATTTCTCAATGTTCCTATCTCAACATATGACTCTTTCAATATATTTTCTTATCCATGTTTAACTGAGGAGGGGAGTAAAAGAGCAGCTTTATTTGTAGTAACTTATTACATGTAAAAAATATGAATAGATGTGCTGAAGACAAGGGTATTGCTGATGGTGAACTGAAGATAAATATCTCACTGCTGGGCTTCATCATATATGTATTCATTGGAAAGATACAGTTAAAATAAATCTTGCCAACTTAAATTGTCATTATTAACAGATACTCCAATGACATGGTTGTAAAGAAAATTGCCCATGCTGAGAAGATAATAAACCTTATTTTCAAGACCAGTTAACCTAATTTCAATGTCCAGATATTCCTATGCATTTGTCAGCAAGGTTGAATTTTTTCTCACTATTAGACGTAATTTTCACAAAGAAGTCACCTTCAAATATTCTCTTGAATAGTCAGAATAAAGGTTTTCTTAAATCTGACATCCCAAGCCTCATATTCTTAGCCTTTAAAACACTATTTTCAAACTTTTCTGATTGTTTTATAAAATTTTTGTATGTATTAAAAACAACTGATATATAGCTCTACAGATCTGCAATTAAAAGAGCCAAAAAACTCCTAAACTATGCAGCATATCTCTAATAATGCCATTATCAACATTGTATTGTGTACATTTTTGAGTTACTGATATTTTTGAGATGGCAATACCCAAATCTATAACTATTGAACTATAACTATATGTGTCTCTGAAGACTATATATGACAAACTTTAAAAGGTCCTTGAGATACCTGATACCTGACCTATACAAAATGTAGTATATTTTGATACTATAGCAAAAGTTGTCTAACACAAAGTTACAAAAAACCCACTCCAAAATTATAAAACAGATTCTTTATAAAGAATGAAATAAGGTTTTAAAAGTCCACAGAGTTCCAAGTTAAATTAAACACTTTACTGTTTTGCTTATGCTTAAATTGGAAGTAATTCATATTCATTCAAAATATTTTAAATAATTATAATATTAAGTCTTTAAAAAACTAATTGTAATAAGTTTTGGAACAATACTGCCTCATTTGGGACAGAGCCTATTTCTTAATCTGAATGGGGGATAGATGTTTAACATTTTCCTAAGGGGTACTTCCATCATATGTACTCTGAGCTTCTTATTTAATTCATAATGTCAACCACATTGGACATATATTCACATTTTCATTCAACTACAAGTGAGAGATTTTTGCTTTACTTACAATTTTATGATCTACAATTTGTTAGTTCTCTAATATGACAAAATCTCCATTTGATTTTATTCCCTCTAAAAATGCTTTCTGATTTTCCTTAACTCCATTAGGCATTGGTTTTCTTTCACTTTTGTTTTTCCTCCCCTCCTCTGCCTCAGGAATTTTTACCTTATTTTTATTGATTTTTTTGCTTTTGCTGAACAATGCTGGAATATTTTCAACATTTGCTTGTTTCTTTAAATTCCATGTTGCCATTTATTTATGGCGAGAGTTACTTTATACTCTATTAAAACTGTTTAAAGTTCAGAAAATATATATTCAATGTGTGTAATGAACTTCAGATTCCAAGTCAGTATGACTAAACCATAGCCAGTATAAGAACTCCACCTCTGTGGAAAGTTCCCTTTTCTCTTCTGACATACTTTTGCCAGTACAGTTTTATTTCTCTGATCATATTTCAGGTCATCTGGACATCTCTTCTGAAGTCTGTCTTCTGAAATGAGGGCAATTTTTATCTTTTCACCTCTATACATAAGTTCTGTTTAGTTGTTTAGTTTTGAGGGGTTTTGTTTTTCCCTTGGTTACTTGGTTCTCTTTTAATTTCAGTCTCTCAACTTGCTAGCCAAAAGTTTCACACCAAAATTACCACTTCTTCCTTTATTCAGCTACTGAAATACTATTGCTCTACAGATGGGAAACTACAGGTCTCAAGGAGTTAAGATTAAAATATAGTTTAGACTCCATTCCAAAATGCATATGTTGATATACTGTATTGTGTTTGCCAGTAGATGAAAAAAATTGTGCAGTAAATAGACGGAAATTCACATATCTCGTTGGACTCCTGCAAACTTTGTCCTGTTGAACCCTTGCAATGTTTGGCTAATATGACTGGAAGTGGCAACATAAGAAGGATGTGGAATTACTGTAGCAGGTCCAGAGAAGGGTCATGAAGATAATCTGGAGGCTGGAGCACCTCTCCTGTCAGTCTGGACAGCTGGGGTTGTTCAGCCTGGAAAAGAGAAGGCTCCAGGGAGACTTCTTAACAGCCTTCCAGTAACAAGGGATCTTCCAAAAAGGCTGGAGAGGGATTGTTTGCAAGGGCATGTAGTGATAGAACAAGGGGGGATGTCTCTGAACTGAGAGGGGGCAGGTTAACATTAGATGTTAGAAAGGAAATCTTAGTTTATAAGTGTGGTGAGGCACTGGCACAGGTTGCCCAGAGAAGGGTCGATGCCCCATGCCTGGAAGTGTTCGAGGCCAGGTTACAGGGGTTTGAGCAACCTGGTCTAGGGGAAGGTGCCCCTACCCATAGCAGGGAGGTTGGAATAAATGACCTTTGAGGTACCTTCCAGCTCAAACCATTCTATAACTCTGTGATTTTTCATTAGCACCATTGGGATTCTGACACTGCTTTTCTGCAAGTCTTTGTGTGAGTATATGAAGTGTTGTCATTTCTCAGATGAAGATGCATTGTTTGTTCATAAATTACACTTACTCTTACAAATATAACATTTTAAAAAGTCAGGCATGTTAGCATGGTTTAGCAGGGTTTAGAAATACTGCTTGAAGAAATGCTGAATATCTGATGTCTTTCAAACATTACTTAGAATCTCATGAGTTTAAATTGTCTAAAAATGCCAATGTCAATCACTGACAGCTTCAAGAATTCATGTAGGAAGTGCCCAGATGTTTATCAAATGAACTAATGAATAGCATCTCAAATTTTCAATGGTATTTTATCTTAAACAGTGTTTTGATTTAATCTCAATTGTTTTTCCAGAATAGTTTATTCATTCAGAAATTACAGTTTTCAGCTGTTTCTTGAATTTCAGCATTGTCAGAATTAACTTTCTTGTGCCATTAAAAAAAAAAAAAGGCATTTGGAATAAGCATATTCCCCTGAGTATTCAGATATACCTGGATTTTTTTTAACCAGCTATCAGTTTCTTTTTACCTGGCTCATACACAGTGCATAAGTTTCTTTTTTACAGGAAATACTTTGTGAAGAAGCATTTGATCGTTAATCTGTGTACAGCCAGAAAAAAGGAAAGCTCATTTCTGCATTAGCAACCTCATTTCCAAAGAGGATTACTCTCATATGCAAAGATCAATGAAAGTATTATTAAATCTCCCAGCCCTTTTGCCTTCCTGTGCAAAGCTGATATTACCAATTATTTTAAATATGTCTGACTCTAATTTTAGTGAAATATTTTTGGCATGAAGTGGAGGGATGTTGAATATTTTATATCAGCCTGATCTCAGAAAGAGTTCTAAACTATTTAATACCTTAGAAGATGTCATTGGGCTAAAAGGGATCACTTTAATAACAATCCATCTCACTATCAATTTTGTCAGCTGTATGTACATTTAATTTTTCTTCCTAACAAATGATTTACCCTCTTTCTCTCTGATAAAACAATGGATCAGTTGACCCTGGGTTACTAAATTTCCATACTTATTTTAATTCTGGAACATTTGAATAGTCTAATTTATCTCTTACTTCAGAAGGTACCTTAGACTATTTTCCTCTACTATGTAAAAAGAAGTTCTTGTGTCTAGTATGCTTGAGCAAAAACATCTAAATACTTATGGCAGCAGACCATTTGGCCAAACATTTAAATAATTGTATCATCTGTGGCATACTTGGAATAAAGTTATGCTATAAAAAAAAATTACAGTCAGTGAAATATAATAAAAAATGACACTTGAATACAATAAACTAAGAGCAGTATCTTTAATGAGATGTATCCAAAATATACAGTAGTGCATAAAGATGGTTTTAAATTTATACTTGGCAGATAGTCACATCTCAAATGTTAAGGGATGGCAGGAAAACAACAAGCAAGCAAACAACATCCAATCATCTTGTTCAGATGAATGAAAAAAACAAACCAAAACAAAACAAACCCCATGGATCTTGACAATTAAGCTTTCATCGTATTTCTCTGATTATATTCTGCAGTATTCCCATCCCATTTATTTAACCTAGCATGCCCTCCCCTGCAAAAAGCATTGCAATATCTGTAGAAATGGTAATAATTTCCCACAGGACATTTAACATTTTCACCATTTCAGGACTGCATTTTAAATTAACATTTCCCAGGGGCTGTAAGTATTGAGACAACTGTCCAGATGCATAACTGCAGACAATGTCTGTGGTGTGCAGCTTGAGACAATGTGTCCTCAATCAAGTTTTAGCACAGTGCTGGTTTATTAGAATAAATAGGACCAGTATGCCAACTGAAAATAGGTGCAGTGGGGAGCCGGTGACACCCATCTTGATTTACAGCACATTTCTTGCAGAAGACTCTGTGGCATGGTGCCCACTCCAATCACCTTTTGTTAGCTGGGAATTTATGTTAGCAGAAAATATGCTGGAGGAGAAAAAACAAATTAATGGATCATCTGAGAACCACAAAATAAATATAACAAAACTGAATTGTGTTCTATTCTAAATTTTATTCTCAGTCTGTATGCACATTTAGAATACAACTCTATTCTTAATTCTTGAGTAATTTGGGTTGGAAATTTTCTTCATTGTCTGCACCACAGGGTTGTTTAACTAAAGAAAATTAAATAATATTAAAAGAAAAATCTGATCATGCTTATAGTCATCTAGGGGTTTTTTTAATCTCCGTTAAGACATACTATTCTTCCAAATGTAGCAAGTTTGGTATCCTGGCTGCTTGTTGTGGCCAGCAGGACCAGGGAAGTGATTCACCCCCCTGTACTCAGTACTTGGTGATGCCACACCTGGAGTCCTGTGTCCAATTCTGGGCCCCTGAATTGTGGGAGATTGAAGGGCTGGAGAGAGTCCAAACAAGGACAATGCAGCTGGTGAAGATTCTTGAGCACAATTCCTGTGAGGAGTGGCTATAGAGGCTGGGTTTGTTTAGCCTGGAAAATAGACATCTCAAGGGAAACCTTATCGATCACTACAGCTGCCTAAGAAGAGGTTCTAGCCAGGTGGGAGTCAGTTTATACTCCCAACAAGCAGCAACAGAACATAATCACCAACTGGACCAGGGGAGGTTTAGGTTGGACATTAGAAAAAATTCCTTCACAGAAAGGGTGATTAGACGCTGGAATGCACTGCCCAAGGAGGTGGTGCAGACATCATCCCTGGAAGTGTTTAAGGAGAGATTGGATGTAGCACTTTGACCCATGGTCTAGTTGACATGTTGGTGTCTGGTCATAGGCTGGACTCGACGTTCTCAGAGGTATTTTCCAAGGATTCCATGATTCTGCATGAAGTTAACTTAATTAATAACTTAATTCGTGTTTTCAGGAAGGAACTTTTCAATTCCACTGACCTACACTATCCAACAGCTCTGCTTAATGCAATAAAATGTTTCAAAGGTGAGTTGAAGACTGACACAAAATAACTTGCCCTAGTAAGTATACAAGTTTTTAAACGTGTCTTTCAAGAAATGGATTCTCATAATTTCTTTTGTTCTTTTTTTCCATTTTTTTTTTAATACGGAAGAGATCAGTTCCTCTAGTCTTGAGATGAAAAACCATACTCAGGAAGGTGATGAAGGTAAGATCATTGGCTGATAAGAACAACACATACTTTCAAGGGTGTCTTGGTTTGGCAAGACAGGTTTCTGCCAAGGAAAGCTGGGCTTTCTCTTGGAATGGAGAATGTAAAACGTCCCCTTTCCAAATTATTATAATTTTGCAATTAAAGGCTTTTCAGGCAAAGATTTGGGAATAGGAATAACAGTTTATTTACTAGAAATATTAAGAATACAAATGTAGTAGTACAAAAACCAAGCAAACAAAACAAACAGAAAATTCTAGAAACCCTGACAGAGTCAGAAATACAACTTAACACCCTGTTGGTCAGGGTGTTGGAAGCAGTCCAAAGTAAGTCCTCCTGGAGTGGCAGATGTGGTTGTGTTGGAGTAGAGATGGTCCTGTAGAGAAGGTCCAGTAATGACGAGATGGGTCAGGTCTTCCTATGGGAATCCAGTGGAAAACTAGATGTCTGGTGTTCCTTTGTCTCAGTTTTTCTCTAGGTAGGAATGGTTCGGCTCCCCCCACTGGGTGGAGCATCTCACAATGGGATGATGTAATGTTATCAGTCATGCAGTGAGCCTTAATGGCCCATTAACAGTAGATATCCCCCCTGGAGGGAGGACGGGTCATGGAAGAGATAAAGAACGTTGCCACACCTGGATTAACAGGTGGCCTATTAACAGAAGCCACCCACCCCCTCCCTCCTGGGGCTGCGAGAGATAAAGAAAACAGCTCCCCAACCAGTTTCAACAGATGGAATTGAATAAACATTTTTGGTTAAATAACCCAAGACGAAGGGATAGGAAGATGAAACCAGTAAAACATCCAAAGAAATGTGTTCTCTTGGATCTGGATATTTGTGTGCCATTTAATTGCCAGAGTAATTTGGTTTGGAACCATTCATAAACTACAAATTATTTCCTTTCTCTATCACATATTGCTAAAGGTATTATTATAAAATGTTGCTAAAAATAAAAGAGTACTATAATATTTATATACTTATAACAGAATGTAGCTTCTTGCCATTCTACTTTGTGGTGTCAGATTCAGCAGGGTTTTAACACAGAGGCACAATCCTCTGCAGGTTTCTTATAGTGCTGTACTTAGGCAGTAGTCGATCTTTGTGTAGATGTAGGTATAGAGAGCATCTTGCAAAAGGATGTTGCCTACATGATATTAAATACTAAAAATAAGGAGTTATTGCAGGTTATTCAGCTTTGTAGATTTTTCTAAACTTAACTGAACTTCCCAGTTCATCTTTAGTAAAGGCAAACACACTGTATAAGCTGTTTTGTGGATTAGCTGAAATATTAGTGATTTAGAGCAGTTAATTGATGATTATTTGATGCAATGAACAGTAAAATATTGTTTTCCTGTGATAGCCTAAATTCGGGAGTAATTTGCTATTGAAAGCTTCTAAGCAGGAGCCTTGAATAATTCTATTCATTCAAACTCATGCATGGGACATTTAGGAAATGTTTCAGTGTTTATCACAACTCTGTTATAAGTTTGTAAGCTTGATTAGAGCCAAGGTCATTACAAGTTATCACACAGCAAAACAGTTGCCAAACCTATTCTGTAAAATAACATCATACGAGTTTTTATGCTTTCTAGAGGATTATGTAAAAGGGAATTTTTGGTAGGAATGGTCATCAAAAGAATGGCATTTTTTGTGCAGAAGATCAGTTCATACTCTGGAAAAGCCTCTTGTTTGGATTTAATGTGATTTTGATGTGATCATCTACATTAAAAATGGATACACAGCACTTACAGATACATGAAAGTAGTATGGCCTAAAAGCTTTCTTTTAACTGCAACAGTGTTCCCAGTTGCTCTGGCCATCCAAATCAAAGCTCACACTGAAAGCCAGGTACTCTGACTTAGTTAATGGTCATATACAAGACAGGCTTCAAGAGAAGTTTAAAATAAAAACGCCAAAACTATCAAAACCACCAAATCCCAAACCTTTCCCAAAGATGCCTAAAATACCACATTAAAAGGCTCCTTTTAGCAATTCTTATGTTATCAAAAGGCATGATGAGAAAAAGGGCGAGGGAGAATATTTTTCATCATTGAGGGAAAATAAAATTTTAGGATGGGATTTAGCGACTTCGTAGTACATTTCATCTGTGTAATGGATTTTGGGCAGGTCTTTTTAATTCTCCATGCTTCAATTCCTGCCAGATATGTATCACATTCATGATGTCCTTGCCCATCTCTATTATCTTTACCATGACTATGAAATACATGAGACAGGAAGACATACTATTTCAAAAATTATATATGTGTGTAGCTCCTGTCCTGCATTTCATAGAGATCTTCAAAGCAGTCTCAATTATTTATGAAGTTTACACATTATCTAGAAGCAGAACTAGTGTTTATGTAGCCTGCAAAGTTTATGTATTTCTCTTATGAATGCATACCTCAGACTGCTTAACATTCCATGCTCTGCTGCATCCTACCTCGTTAGTCCTAGAGGAGTGTTGGCAGAATAAATAGGAAAGACTCCAGGAATTTTCACTGTTGCAGAGCCACTTCTGCACATCATGCAGGATGTGTCCAAATACCTGCATTGCAGCTTCATGGATCTGGATAAGCCAATCTTTTTTTTCCTAGCTAGAGGGCTGAAATGAAGTCAATATTTTATTTTAGTTGCCTTTTGTATTTGTGCTTTTTTGTTTCTCTCTTAAGTAGCTAAATGGAAAAATATAACTCAAACCCAGTGGAATTCTGTCTGCCATTTAGTGAGTAGTACAGAGACCTTCTGCTCCACAGCAGAATTTTCTGCATACTGGACTGTCCTGCTCATAGATACCTCAAAAACATTTCTCCTCTGATTCTTGTAGGAAAGGATCATGTTTTCACAACTGATTTCTAAAAAGCAGACCTTAAATATTGGTTTATAAATCTATTGTTCAAATTATACACTTCAATCTTTTACACTTTCATGGAAGTCTCTCAAACATGTCTCAGAGCCTTATCCATTCAAATTGTTTATTATTAGCTAATGCAGTGATTTTGGCTGCAAACGGATGAGGTATTAACATTTCAGTTTAACACAGAAACAAACAGGAGCTCCATAAAAGTGTTCAGGTTTCCGTCTCTAGAGCTCAGCCTCTGCAGAGAGGTCAGCTGCTGTCAGCTGCAATTATGCAGCCAAGAACCTGCATCAGCCAGTTCAGAACAGAGAAATCAACAACTTGGGAATAAGCCAGTCTATTTTGTTTAGAAAAAACTTGAAAAAGCATTGAGGTATGTACTTGAAGGGACTTCTGCTAGCACGTTATAAATGCATATTTGAGGAATGTTTACACATTGTAGTTATTGACTTCTTTTGAAAAATTGAGAAAATATTTCTAAATGTAACTTTGGTTTTGGAAAAAGCAAACCTAGATAACAGGAAGAATTAAAAAGCAAAGTGGTTTGTTTTGGGTTTTTTTTGTATACATATCTAATGTGAAGGAGATTCTCCAACAAGTTATTCTTTCAGAAGCTCTTCAACCATGTTATCAGAAAGGAGAACTTGGTGCTACAATGTAGGGAAGGAATCAACCCACACTGCATGTGCATGCAGGTATGGACACCTATCATCTGATTCTGCCTAGAGGTAGACTCCCAGTCCATCAGTGTCCAAGACATTTTCATGGAGGTAATAGAGTCACTAGCAGATCAATAGGTGTTTCACGTTGTTCTGGAGAGGCATGTGGAAATAAGGCAGAAGAATCTAAGGCATCTCGAGTGGTAATGGAAGGCACAACTTAGGTTTAGCAGCTCTCAAATCAAGGTGTCTGCATGTGCTCCATACATGTGTGGGCTACATGTGTCTGGTGCCCTTCTTCACACCTTTCCTAGCTCAGCTACCCCAGAGCTGAGTACAATTCATTCGGTTTCTGAGTCATACCAGTAAGGGCCACATTAAGTTCCTGGATTCCCAAGGGTCTTTCAGACAACATTAAATTCCTCTCTTTAGGCAGCTAATTTGCAATCTGAGAGTCTTCATGTGGTCTAGGTCCGATAGAGTTTAATGGAGATGTTGTTGATGCAGTAAACAGTTTATTTGATTGTAGACCAGACCCAGCTGTCTCCTTTAGCGTGAGCTGAAATATGCTACAGACTATAAATTCACCGAGTATCTCTTCACGACTTTATCAAGAGCTCAGAACTGTGGAGGCACACATGAATTTAACATGAGGTCTCATAGTTTTTTACCAACTTCATATACTTGTGAAATGGTGACAAAGTTAATAAGTAATAATGAGGACCAAAAAAAAAACAAANGGCATTTGCTACTTACAAAAATTAGCACCATGGGACTTTATGTGGTGACTGCATCTCGGTTTGTATTTTCAAGAAAGGACTCCTCTGCTTGTCAGAAGTCTAACAAAGTATTCAGTCTCATAGACATGACAGAGTGTCAAAACTGTAACTCACTTTTATCTTTTAAAACTTGTACATATCTTGTATATACCATATGTATTTCCAGGAAAATCTATCACTCTTCATCCTTTGGAGCATGTGACATTTCATGCAGCATTTTCTGCACAGATAAATTCTATGGAAAAAAAACAAGATGCATTTCAATCACATAGCCTGGTAAGGTATATGTACTTAGCTACTGCATTACATGCCATAGAGCTATAAGTTTTTAGTAGAAGAAACTAGTCTGTGGCTTTATAATACAGTTTTTTTTTTCTTTAAAAAAAGAAATTTAAAAAAGCAATAAAATTTTAAAACGTAGTGGTACTGATGAAAAAATCATGAGGTTGGTTTTGTCTATTTCATTCATAACTAGATATATTCAATTCAAAATAATTAGATTGCAGAACAGAGTCCTTCATACAATAAAAAATATAATCAGTTTAACAACATGCACAATTTGGGATTCCTACTGCTGTCACCAAAATAATATTGTGATGTGTCAATGGCCATTCAGATTTAAGAAGAATGCCCTAATTAGCTTGTATTTATGTAAATATGTTTTTTAAAATAGCAAGTGAGTTGTCAGGTGATGAGTTAAAGGTAGTTGCTTTCCTCACTTCTAATAATTTTATTAAGTATTCACAGCTTGCACAATATGGATTCAGACTACTTATAGCTTTGATATACAATTTAGCATTAGGTGGTTAGAGTGCTATCTTTGAATTTATCAGATGAATGGCTTGAATTTAATTTGGGCAGAATGACACCTATTGAGGAAAACTATTTTCAGTTAGGCAATGAGCTGTTAACAGTAATGTTTGGAATAAATACATTTTATCAGCATTTACAAAGGCACCCTACAAGGTAGCAAGCAGAATAGTACATTTCATGGTGCAATGTAATTTCTTTGCCCTAAAAATAGCATATTTTTCCTCTTTCAAATTCAAGAATCTTGTAGGGACAATGTTACATTTGTTTTGCCTCCAAGTACAGTTGCAACACTTTAAATGGATGACATTTTGCAAACAAAATGTATCTGTCTACCTTACAGAAACAATGTATGAAGCAGTTCTCTTTGAAAAATGTATTTTTGGCAATGTATATTTTGGGACATATAGGTTTTAGAAAGAAAGGGGAAAAGTATGATATTGTAAGGTACTACAAACTGTAGATATTCATGAACAGTCTCTGAAGGCACTTGAACTCCACAGCATTGCAAAAGAGCTGCTTGTTTTTCTCCTAGATGATGAAAAATTTGACACAGATGCAGCCTTGGTAACACGAATGGCAAGAAATCTCAGAAGACTGAATGCTTGAGATAGGAAGTTCAAACAGTGCAATATTTAAATTATGATATTTAAATATATCTTGCTATGAATGTGTTAGAAGAATCTAACCAGGTGTCACAAACACCGAGGAGATAAAGACAGGACAGCATCAGCTGCTGTACGAACTACTGGTGACTTGAACTTTGTCACTTTTGTTTATCAATAATCCAAATACTTTTGTATGCAAGTATATGAAACAGTATGGTCAAATATTTTGTCCTGCACTATGGACCTCAGCAAAAATCATGTAATTGAAATAAATAAATGTAATAAAATGAAAAAAAGTAAGGAATACAGAAATAAACTTTTAATTCAATGCTTTTTCTAACTCTCCAAATCCCAGTCTAATAAAATCACTGAAGCTTTTTAAATAATGAAGTACCAATACAAAAAATGCTAAAATCCTGTAAAATTCGTGCTCCATATTTCTAATTTTGAAAATGCCAAACTAGTTGGTGAGATAACACACTGTAGATGTCATATTCACAGAGGTCTGCAATACATAGCATTTCCTACATATTTTTTTTTTAATATATAAGTAGGAACTAGGGCACAAAGCTAACACGAAACTTTCAATCTCATTTCAGCAGTTTTTCAGATCTGAGTATATAAGTGCTTAATCCTACAGCTATGTTATGTTTTATTTTATGTTAATTTTGTTGAAATTAAAACATGGTTTCACATTGTCTCCAGATTTTTAGTGCATGATACATATTATTGCCTATGATTTCTCAGGGGATATGACAAAAAAAGTCACAGAAAAAGACTAGGAAAAGGAGCAGCTTACTGCTTTTAACTTATTACTTTTGTGAGAATCTGTCTTGATTTATTAGTTTGTTCTTGGTCTATGTTCCAGTTACTGTACTGGATTTATTGAATTCAATTTATTGAATTACAATAATTACAATTGTAATTATTGAATTACAAGACTAGGATGCTTCCTAGATGAATGATTCTTTACAATATTTACACGAAAAAATGTAAATATGTTTTAAAAAACAATTAACATGTAAATGAAGTTATCACAAGGGCAGTATATAAATGAATATTAGAAAATATGTATAATGTTGCTACAAGGATCTTTGTGGCTCTTCTCTGAGCCCAGTGCAGCCTGTCTACATCTCTTTTGTAGTGGGGACCAAAACTGAACACAGCATTTCAGATGTGGCATGACAAGCACTAAGTAGAGGGAATTGATGAGACAGAGCATTGCCACAATCCGCTCATGCAAGCGGGGGTTGTGATGGTTCGTTTACTGATCTCAGAGTGCGAAAAACAACACGGAGGGGATTTCAATATTCATCAAAACAAATGCACTTTTATTAGTGCCGTCAGCAAATGCAATAGAAGGATTTGAAGGGAAATAAAGGATAGAGAGAGAAAGAGGGAGTGGGTAATAGCTGCCAACGGAGAGATGAAGTCCTCATGGTCTGGCCAACAGATCCATCTTCCTCCGTGGGGAGAGCTCAAAGTCTTTGGTTAACTCAGGGGTCCTTATAGTCCTTTCCAAAGCAACAGGCAGTTGGCCAAAAGGTGGGGAAATCATTACGGTGTGTTCGTTTTGAGAGAACGAGAACAGGTACAGCCGTCAGCGAATGCAGTCAATTCACCGTGACTTGCCCATTGTTTCGGCTCAGGTTCTCATGTTCCGATGGAAATGCATGCTGAGTTTTTCCATTGAACACACCTGCAGGCAACACCTGGCCAACATCCCACCTCAGCCAGGCCAGAACTCCTGTGTTGGGGTTTTAGAGTCCTTTTAGGAGTTTCAATCTCTGTCCTTGACGATGGTCATGAGGCAGATGAGGGATCTTTGGACCTTCTCTTACAAGCATTCTGTGTGGGCTGGTACTATGGTATGGGAGCAGTTCATCTCGGCCTGTTTTTGCTTTGTTTTCCTCCTTGTGGGTGTTTGTATTTTCTAACGTGTCTGTTCTTTGCTTTCTGTAAGCTTTTTTCTCTTTTATTTGATTTGTTTTTATTGAATCAATACTAAATTTTTACTTTTTTAAACTTTTTTTATATGCCTTGTAAATTGAAAATTAGCAAAAAAGCTAACCCAAAAAATTACCATAATGCATCCAGCATATGTGTATGAATAAAGAAGTAAAAAGTAGTGGAAAAAAATGAAATACAAAAACATATTAAAAAATAAATACAAGGACATGTTAAAAACAATAGACCTTTAAAGCTGAAGAAAATAGAACAAGCAGCCAGAAGGATGAAATTCTAGTGAAATAAAATTCTTGTATTGAAAATACTACTCCTGTATAACAATTTTATTCTAAAAGCATAGTTCTTAAAAAAAAAATTATAAATTGCATCAAAAGGTTGTCATGTCTAAACAGATTTGAGAAAGACCATTTGAAAATAAAAAGTCTTATTTAAGCAAAAGAAACAGGGTACAAATATTGTAACTGTAACTTAACTCTTAATTGTGTTTTACCAAAACAGGGAAAGCAAGACTTTGAGAAACATTCTGTCCTAGGAAAATATTTAACCCCTATAATAATGTATTAAAACAAGTTCCAATTCCAAAACCAAGAAATCTTCCAAGATTCTGTATGGCCAAAGATTGATATAAAGGATGTCTGAGCAAAAAGAAGCCATAGGACAAGACCAAAATGAACTAGACACTTCACTGTGCAAAAGTTTAGGAGCATCACACATTAAAGTTTATCACAGCAGAAGTCACTGCTCAGAAACTGTCTCATACAAAATGTTAATAAAAAGAGTTTTCAAATAAATTAATAAAATTAATACCAGAAAACTTCCAGAACCAGATGGTATTCACATAAAGTTCTAAGGAAGATGAAATATGAAAGTACTGAGTTGTTAACTATAGTGTGTAATTTATCACTTAAAATGTCCTTTGTACCAGAGGAGTTGAAAATGGCAAATGTGATACAAATTTTTTAAAAGGGCTTTAGAGAACTATAAAATGGAAAGTCTATATCTGCACTCAGCAAACTGTTAAACTTATAATAGAGAATAAATGAGTAAATATGATGTAGTAGAAAGTCAACACAAATTCTGTAGTTATGCTGCACAAATATAGTGCAAATTTAGATAAAGAAGGTGATAAAGTAGATAGGGATAACTATTGATATATCTACTTGGTTTTCAAAAATAATTTTGAAAAAGCACCTCTGTAAAAGAAGCTGCCATGGTACAAGGGATAAAGTCTTCATGTAGTCATTAATAAGTTGTTAAAGAAGAAGAAGAAGCTGTTGCAAAAGATGGTTACTTTCACCACTATGGAGGGATCCTTGGGAGTTGGTGCTATTCGATATATCTGAGTGATCTGAGAAAAAGTATGATGGTTTCCAAGTTAATTGATGTGATGTTTTTCAAGGAAGTAGGAATAATAATTCAGCATGAGAGTTTATGAAAGATGCTCTAACAGTAATTCAGTGAGGGATAAAATGCCTGAAGTAATTAAAACAAAGTAATATGAAATCAGAGGTTCTACACTAGCCATTAGTATCGGGAAAGATTTGAAGAATTGTGCTTACATTGCAAAATAACAAATAGATGCTCAAAAATTAATAGGAAAGGAAGAAACAAAAGCAACAATGATAAGTCTCACTGTATAAATCCGTTCATCACATTCCTTGTGCAGTTCTTCTCCAGGCATTTATTATTCTTCTGTATCAGGAAGGATATAGTTCAGCTAGACACAGTACAGAAAAGAGAAACAAGTGTGAAATGGGTTTTGACTGAGAAGAGACAAAAAAGATAAGAGCTCTCCAGTTCACAAAATAAAGGACTATCACAGGATAGAGCTGCATATAAAATCATGAAAACCAGGGAAAATGTAGCCGGGCTTTATTATGCTGTAGTAGACAAAAAGGACAGTAAAATTTCCATCTTCTTTTTCTAAAAATGATGCTTCAGCTCGTTGTAGTTTTAAATGAACTTTCTGACCAGTTTAGTGTGACAGTTTTTGTGTTGAGGTATAGAGATCTGACAAGATGAAGGTACTGTTCGATTTCAGGCTGCTTTATAGTTTCGGAAAGATTTCCTGGTGTTAATTCCATATCTTTCTAAGCTTTCCCAGTCTAGTATCCCTGACCTGAAGAACCATATCTTTTGATACAATGATCTGACTATACTGTGTGCACGTACACTCCATCTTCCCTTAAGGCAATCAATATACTATCCTCAGTGCAGTGGGCTTTTTATTTAAACCACAAAGGCCACTAATTCCAGATAAGGCTTCTTTTTGAATTTTGAGCTTATTAAGCCACATGAAGGGAAAAAAGCTAACAGAACTTTAAATGCAAACCCCATCTGAACTTTCTATCCTGACAACAAACAGATTGAATTATTAACCAAAAGTGATGTTAGATAACAGGAATTAGTGATGTTAGATAACAGGAATTAGCTTATTTGCTTAGTTTTAACACATACAGGTTAAGAAGATACAAACCTATTAAAGAAGAAGAACTATTTTTTTCCAGTTTGCAGAAGGGATGTGTGGGTGCTGAGTGACAGCTGCCTCAAAAGAGGGGACCATTCTGCTGTATTCAGCATTGGTGTGGCCTCACCTGGAGTGTTGTGTGCAGTCCTGGGCCCCGCCACTTAAGAAAGATGTAAAGGATGTAAAGGTCTTCCCCTGCCAGAGAGGGAAGGAATGAAACTGGTGAAGACCTAGAGGGATGTCTTAGGAGACATGGCTAAGGAATTTGGGGTTGCCTACTTTGGGGAAAAGGAAGCTGGGCGGCAACCTCATTGCTCTCTACAGCTTTCTGAGGAGGGGAAGTGGAGAGTGAGATGCTGATTTCTTCCCCCCTGGGTTCTAGAGATGGAATCTGTGGGAACAGTCCAAAGCTGCATCATCAGAGGATGTTTAGACTGGAACCTGGAAGCATTTCTTTACCAAGAAGACAGTGGTCAAATAGGGGAACACGCTTCCTGTTGAAGGTGGTTGATGCCCCATGGTTCTCAGTGATTAAGAGACATTTGGGCAA
>VZDJ01007754.1:39627656-39667326 GCA_008694505.1 Cyanoderma ruficeps | reverse complement strand
ATTCCATTCTAAATGTAGGTGTGTCTATAAAATTTCTAATTAAAACCAATGGAAAGAAGCTTTCTAAATTTTGGATATGTTTTGAAATCATACTGTTTTGCTGTGTCATACAAGGAACTGCAAATGGGAGAAAGCATGGAAGATTTTAGGAAGGAAGTGTTGATTTTGCTAGAGGAATACAAGGGAATTCCTGATGCCCTTCCTTCACTGTCTTTATTTTAGGTTTGAAAAAACCTTTCCAGTTCCTCCATTGGAAATAAATGCATAATGTAGGAAGAATTTCTAGGACTCTATCTTCTACAACTGCATTAATAATTTTTTACCTACCTAAACATATCTACGGTTTAAGCTAAAGATCTCCTGGGTGAATATCAGCATGTTGGCATGCTATCATTGAAATACTTTCTCCTACTGAGAAATAAATTATTCATTTGGATATGTCAGCATATGAGCCACTTTGCAGTCCCATTTCAAATTAAATTGAAAGCTTTTATAGAATAACTATTGACGTTAACCTGGTAGGTTCTCAGCAATCTCTGAACCTTTACTTTCTCAGCCATATTACTAACTTTCTCGGAGAAGAAAAAAGCTTTTGTTCCTAAATATGGAATTAGAAGGAAAAAAGGGAAGAAGATGATAGGTTCAAAATTGAGTGTTTTGTTTATTTTTACTGTATAGCTTGTAGTACGTTTTTGATAAAACATTATTAGCAATAAAAATAGCTAAAGCGTGTACAACTAAATTCTAGGACCAGCAGATAAGTAAAATAACCAATATAACAAAAATAACCCCATACATATAAAAAGCACAAGTGTAATTGAAAAGGTAAAACCCCAAACACTTCAACACATAGATGCTCTGGGAGGAGGGAAATTTTAATGATCGAAGGATGGAAAAAACCTGACCTATGACAAGAATATGAGCAGAGGAAAAAATTCCACCTCAACTCTACAAATTTGGTATTAGCTTCCAATTCAAAATTGTGAGCTGGATGGAAGTGGTCAAATGAGAATTACCCCCTTTACAAGCAACTGTTCACAACTTATATAAATGTAGTCAATAGTGAAGGCCCAAGAAGACTTAAAAAACCCCAACAAACGAACAAGAAGAGAAGCCTCACCATGAATCAAGGATAAGAGGATTCCTTCTTTGTCCAGAAGGCAACCAATAAAAACTCTGAAGAGCAGATTTGCTTTTTCAATAGTTTGTGAATGCAATGGAGAGCAGTTAAGGACTAGTCCAAGGTTACAACACAGTAGAAATATCCCACCTTCAGACAATCTCTTTTAAAATATATTCATTGCTCTCCCTGAATTTGCCAAGTTGCATCTAAAAATTTATTTAATGCTGTGCTCCTATCATTGTAATTAAAAGACTATTCCTCTACCCAAATGATTAAAATCCCATTTCTCTAATGCTAAAATACTTCTGTATCTCTTTGGTAAAAGGTGGTAAAATATCATCCCCCTTGTAGATTTGTTTGCTGAGGCTTAACTGAGGCATTGCCAATGAAAATGTAATTAAGAGTCTCTGCCTTTTTTGAGAACAGGTGTGTTTTAGTCAGCATCAGCAGCGTAGCCATACAATTTAAATAAACAACCAAGAATTTTAAAATGCATTACTAGATGAAATTAGTAATAATGTATGAAATTAATAGTCTTTATAAGACGTGTGAAGCAAGACAGCATGAAAATGTTGTATGCAACATGTATTTTTCTCAGAAAGGAAAGAACATGCATGTTTTAAATGCAGCAAAAGGCAGACAGTGTTTGTACCAATCAGACAGAAAACCCATGTTTATGTCAGCAATTAAGGAAAAGGCCTGTTGCACTTCAGGAAGAGCAGACTTGTGGGAAAAAAAGGTGTCTACAATCAAAATTAGCTTTAAAAAACTTTTCCAAAGCTTGGAGAAAATGATCTGATTATATCATCAGCTTATATCTCATATTCTGTCTGGTCTTGCTAGGTATTTTTTCCCTCCAATTGCCTAAAATCAATTGAGATTACTTCTGAATATTTTTCCTGGGTACTTAATCATCTAAAATGACACACTGGGGAGTAAATGGACCTCATGCTCAATTCCACAGAGAACTCAGCTAGTGGGTGGGACAAAATGTAATGGCTAAAGAAAATTATATTCACAATCTCACTGGAACCTTTAGGAGATTAGGGAGTAGTTCTCTCACACGCTGTACATACTGGTTGACACTTGTAGAATTATCCTTGACTTGCCTAAGGAAGACAGAAATTAGGCCTTTGATCTTGTCAAAATTTGAAGTGTTCTCTTAAGCATTAGAACTAATTTAAATCTGTTTTTTCATTTCAAAATAAATTCAGGGTTAGGGTTTTTTAAAAAAATATTATATGTTTGGTTTGGGTTTTTGGTTTTTTTAAACAGTTAAAGCTTTGATGGATACTTCAGGAGGTTGGGAAAAATTACAGTTGCAAGATACGTGGTAGTGAAAAGTACAAGGGTTTTTTGGTTTAATTTTTAAAAGAATTCGTTGACCTGGTTCTACTTAGCATTTCAGTATCCCATTTTCTCTCCTGAACTATGAAATATGGTTTTTTGCTAAATTACGCTAATCTTGTCTATAAGATAAGCAACATCACAAAAAAATAAAAACATATTTTGGAAGTCTCATCTCACTTGCGAAATTTGCCCTTTATGTTGGCAAATGGACATATCATTGAAACTAATTTGCCATGAATTTGGGAGACAGTTTGTGGTTTAATAGATTGGTAATTTAATAGGCTGCAAGGAATAAGGTTGGTTCCGTGCCCCTTACCTAGAATGTCCAGAATATTTTTTATAGTCTTGGATCTTAACAAGAGGAACTTTTGTATAGATTTCAACTTAGAAAAAATCTCAAACCTTACTTATTGACTTTTTGGGTGTCCAAGAATATTAGTAATAAACACTTCTTGCTTATCAGCAAGGTTCTGTGAATGCTGACAAGGTGACAAACATCTGAAGGCACAGGAGAGATAAAATACTTCAAGGTTCAGACATAAAAATAATTGAATGTCTTGTAGTTGAACTTTTTCAGAGGTGCCACAGGCTTCTTTTACTCAAGTCTCCACACTTGGAAAGCCTTTCGGCCTTGCTTCACTGTGGGGAGAATAGGAGAAGACAACTATATTTCCCCATTTTTTTCTGGATTATGTTTCAGTGTTTGTATTCTAGCCCTTGCACTAGGCCAGACAGAGGGATAAACAACAGTTTTAGTAATGTCAGTCACATTCCTCTCTGCTATTCTGAACTACGTTATCTGTCTCAGACCCTTACCTGGTGCAGATTAGGCCTTCAAACAGAGTGGCTGGCCTTCACTGGGTTGTTTCCTGGTCTTCCCTTTATTTTTTTTACTGTCTGTGAGTGGTTTCTCTCTCACTTGAGTCTGGGGTGCAGCTGGTAAGTGGCAGAAAGGGGATGATGTTTTCCATCTCTTACCTCTCTAACCAGGTACATGGAAAGGACTAAACTGTCACCTCCAGACTGAGAAATACTGAATATTACTATATATTTACATAGTGCTTAGTGCCAGGAGACAGGCTCTCAATAGAATCTCTAAAGTATATGTATAATGAATAAGAAATCAAGATACTAATTGTCATGGGATTCTGATCTATTAAGAAATCACATTCCTGAATATTGATCTTTTTTGTCAGATGACTTCTCTTTTCCATTTCTTAACACTATTTCTTGTTTGATTTTCATTTGCTTGTTTTTATTTCTCCTTAAAACTTAACACTGAAATACAATTCAAGACTTATTAAAATGATTTATTTGCACCACTTTAGTTGTGGTCTTATTGGGAAATTGAAGACAATTAAAAACTTATTCTCATTTTGTCTGTGTCTCAGAATATATACCATCCTCTTTCCCTGAAGGCCTTTGCTTTCTGATCGACAAAAGGGGAAAACACAGAAAGTCAATCAAAGCTTCATAAGTAATTAGAAAACACAATAGTTATAATTCCCTGGTCACCCTCTGTAAAAATACACCACTGTGCAGTACAAGACAAAGTATGCAGATTGGGTTGGTTTCACATTACTGACAAGAATATTGTTGAAGGATGAGCATCTTTAGAAATAGATCTTTTTTAGAATCTTAAGATGTTTAGAATCTTCAAGATCTTTTAGATCTTAAGAAACTTTTTAAATACATATGTAACTGATAAATATTATTTAATTTAGACTTAATTCTACTGTTTTTTCTGCTATATCTCTTTCCTTACAATGAAGTATTAAAAACACACACACACAACAAAAATCCCCCCTCCCAATAATAATTTTAAAACAGTCCAAGAAACCATACACAAAAACCCTTGAGATCACAAATCCTATGTCTAGATATAATTCCAATCTCATAGTCAGGCATTTTAACTTGTCCCCACATATCCTCTACACATCTTTTCTATATATACATTATCAACCTGCCACCCAAAATACTTTCTTACCAGTTTTTCTTTCCTCCTAAGCCCTTCCTAAATCCATGCACCAAGTCAATACTAGCACAAAAAATAATGATGTAAAATAAAATTCAAACTGTAAATTTAAATGCAAAGTTAGAAGTTATAGTTGGTAGGATCAAATGAAAATTACGTTTAATTCTTTCAGTCAGAAAAGATATATAACTTTGTAGATATATTTTATTGTGCATTTAATTAATTATGAAAATGCAACGACATTGAGGTTTTGTGAATGAGACAAGTGTGAAAATTAAAAAGTATATAGAATAAGTGAAATAATTCCCTTATGATAAAGAATTCCCTTATGAAAGATCACATTCAAAATTCCCAAGAATCTCTATGTACCGGCAGAAACCTGATTCAGGCAAGTCTACAGAATGGGTGGATATGTAATATACGGTGAATCATTCAGATGTGTATCATCATTTTTAAGTACTGTGTTACTTTGTGCCACTTAACAATGTGTGCACCAGGAGAGGATCCCCACCCTGTTCATGTTCTCGCCATTCAAGTAAAAGGCAATTTACAACTTGTCTGCATTCTTTGAGTTTGTGGTTAAATGAATAATACATTTTCTAAGGAAAGTTTTCCATCAGAAATCCCAACATAAAGAAAACAAACTTTTTTTTTTTTAAAATAACAGAATGTTAACTTTAGAAAAAATTGAAACCAAACCACATTCCCATATAAAACAGTAAAGCATATTTTATTTAAGGGGCAAGGACAAGATTATTTTGAATGGACCTGGACTAAACATTTCAACCAAAGACTCACCAATTCTAAAATAGATGTAGTTGCATGGGGGTATGTAGTTGGATTATTTGTTTTAATTCTAATTCAGCATAAGTTTTTGTTGGACATTTATCTGCAGGTATAATCACAGTTGCCATCAAAAGAACAAAATAATTAGAGTACTACAGATAAGCCAAGGCTGATTTTCTGAGCCCTCATTACTCAAAATGCACAGATAAGGTGTTTTTGTCTGAACATTGAGAAAAGAATGGCTGGACGCAGGAACAAAAGTAGAAAAATGAAGCAGAGGAGGAGGACAAGGAAAGATTTGGATGGAGTAATTTTTTTCTGTTACCTGAGTTTATATAATATCTGAAGAAGAGCCAAAAACGATGCAAAATTTAGACATATATATGGATGTTCATAGCTATGCTTGCCTATGTACAAAATATTTGTGTATGCATATATATTTGTACATTCTCATACATATTTGTTTATCTACATGTGTATAAAAACAAACCAAACAAAAAAACCCACAACCAACCAACCGAAAAACCAAACCAAAAGAACAACAAAAACCCCAGAGAATGGTGCAGAAGCAATTCATACCCCAGTTGGAAGAAAAATAATTTTTCCTGAGAGTGAGCAGGTAATTTATGTCAGTAACCAGAAACAATAAAAATCCTAACAGGTTGCTAAAATGTCCTGAACAAGCTGTGGGAGTCAAACAGAAGCCCTTTGGGGGGTGAAGTATGTATCTGGGTTATCCAGGTCAACTGCCTTATCCTCATCTGACTACACCATGAAGGATGTGTTTACAATCAAATACTGATGTATTTCCTCTTTTGCAGCCACCACTGAATTTGCAGAGATGGCAAAACTGACAGCCACTGTCTTCTAAGGAAATTCCAATTACTAGCAGGTCCAACAAATGCATAATTATGAAAAAAGCTAGAAGAGTAAATTACATGTGTGTCAGAATAAATCATTAATTTTCCAGCTATTTTTTCTGCTTTGACACAGCTCATTTTTTTTAAATCATGACATATGAAAGTGTGAAGAAAAACCATAAAGGATTCTTTTATTAATTTAAAAAGATAGTCCATAGATAGAAAATGACAAGCTGTGTAATAAAATGCTATTCTAACAAAATATCAGACTGATTAAAAATACCAGGGGAACAGAACATTGTTTCATAAGGCCCTCTTTTCCATGTGGATCGTTAGTGTGGGAGAAAATCCTTGTAATTCTTTGCACTGCTCCCACACATACGCCTACACATATCATCACTTGACTTTCAAACTAACAATAGAAGTGTTAGTAGAGCTATCACCATCTGCAGAATGAACTGTGCATTTTTAAGGCTGCAACAGTCTCAGACATTAACAGTAGTAGTCATATAGATGGTAAGTAATACCCTCTTTCCACAAGAACCATGCAGGGGTCAGTGGATATGTTTCCCTATAAAATCACAAACATAAGTTCCTTTGCATTAAAAAAATTAATAAGTTGGAAAATCTTTTTCTATTTCTTGGGTTTAACCTGAGATAAAGGGCATTAATCCAGTAATGGTGGGAGCAATGAGATACTCCAATACAGTGTCACATGTAAATTATTTTGGTCAGTGTTAAAATGACCTTGAAGAAAATCTCACAATGATCAAGTAGTAGTTATTGCAGATAATATTTATGGGAAGTTCAAATCAATAAAGGATTCCTCTCTTTATTACATCTTTTATTTTTTCCTCTTTTTTTTTCTATTTAAGAATTCTGACCCAAAAACAAATTCTGTGGTCATCATTCTTTCACTAAGTGTCTGTATCCTTTGATTATTTAGAAGAAAAACTTAGGATTTCACATTTGAGTTTTCTAACTGTACAATTGTTGCAGAAGTTTTATGGTGCAGAATGCAAGAGTACTGGTGTGGTAACTTAGGCCACTTTTTTCCTTGCTATATTGAAACCATCAAGAAATCCTCAGAGGAAACAAATATTGTCAAAATATTAGAGTTGTGCAGGAAAGGATCGCTCAGAAGTTTGCAAAGATGATTACATAGGGAAAAAACCCCAAGGAACAGAGGACAAAGCCAAAAATCAGGTGACACAATAACAGAACTGGAACATAAACTCAGCTACGAAATCCTAAATTGGTCCAAAAGAGCATCAAGACCAAAAGGCAGCAGAATAACTGATAGCAGACAAGATGGACAAACTTGGACTTTATTCTGATTTTCCTCAACCAACTCCTCCTTGTGTCACTCAAGGTGCATCCTTTGAAAAACACCTGCAGAGTTTCTTTCCAGCAACCTGAGATTTCAGTCTATTTAAGATCTTTCTGGAAGAAAAAGAAATCTGAGGTAGCCTTTGAAAACAGTGTAATAGCTAAAATATTATCCCAGCATCCTCAGTGTCGATTAACAGTAAATCTGAGGAAAAGTTGAAATGTTTCACATACACCTCTTTCAGCTTCAAGTTTAATATTCAGGGATGCCAGTTTGCTCCTAGGAATTCTGCATTTGTTTAACCTGGAATGTAAGGGCTCTTTTATGTTGGGAATGCGTTCTACTAGGGACATTATATATAAGTATTATCCTATATTCCATATAGAAGTGGTGTAAATAGATTGCTCTGCCTGGATCCAAACTGGATTTGGTTGGAAAATTTTGCAGCAGGAAAGAGCAGGGCATGGTTGTATGGCAGTACACACTAATGTAGGCATACAATTTCTGGCCTACAAAAATGTATGCTATCTGCCACTGGAACTTTAGCATAAAGCATTCCCGTGTACTTCATTTGCAGACTAACACTCCAGGATGATGAATGTGGCTGTCAGGATTACTTGAATTTAACTGAAAGTATAAAAAGATTGAAATCCACCAATTTCTAATCACGCACCCCAAAACATCCTTGAGAATCTGCGTGTTAGCGATAATTTATCAAATCTGAAGTTCTTTTCATCCTAACTCAAAAGCAAAAACTCTTTTTTTCTGAAGAGTATTAAGGTTAAAAAAAACCCTGTAGCTTTCAGGATCTCCTGAACTGGGAGATAGGNTGTCCTGTCCTGTCCTGTCCTGTCCTGTCCTGTCCTCTCCTCTCCTCTCCTCTCCTCTCCTCTCCTCTCCTCTCCTCTCCTCTTCTTTTTTACTTTTTACTTTCTGAACAGTTTTTTTTTCTCTATTATATCTAATCAAGGAATGAAAACACTTCACTGTGTCCTTAAGCATATTTACCAAGAACAAAAAGTCTGTAATACATGTGAAGAGCTTAGCAACAACACTTGTTTTGAGAGATGTGTGTATGGAAACTTACACTGCCCTGAGAGGTCTTTCTTACAGCTGGCATTACTTTGAAAAATTGTGTTTCATTTGGCTGCTACAATGTGGTGTACTTGATAAAGAAGGCATGCAAGTGCTATCAAGGTTATCTTGAGTTCACCCATGTGCCAATCCTCTTTCAGCTGACCTCTCTCTTCACTGCAACACGATGTTTCCTCTACGCCCCTTTTTGTTTAGGTTTCTCGAAAAGTCAGCCAGCTAATGATGTGTTGAGTGAACATTACAGCAATGCAATACATACATAAATTCATACATTTATATGTGGGAGGGGTAGGTTTTATAAAATTAAAATGCAAAACCTTTCATTCTTGAAGCATAATAGCTGTAATAGCCAAACAAGCCCCATATTCTTTACTGCTCATTCTCATCTCCATTTGTACCAACACTTTTTATACAAAATGAATAATATTATTTCTTTTCCAATATAAGACTATCATTTACCAAATAAAGCCATTTTGAAAATTAGTAGTTATCAGTTTCTTGATATGTGGATATGACTGAAAGTTAGGAAGGTGAGCAATAAATGCTATGTTGAGCAAGCATAAATGAAAACATATTCTGAGGAGTTATATGGAAATCTTGACTGGAGAGAGATGCTGAAATGCTAGTTTTGGGAATATTCACATTATGTTCCTTGCCCCGTCTTATTATTTCATATCTCCAATAGTAATTGTCCCAGTAATATTTTCACTAGTACATATGGTTGATTTTCTCCAGAGTGTCTTGAAGCAACATTTAATCCAGAGACCTCAGACTCAAGCTGTCCAGAACACAGCGTGCCTCTGTCCTTACACAGACAGGCACTTTGGTTACCAGTCATCTGGGCATTCCCAGTGGAAAGTTGATTTCTGAGACCTGTACCTGCCATAGTCAGAAGAGTGAGGTCTACCTGCTACAGTGAGGTTTAATGTGATTTTCCTGTTGGTAGCCTTTTAGAATAGGGCTAAACAATTTTACTGCCATTCTGTGCTTCTCAATCTCAATAGCAGCAGTTATGGGGTTTTTTTGACTATGGCATAATTGATTTTTGCCTGCTGAATAGTGTGTGATAAGCCACCACCTTCTGCCCCTTGAATAAGCTGATAGAAAAGAAAGTAGAGGTAAGCAAATGTAGTTATTATTGTGGATAGGAGGATGGTTTTGTCATTAAGGTGAACCTTATAAGACTTAGATTCAATAACCAAATCATGTGCAAATCTCTTAATTCTAAGTAAATCAAATGGTTGTCAAGGAATCCCGCAGGAAATTCTGGTTGGATATTAGGAACAATTTCTTCACTGAAAGAGTAATTAAGCGTGGAAACAGACTGCCCAGGAAAGTGGTTGGGTCACCATTCCTGAAAGTGTTCAAAAATATTTTAATATGGCACTTGGGAGCATGATTTAGTGGTGAAGATATCAGTGATATTGCATAGAAGGTTGGACGTGATGTTCCTAGAGGTGTTTTCAAACCTTAATGACTCTATGATTACACTGACTCATTCCCAGAGGGAAGTCACTGGAAGGAAAAGGACTAGGAACACCCTGATGAAAGGGAGTTTCACAGATGAAAGTGTTTCTCCTCAGTGTAAGATGCTTAAAACAGAGACAAATAAACTCAGATCTGCTGGCTGTGGCAAGAGCTGGATGGACCCAGCTGAGAGAGGCTCAGGTCCCTCACTCATTGGACAACTTTCTGTTCAAATGAGTTCAGTGTTGAACAAAGACTGCAAAAAAAATCCCCTGGGACAGAATCATAGAATAGTTTGGGTAGGAAGTGACCTTAAAGATCACCTAATCCCAGCTGCCCTGACATGGATGGAGAAACTTTCCACAAGACCAGGTTGCCCAGAGCCCCATCTAATGTGGCCTTGAACGCTTCCAGGAATGGGAACAGCTTCTGTGGGAAAACTGTTCCTGTGCCTCACCAACCTCACATTAAGAATTTCTTCCTAACATCAAGTCTATTCCTATTCTCAGAGCTGTATCAGCTAGAGCTGTGTGAAAAGTAACCTACTGCCTTATGCATTTATTTTAGAAGTATAATTGGATGGAAGTACAGAAAAGTGATGTAAGTTTCAAACAGAAGCTTATGGCTTTGTAAAGCCAAGAGCAAATACTTGATTTAAACTTGCAGTCATATTTTTATCTGAGGGAAAACATAATTAGAAAGAAAGATAGAGTATAACTCTTGTTTTAATAAACTATATTTCACATATGCTTTATAATTTGAAATGTTACACCATATTTGAGTAACTCAAGTGGGATCAACTTTCATAATTATCTAAATCAACTTGACATGTCTAGGGATCAGAATTTACATAACTAACTGAGGGAGTTTAGGTTTTATTTTTTTCTTTCATATCCGTGATCAGTACAAAGGGCAATAGAATATTTTCAAAGTGCTTGCTAGTCTGAAACAGCTTGCTAAAAAAGGAGAAAAACATGCAGTTTAAACAAGATATAAGTGGTATTTAAGTTATAAAAATATTGACTGCATACCCATGTCTTTGAAATTTAGATTTAAGAAAATATTCAGACAGGTTTATGAAAACGGTTAACTCCAGCAGAAATAGAAATTGTTAAGAAGTAGTTTATAAAGAAGATTTATGTCAATAATCTGTTAATTAGGAAGGAGCACCTGACTTTTTTGTTAAACAGAGAATTTTTACAATGCAAGTTTAACATTCCTATTTAGAAATTAAAGTCCCATTTGCACAGGATGGCGAAGGAAAAATCAATGTAGTCAATGAAGTATAACCAATGTAGTCTGTATTGCATCTGAATCTCTTCCAGTGGTGAATAAGAAAAGGTGTTAACTTCAGTCAGGCACCAAAATTTTGCCTGAAGAGCCTGGTCATCTGGGTAAAGTATGTCATCAGAGAAAAGAAATGTGTCATATCCTCCTGTATCTGAAGCTATATTAGAATAAGAATATGTAATACAGAAATTTCAAAAATCTAGCAGACTAATGCATAAATATGAGGTATTCAAGAGCAAAAACTGGCATGCATTCTGTTTAACAAAAGTAGAAATAGAAATGAATATTTCTTCTAATATATATGTATACTATTTATAATATTCTGGTCTAGAACAGAAATGCTTGCAATTGGGTGCTTACTGAAATGATGTCTCAAGGTGATGTCTTTTCATTTTAACTATTAACTGAAGCCCTTTCTACCCTATACTAGCCTGAAAATTAATTGAAAATCCCAACATATTTTGTCTATTAAGACTTACCTTTCATTTTAAATAGAATGAATACACACACACACACACACNGAGGATTCATAATAGTTTCAGGTAAATATTACATTTTCTTCTAATACTGGTCATAAGATTAAATTATTTGCAGAATTACATATTACATATTCTTCTGGCTCATGTACATGGAAACATGAGCTTATGATTTTCATAAGGCAAATGTAAAACGAAGCAAAGCAGACTTAAAACACCTTTGTATGAACAATGGATTCTCTCCATGTGCAAAACAACTGAAAAACAAACAAATAAAATACCTGACAAAAACAGCTACAAATTATTGCCAAAAATTTTCACATCGTCATGGCAGAGGAAGGTTGATCAGGAACACCATTTTCAGAATATGATAAAGGATAATACTTTGAATGTTTAATAATAAATATCAACATACGTACATGAGAATCCCCTGTCCATCTTTATTTTTTAAGATAGACATGCATTACTACTGAAAAATGCAACTCATGTATTGACTATATAAGGTCTCAAAGCAAGATTTTGCCCAGATATTTGCCAACTTAGCAATCCTCCATTTCTTTTGTGTGCTTAATTTGAAAATAATGAGGTTTTCAGACAATTACAGAGGTAGGCATCATGATGTATGAAAAAACTGATTAAATTGATTAGATATCGAAAGGAATCCATTTGTGTAACTTCTATAAGGAAAGGTAGGGGATTATTATGATATCTACTTTTAAAAACCTATTGAAACCATATTTAAGAAAAACCTTGGTTATTCATATGTGTTTACAAATACAGGCAAGAAAACCCTCTATAATAACTTTGTGAAATTATTAAAATGATTTTTTTTCTTTCCTCATATACTATCAAATGCAGAGTCAAGTTAACATAAATTACTTTTATGATCTCTTCTACTATTGCAGGATTATACTTACAGATGTACAAAATTTACATGAACAGAATTCATTTATTTTTAGACAGAAGTTTTCAAGACTTAAAACAGTTTCTCAGGAAATTTTATAACAGACTGATTTTGACTTCATATTGAAGATTTTCTTTAAGAGATTAAAAAAAGATTTATTTATTTCATGTCAGCATTAAAAATATCAGTGACTTTTTCTTTGACTGCAGCCTTTCCAATATCTTTTCCAATTCTCATTAAGAGTAAGAAAAGATATACTCGATAAAGCTACATTAATTTTTATTAAAATACTTACACTTGTATCAAAGCAATAGATGCATTTTACTTGCTCTGAAATGCTGGAAAAAATTAGTACTAAATATCTCTTGTGTTGAAGTTACATCTGTGAAGAACAGATATTAACTAGCAGTTTATCCATAAATATGTAAATTTTTAGTTCTCAATTATTTGATTGAAAAATATCAGACGAAACTGTATGTTAGATCATTATCGCTTGCCAAAACAGAATTTAGATTGCTGAAATTTAGACTGAAAGTTTATTGCAGTCAAAGTAAAGAATTTATCTAGATGTAAATAAATATAGTTCATTTGAATGAAACCTACCTATGGAAATTAACTACCTAGACTATAAGGATAATTACTACCCCGTATTAAAACATAAAAAGAAATGCCTATTTCTTACTGGAAATAAAAGATCATTGACTATGACAGATGTGAAACACGGTTCATTTAATCAGTATTTACTTGTTCAAATACTTTTAGTTTGTTTAACAATAAATGACACACTGATAAATGATTTAAATAATTTGCTCTGTGTTGAGCATAATAACATTGCATAATAATGCATTCTAGATACGTGTAGTAAATGAAATTTTGTTTTAAATTGCTTCTCCAGGGTTTAATGGTGTAAATGCCACTGAAAACTGAAGTATCTTCCTAACTGACCCCATCACTAAAATAGTGATGAGGAAACTTGGTGGATGTTCAGGTATTCTGATGAGGAAGGGTTTATCTGGTTATAGAGTTCTTTCATATTTGACTCTCACCTTCACATGTGGAAAGTTGGATTTAGGTATCATCAATGTAGGTGTGGATACAAGTGTGTGCAGTCTTTATGCCTTCAATGCCATCAGTGAAAGAGGTACTCAATTTATCCAAAAGGCATTTGCTTAAGTGGCTACTCAGGTATCACCTGTATATAAATGAATATTTTCCTCTAGGATCTATTGACAACCATGAACAACCATGATTAGATCTCCACTGGGAATAAGGAGAGGACAGATATGCAGGGGCATAACCGACACTTACACCCAGAAACCTAAACTCAGGGTGCAGAATCTTAGTAAAACTGATTGAGAAGAAAATTACTGTACTCCCCTCAACCCCAGCTATGCAATGGTTATTAACCTGCCTCCTGGAAAAAAAAAAATTAAAAACCCAAACCAAAACTAAACAAAAAACCCCAAGCTAACCAAATGTGCAATGACTCTTTATGTTAATAAAATAAATGCACCTGGTTCAGTGTCAGAGTAGATAATGTAGAAATAAACTAACTGTCCTTCCCTACCTTGTTCAGTCCAAGTCATAATGTGACCATGAGTTTGTTCGATTCTCATCACCAAATTACACTTTGGAAAGAGCCACTTTAAACAAATCTGTTGTTATCTAAACAAGAATGCTGAACAATTTCAATGAAATAATAGTTGAATGGCTATTTCTCAGTTTAAAAATGCAATATCACAGTCACAGTGTTATTGCCCTGATAATATGGGGAATGTTTAAAGAGAAGAGATTTAATATCTGTAAGGATCTGGAGATAAAAATCTCTATTGAAGTAATTTGATATTGCTGAATACAACATCAAAACTATCTAGGAGCTTTATTTACAGATTAAGTGACAACTACTGAACAAATCTCATCTGGAAAGGGTGATTGCTTATTAGCTAAACTATTTGTTTTCAGTGATTGAAAAATTGCTTAGACATAAATAGATAAACCTATAATGTAATTGAAAGAATAGAGATCTGGTATCTTCTTAGGATTTTCATAAAAAATATTCCCTTGTATTTTTTTTTCATGTAATTTCATTTAAATTTAATTTTTTTCATCATAGAGATAATTTCCTTGTCACTCTTCACAATTTCACATACTGAGCTACAGGAGGAATTGCTGTCAACAGCATTTTCTTTTAATGTGGCATATTTAAACAGGCTGGTGTTTTAGTTCTTGTCTGAGTGAATATGAATCTCAGTTGCTTAGAGAACACACAATCTCGTATGTAAATTGTGCATTTATTAGAAGACAGCTATAAATCTGTGTATACTGGGTCTTAATTTTTAAATGCTGTTATTTTAACCATTCTCAAATTACATAAATAAGGCAAATAATTCAGAGTTAGCTTCAACAAAGTTGTACTCTCTACCAACTGATCATTTCTCTCACAATCTACTGAAGAATACACACAAAAAACGGAATTTGTTATTTACTGGCTTGATTTTAAAACATGTTTTGCTTGATGTGGTCCTTTGTAGCTTTATATTTTCCCTTATACTGCCAGGAGTAGAAGTCACCTCAAATTTCCCCAAGTTTAAATGACTGGACACTGGGCAGAAGAATGTAAAGTCCATTATGCATAATAGGTAACCAAGTTTCCAGAAGTAATCACTGTCTCCTAAAAAATAATTAAGATAATGAAGTAGGCTACTGGAAGCCTCACAGAATTTGGAAAAGGGTCTTTTATCTTATGATGCTCTTATTCCTGTAATCTTGATGATTTTTTTTTCTCTCCCATAGTGCTTTCCCATAGAAGACAAAATGTGACTGGGTCAACTACAGGAGTAGTGAAGAAGGCAGGCACAAGAAGTAAGTGTTTGTCAAATTCTTCTGTTTCTATAAATGTGAATTGTTGGAAACAACTCACAAATAAATGTTGCTCAACATTTCAACCAGCTTTACAAAGGTACTGTTCATGATCCATACTTCCTTTTACAAAAAACTTACAAGCTCTTAGAAAGAATATATTTAAAGTAGTATGTGAAAATACTCAGGTAGAATGGCTTTTAGGAATGTAAATATGCATACTTACATTAGAAAATAATTTGTTATAAACAACTCAATCATTCTAAGTAATAAATTATTGCAAAATCTCTTTGCAATCATCAACAAGACATATGTCAATGGCCTAATACAGATTTATTTTACTCTGTGTGATAAGAATTTTCCTCAAATTTTGTCTATATAAAGAATGACTAAGCGAAACTATTTATACTGTGAAACATTTTTTGATATAAATTATGAAGCAGAAGAAGAGACAGGGAAATTCTGCTGTCCTTATCTTGTGTCTTAGAGGCTTGCTTTGAAATAAGCAATAGAATTTTGTTTTTCTTAAACTAAATATCACTGAAAATAAAACATTTTCTTTCCAAATGTCCCTGTTAAGCATTTGAAAATTGCCACACTCAAACTCTCTATCTCTACTCAAAATTAATTCTGACATGTGGCAACACCTAGTTTCTTGAAATCCAGTGACAAACCAGGACAAGAAATCTGTCAAATAACGAACATTGCTTCTTTAAATTGCCTGCAGCTACACACAGATCTGCACTTGGAGGAGAGCACGTGAGTGCACAACAAGGCTTGCAGGCTGGATGGTGTGAGCAGATGTTGGACAGCTGCAAATGGCTGGTACCCATGGTAGCCTGTGCTCCTCCTACTCACATTTCAATACAGGCGAACTCCAAACTTAGTGCCTAAATGGTAAAATGTACCCTTTGCTGTTTAATTCCATTAATAAGGGAATAGAACATTTTTGAAGACAGGTGCCATGAGACTCTGTAAACAGCAGGAATACCCTTTAAGCCAATGTTCACATGACTACACCTCTCTTAATGCAGTCTTCTCTGCTAGGGCAGCCTGGACATAGACATTAAAAGAGTATTTTGGGAGATACTCTTCTTGAATTAATGTCTAAATATAACATAATTGAATAAAGGTTTTTTTGTTTTCTCCTCTGCCAAGCAGAGTTCAAATGCATTGGCTGCCTCTTACAAGACCTGCAAACACAAAATAATTTTCAAACTGAACATGTATAATATGTACCGTCTCTGAACTGCTCTTCTGCTCAACAATATATTTAAAAATTTAAGCAGCATACACACAATCAAACTTAAGCAGTCAATGATCTTAGTATGCCTTGTAACGATGATATGTGGTTTCTCTGAAATTCCTTTGTACTTCTGCAAGAAACCCCATTTTTGGAACAGCAATAAAATGCAGCACATTCATTGTTCAGCCTGCAGTTCAACACACAGGTGAAGTGAGGCACTAACTCTTCAGTGAGGTTAGAGTTGTTTACATGCACCTACATTCTTCACATAACTGACAGAGCTGCAAGCACTCAGTTTACACAGTGCTAGTTATGCATTTTGTGGAGGAAAAAGAATTGAGAGAATATAAGATTACTTTTAAAGGTGCCTTTTCAATGCCAGAATAATATGAAAGGAAACAAGAAAACTTCAAACCCACCATCAACAAATAAAAAACCCCAAAAAACTATGCAACTTTAAAATAAGAATAAAGTGGGCAAGTGTATTCCCTTGAGATTTATTTTTGATGACTGAATTACATTCTATCTCACACCAACCTGTAAAATATACTTCTGAAAAAATATTTTGTGTTCAGAAAGCATTGTGGAGATTACTTTGAATAAAACATATGTTCTTTTCTTCTTGCAGGTAGGATACAGGAAAAAGAATGAAACAATGTCCCCAAGAGCCAATTTTTGAAAAGCGAAACACCTGTAGAATGTTCTGATTTTGCTCCTGTTTCTATTCTCCTACTGATCCTCTTTTATCTCATCCCATCCTTAAGCCAACTTATAAATTAGCAGTTATAAAGTAAACAATTCGTATTTAATTCAATTTAATGAAACTGAATTCAATTTAAATAAGGTGGCAGACATGCAGGATATATGCAAAACACTTTTCATGCATGCTCTTGCCTGCCTGTAAGATAGCCAGAAGTTACTGGGGCATTTGGCACTGTGAGATTTACTGGCACAAAGTAATTCACTCCATCCCAGTTTGTGGGCACAAAGCAGTACAAAGACATTCCTAATTACCCCTCAAAGTGTCAGTCTGGAAATGTTTTGAATTTTCTGATGGGCATGTACCCCATTTGTATAATTTAATTTTTATTCCTAAAGTGTATGTATTCTTCATACAAGACATAATTTATACTATCTTAATAGCATAGCTCAAGGCATCCTGGAGATTGGTTTTGAAACAGAAATTGATGGAAGGATAGCTTCTTATGAGAAAGTGGTATAATTCCAGCTGACTGGAGGTACTAGGACCTAGGACTAGGTACTAAAGCTCTTCTTTGCATTATAGAATTTTCCGTTCATTTTCAATCATCTTTTGGTATATAGCATGGGGTCTCATGATTGGTAAAAACCCCCAACCAACCAGAATTAAACAAAATGGCTGAAGCAAAGAAAAAAATGCTTTGACTATGAAACTCCATGTATTTGAAAGAACCTTTCTAGAACAGTGATGGGGAGCAGTTCATTATTCTTCCTTATTTTGACAAATCATATTTGGTTGCTCTATTGTAATTTTCGGGAGTCTCATTCCCTTCTCTTCTGCTTCTCATTCCTGTCACTATGGAAAACATAGTCTTAAAATTTCCCTGGGATATTTCAATGAGTTGTCTTTGTGACTGTCCACTTGTTGATGGAATGCAATTCTATGCAGGAAGTAAACAGAAGGAGAGAACAAACTGCTCCTTCGGATCATTTACTCACGTCTGGAAGGCACAATGCACAGCTCCACACAGTAACTATTTCCCTATTTCTCTTATCTCACCACTTGCTACTGATAAAGAAGCAGTAAATATTTCCTCTGGTTATAGATTTTTTTTCTCGTTTTTTTTAGTGAAGAACACTTTCTACTTTGGCATTATTCCACCTATATATCCTGAAGTAACTTTATCAAAAATGGTTTTCTTGTTAGTTTGTTTATTTACACAGTAGAGCACATAATTTCATATTTTCATTTAGGGAACATGGAACAAAGAAGTGAATTTTTCCTCATCTTTGTTTGTTTTCTTGGTTTCGGTTTGTTGGGTTTTGGGCTTTCCTTTGGGGGGAAGTACTCTGTAAGTTCATTTAATCTGTTTAGGAAACTGTGATTGTGGACAGGCTTGTCTAAATGTTTTTTGTCATTTGCTGCTTAGAATTGAGCCAATCAAAATTAAAAGAAGAAGAGATCATAATTCTATCCGTAACACAGAATGTGATGGATTTAAGGAAAATGCACCAGCAGCAAAATCTAAAAATGGAGGAAAAGACAGTTTAGAATCTGGAAGATTTATATCAGGCAGAATGAACTTGCAGCTACAGAAAGACACTGACTTTTTTTACTTGTTTCTTGCTAAAGTGCTCCAAATTTACATGTTAAGCTTTTGAGAGATGGAGAAGCTATTGCTGGGAGAAGAAGAGTGGGAAATTACTGAAGGTTTTTTTTGGAATTAGAGTGAACAACCACAAAGAGTATCAGAAAAGGAAATTTCTCTCTTAAGAAAATATTGTTTTCGGCAAAAATCTGATTCCTGGATGTCAAAGAACTTTGATGCAATCTTTATCTCTATAATTCAGGTCCTGGTGATCAAAGGTTTAGTTTGATGCCACATAGCTCTTCAACCGTGGCTCAGTTTTGGTGATAAAATTATAGCTGCGGTGTGAGATGTGCAGGGTGAAGTCCCGCATAATGGAAAAAACACAAAACCACAAATGCATCTAGTTGCTGGGAGGGTATTTATGTCCTTACAGATTCAAAGGGAAAAATACAGACATGAAATACATTGTGGAAAAAATAGGTAGAATTCAAAATCACCAAGTCTCAGCATCTCTCAAGGGGAATTCTTTCTCAGCTGATCTCCTGGCTATCAAAGGCTCCATGGCAATCTCACTGGCAGTGGGTCACAGTATCAATCCTTAGCTTACTGTCTCGTTAGCTGTGTGTATTTCTGTGTGCTCTTACCTTAGCTGCGTTCTGCTTGGGAAGTTTTTCTCTGCATGCCTGCACAGAAGGAACCTGGTGGGTGAGTGCTGCAGTGCATCTACTGGTGCTCTCCTAAATATTTTACAAGGCCTAGAATATTTAACTGGCAATAAATGACAACTTCCATAAAGCATTTTTGGTTGATACAATGGTCAGAGGATTTTTATGCCAAGTAATACAGGAAACTACCAATTACAATTGTTTCATTTGTTCAGTTCTGGACTAGGACATCCAGATGTAAAAGCAATTGAACTCATTTTTTTACACTAAATTTCAACCAGTCAGCTGTAAATGCTAATGCATGCATTCTAACTCTTAAATGTGAGTGGAAAATATTTATGGGATCACTAAGGAGCACACATGCCTGTCTGCATTCTTGGATACACACACAGAGTAGCTTTAACCTTTGGTCTCACAACAGAGAATCTCACATAGTTCACATCAGAAGTAGTTTCTGCCTTAATGCAACTGTCCATCATAATTTTATTTTCATAAATAAAAGAAAAGTCCTCATTAATTTATGTATGTATCTCTTTTGCATGTCTGTCGTAAGTCCCCCCTCCAGTCCTTCTCTCCAATGCTAGGAGAAGCTGCTGATATTGTCTTGATCATTTTTTCAATGTTGTTTCTACATCTGTTTGAACCCTCCCAACCCTCTAGCTTCCTAACCTCTAGCCTCCCAAACATCTCCTCACTTTTTAAACTGAAAACTTCTTGAGGAAGTTAAATTTAACACTGCGAAAAAGAAACTATTGATGGTATTTATTAAAAAAAAATTCTCAGTTTACATTTTGTAGTGTTCATTCTTTCTTGACACCATTCTTTCTTTCTTGACACCATAATTTTCCCTGATAATCCATCTCTTTGGCTCCTGCTCCGTTGGTTCACACATATTCTTCAGAAATCCTACATGCTATGAAGACACTAATTCTGCAGATTGAAATTTTTTATTTGGAGCAAACAAAAATAGCCATGTGAACAATTCACAACTGTCCACCTAGAATCACTGAGGCTGGAAACAACCTCCAAGATCATCAAGTCAAACTTCTGATTGAATACCACCATGCTCACTAAACCATATCATGAACTGTTATGTTTCCTCTATTTTGAACACTTCCAGCCATGGTGGCTTCACCATCACCATGGGCATCCGGTTCCAAAACTTAACCACTCTTCCAGGGGAGAATTTTTTCCATAAATCCTACCTAACCCTCCGCTGGCTTACCATGAGACCATTTCCCATTGTCCTGTCTCAGTCTGGAAGGAGAGTCCTGTCTCTCCACAGCCTCCTTTCAGGCAGTTGCAGAGAGCAATAAGGTCTCCCCTGAGCCTCCTTTTCTCCAGGCCAAACACCCTCAGCTCCATCAGCTGCCCCTCATCAGACTCCAGACCCTTCCCCAGCTCTGTTGCCCTTCCCTGGACATGTTTCAGCCCCTCAATGCCTTTCTTCTAGTGAAGTGCCCAGTACTGGACACCATACTCTTGTGTCTTCCTTTTTCCTGCTAACCTTAGATACAGGTTTATCCAAACTTGGCTTCTATTATTTTGTTGTCTAGTATTATTTATCATAACTCTATTTCTAATTCTAGTTTACATGGTCTACTAAATATATTCATTACAATTGAATTCTGGTGAATGCTGTCAGCCTGAATCACTCTGTCTTACCTCCTAAGTGCAAAGAGAATTTTGCATGAAACCCTGTTTGCAAGGGAAGTCTCTGCTCATTATTCTGCTCATGCTTGACCCTTATGAATGGTATGTAATTATAGTTACCACAAAAAAGAGTGAAATATGTACAAATATCTATATATACATATATATGTGTGTCTATGTTTAAGCAGTAAACACAAATCCACATGATTACACGGCCAATGCAATTCCTTGTTCATAGCTGCTGTTATTCTATTAATTTCTGTTCTTTCAACATGTGTTGCTGTGCCCTTTGAAGCAGAAAAAATATTTTCTTTTTTATTACTACAAAACCAAATCCAGAACAGTCTCCACTTTTGTGTCAATCTCTGGATGCTATAAACACAATAATAAGTTAATGGAGATGCCACTTGGGGGTGGGAAGCTCATCATTTACATATGTAAATTTAGGAAAGGGAAGGATTTAGCCATATGAGTAGTTAAATCAATTTGCAAGAAGGGAAGGTATCAAACAGCTGGTGTAGAAGTAGCTATCATAATTTTCCCAGGAAAAAAACCCAACAAACTGTTTTATAATACGTGTTGTGGTTTTGCAGGTGATTTGGCAATGAAGAAAATGTAATTTTCTCCAATGAACTGTGTTTTATGTGTTTGTCTGTTGTTATATCTGTTGAAAGATAATCACATTTTTATTTACTCTGACCATTTCTATTATGGGGATTGTTAAGTGTATTTATTTGCAAGCAATGCCATTTTTCCCTTTCTTAAAAAAGGCAATAACATATCAGCAATATCATATTACACTTAAATCTTTTGAGTTACTGTTGCAATATCAACCTTAAATGTCTGCTACACAGATTAAATCATCATAGTGCAATTGGCTCTAGTTGTATACCTATTTATTTCTGTAGGTCTGAAAGAAAGAGGAAATGTTACCATCCTTTATGTTTCGAGTCTGTTATTCAGCTTTGCTCTGCTGTACTTGTTTTGGATAGCTGTAGGCTCTGGTTTTCACCTAAAACTTTTTTTTTATGTGAAGGATGGCTTTTTTAAGGGACAGAATAACAAATGATAGCAATCTAAACTAATCCCATGGTCTAATCCTTATATGGAAATGTCATTCATGGATCAAAAAAAATCAATAAATAAATTACATATATTAGAACTGGCCAGAGGCTGTTTCTTTTCACCGTTTCAAGAAAGTGTTTGTTTCAAATATTTTGGTTTTATTTTATTTGTTTTGTTTTGTTTTCATCCCTGCCCCTCTAAAAAAAACCCAAACCAACACAAACTAACATTCCTATATTCTCATAAAATGGAATATATTTGAAGTGTACACCTCCAGATTAATAAAAACAAACAACTGAAACCCAGTGTTTTCACTCAGTTCTTTCATGAGGAGTGACATAGGGACTTTGATTTGAGCCTCAGACACTTTCTCTCTTAAACCTTGTTGAGCATCATGAGCTTTCAATGCTCAACAACTTATCCTCAGCGTATTTTGATGAAAAGGTATTTCTTCAAACATCCTTCCATTTGTGCTAGTAATCTGCTACTACTTCTCTTCTACAGAGAAGAAAACCTCATTCTTTGAGTGATGAAAAAACCTAAGAAAGATTTCTCCATGTTTCTTTCTTGATTTTGAAAAACACAGAGGATTGTGACTGGATTAATTACAGCCTCCAAAAAAAATTACCAGATTACTGCAAGTGGGCCAAACTGCCCTCACAATTATCTTTCTGTCAAATACTTCAAAGTCAGTTAGTTCTTTGTGAAGAGAGTTTGATTACTGAAAAATAGACTTCTAGTTCCTACAAGTAACAACAAAATAGGTATTTTGGAAAACCTAATTTCTTAAGGATAACAAACTGTTTCAAGTGTCATTCTGCAAAAGAAGTAAACACTATTATTTTTACAACTTGAGAAGGTTAGGTTTAGCAACAGAAGATACATTATAGGATTAGCCAGGCTTTGTCAAACTGTGTGAGTGATAAAAGGTTTGCACAGAAGGATGGATGCATTTGTGCTCAGAAGTATAAAGGACTTAGCAATAGTATTTTTTAAAATTAAAAACGTGCCAGTTTTTGGCAGTGACTAGTAACTGCAGGTATATTTTCAGAACAAAATATTCATGGAGAAAACAGAATAAAAATCAGGAAAATAAAAATTACTCAAAAGAGAAAAACAAAAACCCAGACCAACTCAACCCGACACAAACCCTTCCCTCCCTCAAAAGAAGAAAAAAAGAGAAATGCTTATACACATAATCAGCATGGAACATTTCAGGACTTTGGCCAGTCATGAACATGTTTGAATAATGAATACAGAAGCAAGAATTATTACTTCCAGCAACAACAACACCACCACTATTCTTGCTGGGTTTTTTGTTTTTGTTTTGGGAAATAGTGTTGCTTTGTGATATGGAAGGTGGTTAGTCCAGTAGAGTGAGCCTGGGGAGTTATTTCAAAGTGCTCTATTATTCAAATATACAGATTTCTGATAAAGGGAAAAAAAACCTATGATCAGCATTTCCCATTGTGTTACAGGGAGATGGCCACAGCTACAACTTACATGTATTCATACAAAAGACACAATTATTCTTTCCTTGAAGTTACACTGGTCCAATAAGAAATTGCATGCCTGCTTTACTTCTGACCTGGCAATAAGGAAAATTAGTGCCAACCAATAAAACTGTCTGGAGAGCGAAATGTTAGTGCTAATGACATGACATTCATGTTATCAGAATTACTGAGAGTTTTATTACTGCTGTTTCTAGCCTTCTTTTGATAGATATGAGTAGTGGAGTTGCTCTATGTGTGCTGCTGGAAAACACCTGATTTGCTTGCATCTCAAGGAAATCCAAATAGTGCATTCTGAGACTACCCTGTGATGTGTACGAAGATGAGTGTGAAAACCAAGTGGTTTGCTTCAAATCGTATGTTTGATACAAGGCAAAATACTAATGTAGATGAACCTTTGTCTTTTAGAGCATTTCCATCTCTTATTAAAAACATCCAGTTTTCAGAAATGTTGTCAAAATTGCTAGAAATAACTTTTTAAAACATCACTCATAAACAGAACAATTTCTTGTAGTCATAGTTACATGGCAGATGCAACAAATATGCTGTTCTCAGTCTTCTTCCAGGGTAGAATCAACTTTAAGGGAACAGAATTTGTAATTATCCCTAATTATTTTATGAAATAACACTTCTTATTGTCTCACTGTCATCTTACGCCATTTTGGAATTCACGCCCTAATTAAACAAGGATCAACTACAGAAATAAAATTTTAAAGTTTTGCTTAGCCTTTACTCAGGTAACTGCAGAAGGCAAAAGATCAGAGAAAGAGTTCGTTGTCCTTTCATGCTACTTCCATTGCTAGGTTTTGCTTTCTTTATCTTTTTCTTCTTGCAAATGCAATAATATTTTTGATAATTTTTATGGGAATTTCCAAGATATATTTTTATGAATGAGCTAGAAAATGTGTGGAATTTTTATTTCTTAAGAAAAGGAAGAGATTGATAAGGATCAGGTTATGACCTTATTATTTATTTCATAGCAGGCAGAAATCAAAGCTTGCAAAATTCCCCGTCACTGTGCTAGCTGAAGTATCTCAGTGTAAAGCCCACATGTGAAAATGTCAGAGAGCAAAATGTACTATGGGAAAGAAGAATAAATCTGTTTAGCTCAGACCATCAACATGTAGCATAAAGAGACCAATTCTGTGTGAACCTTCCTTCTTCTTTATAACCACCCAGTTATACCATGCTGGATCAATATTTCTTCACTGCAATTAAAATGTGCTGAATTATTGCAGATAGTATTCTGATCCAAGTGACTAAGAGTTAAATTTCTACATTGGCTCTGGGGCAGAGCACAACATGTTATTAACTTCTTAGGCAACTCCAGAGTATAAGAAAACTTGCCCAGAGAGGACATGCAGAGTAACAGTCTTCCTTGTCATGCCTAGAATACAAGATTAGGGCCAGACTCAGCAGGAAAAAGATTAGTTAGTGATCTTAAATCTTGAATGAAATGTCTACTCACAGGTTTATATCAAATTCTAGCCAGATAATTTCAGTTCCAAGGTACCTTCTGTTCAACAGGGACATTACTGAAAACATGGCTTTTTTTTTTCATTGATTCAGTGGTTTGACATGATACTTTTGAATCAAAAATGAACCTCCTGGTTCTTCAGCTGCTGTGTTGTTACTGTCACTGACAGTCCTTGGATTTATTTCTGTGGACTAATAAGGAGGAAGCATAACAACAGGAGATAAATAATTGAAAGAATAGTATTTTTAAATAAATGCTAGTACTCTGCAAGACAAGAAATGTGCTTTTCACATGAATAATGCAATACCATTTGTGTGTACTGTTATGGATGCAGTATAATCATCAGGTAGACCTTGTGAGAAATATGTTCCACATCATTCTCTGTGACTACTGGGGGAAAAATTCTTTAGAAAAGGAAACCACACTGCCATCTTGAGCATTCATTCCCTGTAAATTTGCATGTTCCTTTTTGTTTGGAGGAAAGATGCAGGGATCTTACTGATATTTAAAAACAGAAATGTCTCTCGTTTAGATTGTGCTGTCTTTTCAAAAGAGAAGGTGGTGACAACAAGCATGTCTGGTTGACACTTCTAGTAGGTTTTCTTTACTGGAATAGGATTTCTGGTCAAATCTAAACAGGAATTCCAGAGAGCAAGAACTCAAAATGGTAAGATCCCTCCCTTATGAGAGCTATTTTCTTGTTCTTTCTAATTCACAGTATTGATTCGTCTTCACTGATTTCAGTGTCTTCTTCCTACTGTCCTTGTCTGACCTTACATCACCCCAGTTTCATGGTTTTTGAGGTGAACCTGGTGCAGGTATATCAGCAGACATCAGTAGACATTCCAGTATCTTCCTTGTCTTGATAATTCAAAGCCTCAAGCATGGATGCTCTGGCAACCTGCTTTTCTGAGAAATCTCCGTCCATGACAAAAGCATTTCAACCATTCATGCTGTTTAGAGACAAGCTATCACTTACTGGTGCAAATAATCCTCATAAAACCCCACCTGCTGAAAGGTGTAGGTATTTAAAGGTAGAGGCTTTCCCTCATCATAACCCTGCCGCTGATCCAGAGAGCATTTTCTCCCTTTCCCAAATGCAATTTTTTTTCTGGCTGTGGCTATAATCCCAACCTAGTTTTCCTGTCATCAAATTAGAAATCGAAGAGTAGCATTTTGTGTTGGTACTTATCACATTTCTTATCATGAGAACACATGTTAGAGGAGAATATAGAACAATCATTAGCATGAGTCAGTGTTCCACCAAAATTTGATGTTATAAGCTGTCATGCACATTGAAGAGAATATAGAATATAACAAAGTTATCATTCAGGTATACTCTGGGGAACCTTTTCACTCACATCCAGTGCAAGACATTTTACTTTTAATATGCTGCATGCTTTATACACTCAACAATTCCTGTTTACCCAGAATTTTGTTGAAAGGAACGAGGAGGAGGTGTATGCAGAACAAGCAGTAGATACATTTGAAAGACATTAATATAGTAACAAACAGAATGCGTCTTCAAGTTTTCTATGCAGAATGATTGAAGATCTATTAAACAAGTAATCAACCTCCTACCCTTCAAATACCAGGAAGGAATACACTGAATGAATCACGCTATTCTTTTGCACAACAAAGTATTAAAAACCCATAGAATATGTTTTGAAATTTTTTATTTTAAAAATTAGATTTCAGTATGAAAAAATCAGGTCAAATAAATGATAGTGCTTAGAAACCGAATCTGGGGCTACATTTTCAAATAATAGGTTTTTGCACTATTTGCTAAGACTTACTAAAGTTGTATGTTAGGTCATGGAAGTGAAAAATGCTAATTAAAATTTTGAACTGAAGGCCAATGATGTACTTTTAGGGAGATGTCACTAAATATGTAAAATGAGATTGATATAAACAGCCTTAAATTTGGCCTGTTAGATGGACAAAAGTACCGAACAGAAGGAACTGTAAACTGGTAGAGAAGTTGTCTCCCAGCCTGGAAGCTGTGAGCCCAGGACGAGGCCTGACAGCCAGAAACTTGAAAAGTACAGCTGGCCTCTCTGAGGTCCAGCTGGGTTACCTGCAAACCAGATATCCTGAGATAGCACTAAAAAGTGCAAAAACAAGGAATTGTAATGAAAACTTGTTTTCTGAAAAGGTGGAAATAATCTGGAAATACAAAATGGGTCTGAAAGAATAGAAAACATCATGACAGGTGTAAAATAAAAATTAACAACATATATTGACTGGTCGAAGTGGTGATGCCTTATGTCATGTTGCAGATCAATGATTTGAAAAGGACTAAATTTTTATCCAAAGTTGAGTCTCTGTCTCTAGGAACTTCCCCTGCTGCACACACTTGAGCATAGGTGCTGTTATATTGGTGATAAAGTTGATTCATGAACAAAAAATTTGTAGTAACCTGTAATATACCTTCTGGGTTTTGCTGTTGTAGAAAAGTCTACACCTCCTTGGTTTTGCTGTTATTTGTTGCTAGATAATATTGATTGAGACTATATAATTGATTGCCATATTAATTTGTAACAGCTTGTATAGATCAATATAATCACAAAAGTACTTGTTAGTGGTGATTCTGTGGTATCTACTTGCTAAAGTGCAGGATGGATGCATATATGCTATTTTATAATTTTCCTGTGGTTGATATTAAAATAATTGGAGGAACAAGAGATCACAGACATGAAATCCAGGTGTTCTGAGGTTTTACTACAAACCTAACATTTGAGAATGATTCCTTAAGTTTTTAACTTGTATATTTTTCAGATTCTGTACTGCATCAGTCTATAACTCTGAACTCCATATAGTGTGTTAGTAAGTTCTCTTCATATTTTGGTCAGACAAAACAATCCTTCCAGGCCTGAGAACCAAGGTCATCCTTGGTCTCAGCCCCCAGAAAGTATAAACAAAAGTCAGTCAGGAGGAAGAGCAAACTGGGGGAATATGACTTCATTACCTGAAGCTGTAATTGGACAATTAACCCCTGATATGCAAGTAGGCCAAATTTATATCTGTCTGAAAAACCCATGGCTCTTGTCCATTCTGGGTGTAGCCTCTGTGAGGCTTTTGCACTGCCCAAGGTGTATTTATTGGAGGTCTTTAATAAATATCCACTTTAATCTCTAACTCTGTCTAGCCTCTGTTCTAGGTAGCCACTCCAAGTCATCAAGTCAACTAAATTAAAAGGGGGAGGTCTTTGAAATACTCAATAAACTTGAGAAATTTTAGGGAAACAGATGAGGTACAAGTTGTCTACTGTAACAATAATGTTATCATTTTATTTCTTTTTGCCTGTTAAAAAAATAAAAAGGAATATTTTCACAGTAGAGAGAGAATTTTAATGCTTCATAGTATCCTAAATTAAATCTCAATATGGAACAAAGGAGACACTTTCTTGACATGGAGGCATGGGGCAAAGCTAGAAAAAAGAAGCCTTTTTATTATTTAGAAATTTAAACTGTTAGTTTTTATGCACAAGAAGAATATGTACACGAGTCATTACTTGGTCAAGGGGTTATCATGAAGGGTGGTGGCTGGCCTGCCACTCCTGGAAATCACTGCTATGTTTCCACTTGTATAATGGATTTTAGAGTTCACTATGTGGCAACATGAACTCCTGTGGAAATTACTTGTGAAATATTAGCCTTCTGGAAATAACATTTTTAAAATGCCATTATTCATACTAGTCAGCTGTAACACCATTATATTACTTGGTGACATTTTGATCGCTCAGAAGTTCCTTCTTGGTAGGACCAACCCAAAATAAAAACAGATTTTTCTTCTTTCCAGTTTTTTACACAAATGGATGAATTATCAATCATGGAATAACTAAAGGCATAAGTGAGTGTCCTGGTTTCTGGCTTCAGCCAGATATATTCGGTTACCTGGGACAGAAAATGGAACTTTCGCACATTGAAAAGTGGCTCAAAAATAACCACTTTGAGTGAACACTCCTACCATGATTCTTAATCAATTTTAAAATTAGTTTCATACTAAAATTGGTAAAGATGATGCAGTATTAATAAGAGTTTTTCTCGGTTGTTTTGACTTTGCAAGCAGAGTTTATAAGGACAAATGAGAATAACTCCAGACGAGACAGTAACCCATCAGGCAATACAATAATATCTTGTGTGATTATAAAATACTTATTGTGACAGAAAAAGAGAGAAAGTGACAGAGAGGGAGCATGACATTTGTGTTGAAAATATGCAAATCTTTTTCAAAATGTCATTTTGAAATAGAAAGAGGATATAAACCACAACTAACCTATTTTGTGATCCATATTAAGAGAAAAACAGTTTCAAATTTACTGAGCAATTGTTCTATGATAGAACCAAAACTGTTCTAAATGACCATGAAATTCTAAACCTTTCAGCTTGAATTCTTTAGTAATCAAAGTTTGTGTTTGCTATTTTGCTATTTTATCCCTCTGCTCTTGATTTTTAATTGATGTTCTTTATCCCATAAAAGTGATCCCTAGGAAAGAATGCTACAGCATTCACAAGTGAGGTCAATGGAGAGATTGCAATTGACTCAATCACCCAGAAGGAAATGTAGAGATGTTCTAGTTTTCAAAAGCATAACTGAGATTAAAATGCTGGGAAAGGAATAAAGCATAATAAAATGGTATAAGATTGGAATGTTTTTTTCTTTTTTTTAAGTAAAAGAAATAAAAATAATAAAGTATGTTTTATTTGTTTTTTGTTTTTAATGAAGCAAATAAATTAAGCAGTATTAAATGGTTCCACCAATTATTTCAAAGAAAATGTGTACAAGTGACTTGAGGTAAGGAATAGAAGGAAATATTTCAACCATATCTGAAGGGAAATGGCAGAAATCAAGAAAAAGGTGATTTTGATTTGTCAAATATTAAACATTCAAATGCAAGTCCTACCTTTTATCTTTCTTCTCTAACTTTCTCTTTTTCTTCTTATCTGAGGAAGAAATCTATCTTCTTCTTCCAACTGTTTGTCTTCCTGACAATACATGGCAGGACTTGAGTCAACATAAACTGTCAGAGATGCAGAGTGTTAAAATGTTGAAAGCAAGCAAACAAACAGACAAACAAACAAATGTCTTTCAATAAGGTGTGTCATATGTCCTTGGCTAAGCGTGTAAGGCTTTCACTTCTGAAAAGTACCACTTGAAACTGCTGCTAAGAGTAACTGTTATTTTTACTGAGGTCAGCATTCAGAATTAAAAACAGTAGCAATATAAAGTCTCCANAAAACCCAATTATTTTGTTCAAAATACATTAAAAAAGATTTTTAATGGAAAATTTTCTTGATTTTCAAGATTTTGTATGAAAGTCGTAATTGATATATCTGTTATTAAATATGGTAGAGTCAGATATTATGGTAGTTACTGTCGTAGAGATTCCCGTAGAGATATGAAACAATAAGGAAAAAAAGGTTTATATATTTATATACCTAAGCACAAAGTTTTCTGCATTAAAAATAATTCTGGTGACCACATCACAGGCAGGAAATGATGATGGTAAGAGTCTATTATTTCATTACTTGGTAATTTTGTAACTGTAACTCTATTAGTGTCTCCATACATATCAGGACAATATAGTCTATTATTTTGTGGGGGACAGGTGTCCTCACAGGAGGCTCAAGTTTATCACAGAATGAGAAAAAATCTTTAGCATACAGAAATTTTCAAAGGAATCTTCAGATTTCACTTTTCCACCTCAAATAAACATAATTACTTGATTTTATGTGCAAGGCATTCTGATCTGCCTTGTTATTTGAATATATAACCACAATTTCAGTGAGTATAGGGCTTTTCCTTTTTTTGCCATTTAAGAGCTTCTAGTAAGAGCCACAGGATTTTGTGATGATTTAGTGAAGATTTATTGTTCTTCTGTGGTAACAAAAGAGAGGTTTGGAAAACATTCCCATAATTTCATGTACATGGTACCTTATGGCACCAGAAGCCTCAGCCGTACAAGAGCTTTCATGGAGAGACTTCTTGGCTCTTGACTCTACGTGTCTACATCTTCCAGTTCCTGAAGGCATGCACAAACTGTGCTCCAAAGCTCATCACAACATCCAGTACTGGCACACGTTGCAGTTCTATTGCAGTCTGAAATAGGAATGATATTGGAGCAGGCAGGAAAACAGGTTTTCTCTATCCAAGATGTAAAGCCATGGGGGTATATCCTACATGAAAACAATTCTAGAAATGTGTCATAAGATAGCAGTACCTGACTATTTCCAAGAGGACAATCAACAATAACAGCTAATTGTTTAACATAAGTACCACAAACCCAAAATAACCTGCTGTGCTCTCTTCTGTTTTATCTCAAATAGGAGACCACAGAAGGTAATTATTTTAAAATAATGAGTTTGCTTGAACACCACTCGCTCTACTGACATTTTAAACTATATGAAGCTTAAATTAAACTCTAACACAAATTAACACATATTCTTGTCATTATAACCAGGGAAAAGGAGCTAATACTACTATGGCTCTTATGTCAAATGATGGGCCTGACTCATAAGGTAAAAAGGTTGCAAGGGAATAAAAGAATGTTGTATGGGTAGTCTAAATTTCAAGTTGTTGATTAAAAGTGAATTCAGATGTTTCAGTCACTGTTATTTCACTCTGCTTTACAGGACCACTGTGTGTTAATTCAATACCTCTTTTTTTTCCTGAAACCTATGGATTTATTATCATTTCATGTAGCATATCGTCTGAAATACATGTCTGTGCCATTTTTTTTTTCTTTTCATGGAATCTGTCATTAGCAGGAAATTCTGATTCATTTCCTACCTTGTGGAGATTTCCCATTTTTCCCACTGATGGAGACTCCATCTTTGTCAATGCCTTTTATTGAAACAGACTGTTCTGTTAATAACATTGTCTCCCTGCATTGCTTAAAAAACCCTGCTGTCCTCTGTCATGCATTGGAACTTCTATTTAGTTTCTCAACTTTTCTTCCTGTTATTTGCAGAGAATTTTGTTCACATCTCATATGAGGATGGAAAGGCCAACTTTACAGTTTAATGTGTCACCCAGTCCTTAGTATAACGAAAAGTAAAATAACAGATGAGCACAAATGTGTAGATTTGAACCTCTACAGACTGGCTCCAGTTCCATTGTCTGGTAGGCATGGTGGACCCCACATCATTTTTTTTTCCCTGAAAATTTTCTGATAGAGGATACTTCATTCCTTTCAAATTTTTGAATATGTAAAAATAAAATGCCAGTGACCTTTGCCCAGAAAATGTAAATGCTATGAGCTTGACATAAACAAAGTAGATCAAATGAAATCGATTTAATCTAAACAGAAGGTGTTCTAGATGATTCTTTTTAATATTTTGAAAAATACACATAATCATTAAATGTTTTGGAGAAAGACAAGATACTACAGCAAGATGTTTGCATTGTTAGCAGGAAATTTCTGAAAAAGAAATAGAGCAAGAGGAAGCAGTAAAGCTAGGATGATGAATAATAAAGCAAAGGTAGGTGGATGAATACTTGGGAGCACTGAGACATTTGGGGTGTGTGAGCTGATGGATGGTTTTAAGACTTACCTCAGTTTGCAAAGTGAAGGACAGAAAGTCACATAAGTGACTGTGACTAATTCATCCTAGCCCCCTCCTCACTGAGTCGCTTGCAGGAACATGGACCAGATTTTTAGGATAAGAATTTATGAACCATCCTATACCTTCAAAAAAACTTCAATTCCTTTGACTATGTAACAAAATATTAAAACCTTGAGCTTTACCTTTGAAGAAGAAAGAAGAAAAAAAGACAGTAAAGCCACCTTAATATTGGTATTAAGTGCTTTTTCATCAGTGCTTCTTTAGTCTTTTCAATATGCAGTTTTTAACACAGATGTAGCACTCTGCAGGTAGGCGAAGCCACCTGGCTTTTACATTGCCTTTTTCTGTCCTCAAAACTGATGACAGACACAATGACTTCTTAAATTAGACTTGTCCATTACAAATGACTTCTATTAAGTTTGTCTCTTTAGGAAAACATTTGAGGCAGTTCTAGAGAAAAAAATTGGGACTGAGGGCACTGATCTCCAAGCTAGTGCCACATCTCACTTGAAAAAAATGTCCTATGAACATTCTCTCAGAATCACAGAACAGCTGAGTTTGAAAGGCATCCCTGGAGATTGTGTTGTCCAACCACCCAGCCCAAGCAAGGCTGACTAACAGCAGGTCGCAGTCATGCCCAGATGCCTTTTGATGCCCCAAAATCTTTGGGGATCTACAACTTTCACAATCTTCTTGGGCAATCTCTGCCAGGACTCAATCACCCTCACAGTCAAAAAGTGCTTCCTGATGTTCAGGCAGAACCTCCTGTGTTTCAGTTTATTTCAGTTCATTTATTTTACTTATAGTCAGTTTATTTATTTTAGTTTCAGTCTATTTCCTCTCATTCTGCCACTGGGCACCACTGAACCTGGCTCCATTCTCTTAAAAATCATGAGATCTCAGTAACATTTGTATTTAGTATTTCTGTTCTACTGGTTAGGTTATATTGCCTTGTTATGAATTCAGATTGTGTGTCAAAGTCATGGGAAAAAATAAGCAAAAGACATTAGACTGAGTCAAATTAAAAGCTTTCAGGGCCTTACCTGTAGAAATAAGTTACAGTGTTATATAAATACTATCATTTAAGTTCTTAAATGGGAAAGTACATTATCACTTAAAAAAGAAAAATATATATTTTCCATTACTTATCAAATCATTAACTGCAAATGAATAAATAGTATATTATGTAGTATGCTAATATTTTATATTAAACTCCTTTCCTTATAAAACTGAAATTGATGATACTATTTAATTTATTAATACTGTTTTGAGTATTCTAGGAAAATTACATTGAAATGGTTCTGTGAATTCAAATGTTAGAAAGTTGTAACTGTTTTTTTACAAATACTTATGCATTGTCTGTACAGCTTTTGTTGAGTTAATTCTATACTAATGGCACAGATATGAAGTGAAAATAAATGCTGCTAGCCTAAATGACATTCCTGCCAAGAAATTAATTGGAGAAGTGACAATTAACATTTATTAAATTATGAAACTGTGCTATATGGTAAAATAAATACTTCTGTCAGAAAAGCTGCCGAAAGGCATAAGTGTGATACTTAAAAGAGATTTTTAAAGTTTCTATTGACTCAATTTAGGCAGCATGGTGGAAAAAGCACATTTACATCAATACAGCAAGAGTAAAATTAAACTTTCTTATAAGAACAACAAATCTGACTAAATGAGTCAAGGGAAGATATTAAAAAAAATACATCATCTCTTAAGCCACAGGATCTTTTATTATAGAGCATTTAAATAAAAGGTTGGTAAGTACATGCTATTTCCAATACATTTGAATATTTTTTACCATATCATGCTATTATTTTATGAGATCTTTCCAAAGAAACTTCTCTTAGTTCTGCTGATACATGCATTGCCTGTTTCTTATGCATTGCATAAGAAATTATGTTAAAATTCATGTTAACTACATACATACATACAGAAATAAAAGTACTAAAACTAACATGATGAAGAAGGAAAATATTCCCAGACTTTTTGACACCTTAAAGAAAAATCAGCAACCAATACTCATAAAAAGTATGCAAACACATTAAACCAAGTTCTAAATAAATGATGACTGCTGTGTTGCAATTAACTCTGCCAGAATATGGGAAACACCTCTATAAAAAGAATGCCTTTTTTTTTTTCCCAAATAATATATGTATGGCATCTGGTAGTACAAAGGACTGAAGAAATAAATAGAACAGGCTGTTCAGATATTGTGGCAGTGTGGGCAAGTGGAATTTCTTATTCATAGCTTGTGAAACTGTCAGATTTTAGCAGATTCACTGCCTAATATCACAGACTGTAAAATTAAAAGATCGCAAGAGCTTGTCTGTGTGCTCAACAAAACTGCTTCCTCATGCTGGAGCACTCAGTGATGTCCACAAAAGGCTTTCCCACTGCCTTAGCTGAGCTGGAAGACTTACTTGATGGATTTCTTACTTCATTTATGCCTTTAGCTTAGACATGCTGTCCTTCAAAATGGGCCCCTTATGCCAGTGTCCTTGAAAAACCATACAAGGTTGAGAAAAGAGGAAGATGGAAAGAGGGAACTCTGGAGAGGCAAGTAAATCTGGCAAATAGCACCTTTAACTAATTTTTCGCCTTGCTCATCACGCTCTTCTACCAGTTGTGAATAGTATTGCCATAATAAAAAGCAGCACTTCTCTGTTCTTCAACTTTTTAGTAGATTCTTTGCCAAGTTGCTGGATCCTGCTGACACTTAGCTTAGACTGACACGCCTTCACAGTTCAGGTCATGCATCAAAGCTTCTACTTGTTTTTGACCAAGGTGAGATGAACAACAGCCTAAAACTAATTTCAGGGGTATTGAAAGACAGATGGAATCATGTGTCAGTGGTAAACTGGCACAAGTAGGGCAGTACACTTCTTTCTGTTACCTTATTGTAGCCTTGGAAAGAGCAATCAGTGCTTCCTGAAAGCCAGATTCATTAGACATTTACAGGTTTGTGAAACAATGGTTTAGCCTCAGTAAATCCACTTTAAAACCGTCAAAACCTTATATACAGGAGTAGGCTAGCCATTTATTATTTTAAATGGCTTTATAGGCTGCACTCTACTGGGTTTCAGTATTTTGTCAGTCAGTAGTGGCCATTTGTTCTTTCCAGTCCTGGCTAAAATGTCTTTTGGATTGAAAGTGGTTTCAAAGATAGTGTTAATGTTTGAGGTCAATATTCTACAAAATTTTATCAAAATCTGAGATTGGGAAGTGTCTAATTACTTACAGTATTTGTAATAACGATTTATCCTATCATCCTTACTATGCCTAAAAGTAGATCTTGTGCATCCTCAGTTGCTGAAATTGAATTAATAATTGGACATATAAGAGTCAGCTGCAGGTTCTCAGTGTTAGGAACTGACAGATCTGGTAGCCTGGCTGAGGTGAGGTTGCCGAGGATCCATAATCCCACATGTGCCTGGGGGTACCCTTTATGCCTTGGTGTGTAGGGATCAGACTTTTATCACATAACCTAACACCTAGGTACCTGTTTCCTTATCAACATAAATGGACATAATGAGCAGAATCAGTGCGTGAAGCTGTGCAAGCAAGGTCCCCTGAACAGTCCCAAAATGAAGTTGCTGGGAGTGTTACTGTGACTTCTACAAAGTGATAGCTCTGACACCATCTATACACACACTGCAAAGTCCATCCCACTTATATTTTTCACACTTTTGTCTTCATTCCACAGCACAGCTCTCCATGAACCGCTACCCACAAGGCCCCTTTCCCCTTCAAAACACATTTCTTCACCTCTCACAACTTTCTTGCAGATAGAAGGATTTCTCTTCATGATATTGATGGAAACCTCCCCACCATAGTGTCTGGGACATTCAGTTCTGATAAAAAATTTCCTTGTATCTTGAGTAGAGCTCTTTACAGAGACCTTTATAGAAAAAATCGGCTCATAAAATTTGGCTCTGCAAATTTCTCCAATCACTTTTACACTCAGACAAAGTGCCTATTCCTCTTACACATACTTCAGGTTCAGTTTTTGGCTCAGGGGGAGCCAAGCCTAGTGTTCAAGTGACAATAAAATTATTATCTGGTCCTTATATTCTACAAAACATTTCCCATTTGTACTTCCTGCTCCTATTATTTTCTGGATTTTAGTTATAAGTGTCATTGGGTGGCCAGGCCCAGCATCTCAGTGATGGGGTTTCACCATTGTCATCCTCTATTAATGAGTACAGAAAGGATATAAGGTAATTCTGCAGAGGGGGCAGTAAAAGAAACCCACATGCATTACCCTCAGGTGTCCTATGGAACTCCAAAACCAGTGAGTACTCTTTCCTGATTATCTATTACTTCAATTTGTTCAATTCAAGTAGAAAGATAAAGGTTTTCAGACATTGTAAGTGATCCATTTCAGTCAGAACTTTCAGCTATTGACCAAACTCCCATTGACACAGTCTGGAAATTACCTCCTGTAAGTTTACAGGGCACAGTGGGGCTTCAACATTCCGAGCCAAACAGGTGAGGCAGAACAGAGTGCATGCTGATGGACTCAGACATTGCAGGTTACATACAGAAGGTCCCTCATTCAGCCTGTATGTGACAGCTTTGGGGGGTATTGCCTGCTGGGGATAAATTTGGGAGAGCTCCCATACCAAGGAAGAAGTATGGATCCTTTATCCTTGAGGTATTAAACACTTATATCAGATAGACAGATAGCTCTGACAATAATATTTATGGCTAGAAGACTGATATCCAGGAAAGATTTAAACAGCTGGCTGGTTTATGAAATTATTAATTTTGATTATTTATTATTATGTATAGAGTTGTTTTACACAGAAGAGTTCTAACCTAAGCCAGTTCTTGATTGACAAAGCTTTGTTTAAAAATGCCAAAAGCTAACTTTTGTAGTCTTTAAATCTAGATGTAATTGTTGTTTAAATAGCTGTGCTTTATCATGTAATAAGGGAATTGGCTTTTTTTGCCACCTATGTCACAAAACAACCTTGCAATATTTAGATGACATGAAGCTGGAGGAGGTGGTCCAGAAATGCTGAAAATACCTTTGCATCAATACCTGCTGGTGTTTGGAGAAAGTAACATTGCTGATATCTCTTAGCCCTCAAAAGAATGTCTACAAGAGAAAGACATGACTAATGAGGTCTTGCTCACTCTAGAATTTCTGTTAATCTAATTAAAATTATACTAATGTATATTTTAGACTGACAGGCATCTGTAAGTCAGAATTAGTGCAGAACTCTTCAGCCATGAAGCAAGATGAGGACCAAGAGGTGCAAGATCAGTTCATTATCAATGCTTGTCAGCCGCAGACTTGTGGCCTGGATTAGCCTTGGCTCATGTTGTCTCATGCTGAGTGTCATGGCTGAGCATAGAAAGAGAACAGGCAGAGAATCAAAGAAAAGTTCAAGAAAATTAGATTTCATTAGTCTCCTGAATATCAAGAAATTTATTTCATATGACAAATGTCATAAAAATTAAGGGGAGACAGATTGACTTTGAACAACCTCACAAAAGAGTGGGAAAATACGCAGTGAAGAAAAATCTTCAAAAAATTATTGTGTATACTTAATTATTTTCAAGAATAAACGTCTCCTGCTTAAGCATTGAGGGTGCCAGATGCATGAGAGAGAGAACATGTTCCCTACCTTCAAAACCAACTCAAATGGGGAGACCAGCTTGAGGGGATAATGCATATAAAACCAGCAATATGAAGCTCACTTTAACAACTAAAAAGATCAAGTGAATGGTAGAGATATTTTGAGTGGTACTGAAATGATACTGAATACATACAATCAATGAGCAACCAGTCAAAGATGTCAGCCTGTAGCCAAATAGGGTAGCTTTGTTTTTATCAACTGCAAGGGAAGCATGCTTCTTCCCAATTTCATTTTCACCTTCTGAAAAGATCTTGACTGAAGGATACGAGATCTAAACATAATACTGTACATAGCAAATAGGGGAGATTGTGTGTTTATTTGAGGTTTTCTGTTATTGTTTGTTTATGGGTGTTTTTTTCCCTAGAAGTGCTATGCTGAGGCAAAAAATATCTGAAAAGAACAGAAAAGTTTAGAATTTTAGGTCCAAGCATTTTGCAAAGTACAAATTAAGACATGCACCAACTTGTCACTTTTGTATTCAATTCAACGAGTTAGGAGGAAGCAGTATGAAAAATATTTTTACAAAAAATAAATTAAAACCCTGTGGAGTCAGGTATACATTCCTTAGAATTACACACTAATACCAGCAAAGCAAGGCTAGTAATTTTAAATTTTGTCTTACTGAAGATGAAGTGGTGTGTAACCATACCTGAAAAGAAATCAGGGATTTCAGGGGGTCCCACAAAGACAAATTCCATGAGCAGGATGCCCTGCCATGTCATGAGCATGACTGGTTCCCTAAATACACACAGCAACTGATATTTTTAAAGCTACGAAATCCCTGGGACATGTGCATGTAGCTGCTGTTTGTGACACAAAACACTTTACAAAACACTAGCATATTTCTAGACTGGTAGAGGAAGGTCATAGGACATCTAAAATGGCACCAGGTGCTTGTAATTAGGAAACTGAATCTAATTCCGTGTCTCTAATAGAAACTGATAGCACAACACAGAGAAAGGCAGCTACCCTTGCTGTATGATGACGTGGATTTGTTGTCTCTCTAGGCAGATGCAAGTGACACC
>VZDJ01007754.1:39553857-39627575 GCA_008694505.1 Cyanoderma ruficeps | reverse complement strand
AAAAAAAAAAAAGAAGAGGATTGCTGCTTCTAGGAGGACATAAGTTATGCCAAGCATTGAAAAAACATATTCATAAACTGAATTAGAGTAGATGTGTTACAATTCTGAGATTGCAGTTACATGAAAGTTGTTAAGTGCAAAGCTTAACTGAAAAGGGAGATTGTGAAAAAAATTCTTGGAAGTCACAGTTATCAAAAGCTCGGCTTTTGAAAACTGGAAACTTGGGGGAGGTTGCACACAGAGGCAGTGAGAGCATTTGAGTGAAGATTTGTCTGTGGGTCTGTGCCGAGCTCTGGAATAACTGGCACATTTTCCCACGGTTCTTCACAATGTAACCAGCAGAGTGGATGAGGGTAGATGAACAGTGACACCTGTCCCCAGAAATCCTAGAGCCCACCCTGAATAATTACAGCAATTCTATAGCTGTGAGTATGCAGAAATGAATCATAAGGAAGAATCTGAGTGAGATTTCTGCAGAGAAATTCAGCAATCAGATACTACATATGCAAGTGCTGTACTGAGGACACAGCCCACAGTGGTGAAGATTTATTTACCCAGACGTAGGAACAAGGTCCAAAGAGTATCAGATCTCTTTCTCAGGTCAAAATATCAGAGATAGAGGAATGTCTCCTGTCTGTGTACTGTCTTCATGCTCATCTATAACTAACAGAGAGAGAACAGCCAGGAGAGAGCCTGGCAGGACACACTTTCAAGATCACTGAAGGACCTTCCCATTTAGATTTGGATTATACATGCATGAAAACTGAGTGCTGACAGGGCAAAGATAGAAGAAAGTAGCGTGCATAGTTCTGTAGAAATTCTGCAAGTCACTTTTCAAGCCAACAAGCTTCTTTCTCAAATACTAAACAATAATAATATTTTGCATTACAAATGGTCACAGATCTACTGTGACTCTATAACTGTCGTTAAGAGACCCACACGTGATATTTAGAACTCAATACATGTGTCACACTTGGGTGCATCTAAAATTTACTAGATGCTCATTTTCTGATACACCAAAAATAACAGTCAGGAGAGTTAAAGGAGTTAAAAGGAGTGCAAAAGTGTTTTCCAGCTGGTTGGCCTCCAGCGTGTACTGGTGTATGCGTTCTTTTCTTCCCAGGTTTGGGACCCTACACTTCCCCATGTTTGATGGCAAGAGGTTCCCAACAGTCTAGCTCATTTCTCCAGCCTGTCAAGGTCCCTCTGGATGGTAGCACAACCCTCTGACATACCATCTACTCCTCCCAGTATAGTGTCTGCAGCAAAACTACTGCAGGTGCACTCTGGTCCCTCATCCAGATCATTTAGGAAGATCCAGATGGAACCAGATTGAACTCTGGTCTATATTGCTAATTTCTGGCCTCCCGTGCCACTGAACACCACCCTCTAGGCCCTACCATTAATATCCAATCCACCTCACTGTCTTCTTTGCCAGTTTTTACATCAGCAGGCTGTCTATGAGCATCTTCTTGGAGACAGTGTCAAACTCCTCACTGAAATCAAGTTAAACAAATCCACTGCTCTCCTGATATTTCCCAAGTCATTTCACTGAAGTTTCTCAGGTTGGTCAGTCATGACTTCCTCCGATGAAGCTGAGTACTCCTGATGACCTTCTTGTGCTTCATGTGCCACAAAATGATTTTTATCCTAAGCAGATGCTCATTCTTTAATAGTTTCCAGAGTCATAAAAACTAAACCCTGTTTCTGGCATCAGCTCTGCAAACAGTTGTTGGCACACAGTATCAGCTTTCCCCCTTTAGCCTCAGGACTGAGGACACCACCTAGGCCCCCAGAGCTCTGCAGTCACTGTGGCTACTTTCCAGATTTGCCCATTGTTGCCTTCCCATTGAAGGAACTTCTGGGGATAATATTCAGAGGGTTGGACTCACTTCAGCAGTCTGTCTGCAACACCTTGGATCCTGGCAACCATAAGGAGCAAACTTCTTTAGACAGGAGGTCAGGCTGGCAGACAGGTTCCTCTGTGCCCTGCGGCAGGGAGTTACCCACTATTATCCCTCACCTCTTACTGCTGGTGGAGTACCCTGGATCTCACTGGAACCCATATCTGGCTCCTCCTCAGCTTTGAGGTCAGTAGACCTGTTCTGTAGTGACAAACCACTTACTTTTGTTGCCTTTTAAGTTTATTTTATTTTATCTTTTTCCTAAGTTGCAGAGATATGATTTGTTATCTGAGCAGTGTAACTGCTCACTCTATCTTATTAATGTACCCTGGCATGCACTGTTTGACAGAAAAAATAATGACAGAGTTCCTTTCATTGGTTTGTGCTCCTGGCCACTGGTGTGACTGGTGATGAGACAATTACTCACATAACGCAGAGGTACTAGTCAGGAAAAAAAGCCTCGTTTTCTGTGCTTGCAGAAGAGTTCTATTCCCAGAGATCATTCTTTTCTTTATTTTGGAGAATACATTATAAGTAGTTTTAGACAAGGCTATTTAAAATTTAAAGAACGGTTTTGGGAAATGTTTCAGCAATGGTAAAATACTTGGAAATCCTTCAACATGACTGGAATGTCCAGGTTTTGATGAAGACTCCTACTTGGGTCAATAGCCTGTGTATAAATGGCAAAATACAGTGTGCAAGTAGTTGTCAGTACCAACCATGTCAGGCAGTTCAGTGGATTTAATTATTTGTGGTTTGTACTTACTGATTACCAAACAAATTGGCCAGAAATGCTGTAGTTTATAGCTAAGCTAAATTAGCGCAAATTAGGGATTGCTGCTGGAGAACATCTTCAATTTGAAACTCAATTGAAAAGAATACAACATTGCCTTCAGTTTCCACTTCAATGCCAACTTATCTTCTTTCAGAAGTGTTTTATCCTTGGTTACTGCTAAATGTGAATTTGCTCCTTGTCAGTCCTACATCATTTATTAAATTTGCTTCTTACCTTGCAAGTGGGTTGATCATCAAGGACATAAATCAAACTGTCCCTCCATTCTTTTTTGCATTTATTTCCCCTGCATGCAATGCTTTCCACACATGTTTTTCTAATTCTCAGAAGCTTTATGGTAGTTTTCAACTCTCAGATTCAGACCTTTGCTTCTGCTCTGGTAAACCTTCTGCTTCTATTCTTAGAACAGGCTCCTGTCTCATGAAGAAATACTTTCACAAATAATTTTTCTTCACACACATGAATAGTTATACAGTATGTTCTCTCCTTTTGATGTGTCCTTTGTATTTTAGATTAAGGTGCTAAAGATTCAGTCTATGTGTCATGGAAACGTATGACATGTTCAATAAATCAATCCTAAAAATAGCCATCTTAGTACTTGCTAAACTTCAGAATATTATATTTAATAAATCAAATTAAGTGAATAATTTTCCATATTTGCAATAGGTATGGAATGTGATATAAAAATATAGATCTGCTACTTTACTAAACTTTGTAAAGGTTGAAGGAAGTTTCTGTCTTTCATAGTAATAAAGTACATATCACATATTGAAAAAAGATTAAAAATTAGATATGCATGCACACAAAAATACAAATATTTGGTTTTGTTTGTTGTTTGTTTTGTGGGTTTTTTTGTGTTACAACCTTCATTTGAAATTAGGAAAAAAAGTTAAAGCCAAACATAGCTAAGATGAATTGAACAAAATTTTTGTTTGTTTACTCTTACTATTCAGTGCTTTTACAGAACTACTTTTTCTCTATGACGAGACTGCTGGTTTTGGCTGGGGTACAATTAATTTTCTTCCCAGTGGCTGCTGTGGGGGTGTGCTTTGGATTTGTGTTAATATACACAATACACAGGGTTGATAATTCGAGATGGTTTTGTTACTGCTGAGCAGAGCTTACACAGAGCCAAGACCTTTCCTGCTTTTTGTACTGCCAGCTGGTAGGAAACTGGGAGGAGATAAAGCCAGGACAGGTGACCCCCAACGACCAAAGGGATATTCCAGACCATGAGACATCATGCTCAGTATATAGAGTGGGGGAAAAAAGGAGAAAAGGGGAGGACATTTGGATTGGGTGGTGTTTTGTTTTCCCAAGTCACTGTTACATGGGTAGATCCTGGTTTTCCTGGAGATGGTTGAGCAGCTGCCTACCCATGGGAAGCAGTGACTGAATTTCTTGTTTTGCTTTGCTTGTGTGTGTAGCCATGTCTTTGCCCAATGAGCTGTCTTTACCTCAATCCACAGGTTTTCCAGCTTTTACTCTCTCAGTTCTTTCACTGATTCTGCTGGTGGGAGAGTGAGCAAGTGGCTGCATGATATTTTGCGTTTGGATGAGGCTAAACCATGACAACAAATGAGAAATGTGAGAACTTATGTTAAAATCCTTACTAAACCAAAACGTGTAGAAAAGCTTAGATTTGTATTCCCTCATCTGAGTCAAAAAGTGTAGTTTTGCATCAATGGAAGCATCTGAAACAAGAGTAACTTAGACTGTATATTTGTATCAGTGATGGATATAAAGTGGAACATGGATGAAATACAGCTAGAACACCACTTTTGTTATAACTGAAACTACATTAAACATCATCTGAGGAAAACCCTGTGGAAGGAATTGGTGTGAAAGATTTCCATTATTAGAAGGTATGTATTAGAATAACAATTTTTGCAGGGAGTTCTATCCTCAGTACCCTGCAATTGAATGATATATTCCATCAGATTTAACACAAAAAGAATCCCAAATGAAAACTATATTTTCTTTATATTATTTTTGCTCTCTTTCAATAATATATCATAAGTTTCTTTAAAAGAGGACATTCAAATTCCAAAACACTTCTAATATTTTAAATTGCATTTGCAGGTTTTGGAAAACCCATTGAAATGTCCATTTTTGTGAAAACAATCTTGCTCCTTGTTATAAATCACACAGGATAATGCTTCTGATCAAACTCTTATTTATGAATTTTTTTTTCTTATCTTATGATATCAGAGTATCTGATTTTCTCCCTTAAGTCAGATTTGGTGTTGGTGTGGAAATACTTCTTATTTAAAACACTTGTCTCAGAGACCTGTCCTGTCTACCATTTCTCATTTTGGCCTGACATTTATGCAGCAATATCTGCTTGGAGTTAATACAGTTAGGTAAGTCTGGGCAGTGTTCCAAAAGGAACCATTTTGCTTTATGATGAAGCAATTCCCCACTCAACGCAATTCCAGAAATATCCATCCTTGGCTGAATGGCATATTTATGATTCCTCTATGTTATTTCGTTTTTCTGAGTTCCACCCTTATTTGTAATACCAGTTGCAACTTACTTATTTCAGTCAACAGCATCAAGTAATTTTTAAGTCTGTTCTCAGACTTCATTAAATAAATCAATATGAGCAAAGGATTATATTTTCCAGAACATGTTTCTTTACTGGATGCTGAAAGATATCTCTTCCAAACCAAATAAATATTTACCCAAAGAAAACTATATTTTGCTTCTGTGTACTTTTGAAAATTTGGCATTCCCACTTTAATAAAGGCTTGTGCAAGCTCTTTCCCTTTGGCCATGATACGTGCAACATCTCTTAGCCACTAAAGAATAAAAAGTCTTTCAGAGTCTTATAGTTTCTCATGACAGAAAGAAAAGCCATGTTCATAGAACTTAGTCGTAAGACCACAACAAAAGGAAAATGTAGTATTTCTGTGGTAGTGCTCTCCTGCAGAGATTTTGCCATTCTCTCTTCATCCAGGATGATATTTGGATATAGAACAATGCAAATCAAGAAGCAGCTATACAGAAAGTCATGCTTTCAGCTAGACATGGGTAAAATTTTTTAAAAACAATGACAAGGGAATGACAAGGATGACAAAATTGTTCTGAAGCATGAACAAAGCCAAGGGACCATTTTTAATCTAATCAGCTCCAATACTGATTCTTTTGGTGTGGCCCATGTCAAGGCACTGAATTTACCAGCAGCATTACTTTAGGCATAAAAGATAGAAGTCATGCTTAACTAGCTGTATCATAAGATTCATGAAGATTCACTGGTTTGTACTTGTAGCATTTGAAGATAGGAATTTTAAATAATAAACACTTTCTTTTTAAATACTGACAGACTAGTTTTCCTATAATTCTAATAAGCTAGGTACCAGAAGCACTTGTGCATTCAGTTCTCTACAGAAGTGTCTGTTTCAGAGTGATAAGCACACTTCTAGGTTCTGTAGCTGGAACACACTCTGGTAATAGTGTGCCCTGTACTCCAAACAGTATCTGGGTACAACTTCTCCTCAAATGTATGCAGACTAGACCTTGTTTAAACTTCTGGTTGTAAACTCTTGTTGTTTAATTCATTAGTGTAGTAGCCCTGGATGTTTAGTGGCACCTGTCCAACACTTTTCTCTACCTTTCATGTGCTGTGCTTATTGGGGATTTTATTAAATACCTCAAATTCCCAGGAATTTAAAAATCAGGTGTACATTTTGATTTTCATGGAATTATTTGGATATTCTTAAGAAGCTATGAAATCACAGGCTCCATTTAATGTGTAATGATTATCAGATCTGTGCTTATTAAGTAGCTTACATTGATAACAGACTGCTAAAAAGATGGTCATTACTGTTTACAGTAATAGCCTACGTTTAGGAGGAAAAATAAATGCACATAATAAGTTTTCCATTCAGTTTTAAGGACTAGCCAAAGTGATTATTATCTTCATTTGTTAGCATTATACACTTCATACATGCATTACATATCTCACACTGAGAAAATGACTGAATTTCTACAACAACAACACAAATTAGGATTTTGTGTACTAATATTTTATACAGTACGCAGTATGCTCAGTGCAAGAACCCAGTTCTGCTAAGTGCGTGTTAGGTGAGCACTTGGTGCTTATTTTAAAGTGGATTTGTCTTAAAACAGGTAAGAATATATAATAGGTAACTCTATATATGATACGTTATGAATTTCCCATTTGACTGGGTGTTTTGGGGTGTTAGCACATATACGAACTTGATTTTAAAATATATAATAAAGGCAGGCAGTTATTCACATTTATTCATATACTTTGAGAATCCTTGACAGGTCAGAGTCATCAGAATATGGGATAAAATTCTTTAAAAACTAGTGGGAGCAACAATAATTAGAAATATCCTCTTTGAGAACACCCTTTTCACCCACAGGGAAAAGGAAGTCATTGGTCTTGCATTTAGAGTTTCCAAAATAATTTGAATGGGATGGAGGAGTCCTGAAAACAAAGAGATCGTTTTCTAATAATTAAAGGAAGAGTAGATATTAAACATGAAATCAACGTACTGACTTTTTACAGAAAATATTTATTTCTGTTTATGTATCTTCTTTCCACAACTCATCACTAAGTAAACATTTTCCTTCAGGTTTGCCTGGTAAACACCCTCAGTACAACTCTCCCAAAAGGAAAATTAACAACTGTGATGGCTCACACAGAGCTAGAAATTTAGTACCTGAAACACAGTGTGATTGGACCCAGAGCACAGGCTGACTTCTCAGATGGTCCTTGGCCTGGTGTCACCACACTGGAGTTGCCTGGAAGTTCTGACTCAAACTTGCATGAGTTTGTCTGACAGAATCTGTGTGGGGCCAGAATGTTGTCAGCTCCACGGAGGTGTGTCACCTCTGAGGGCTGCCTGCAGCCTCAGAAATGGCTTATAAAAATAGTGACACGGCATGATCAGAGGTCTTTGGAAAATCTAAAGGTTTTAATATAGACAAAAATAACAAACTATACAAAACAAAAGAGAAAAAGCAGTGCAAGTTGCAGGGAGGACCCTTACACCTGCTAAGACACCCCAGAAAATCCCAAAAAATCTCTGTGCTCTCCTTTAAATATGTAACAATCTAGGAGGAGTTCTTGACATCCTGCCCAATAGAAATAATTGCAGGTCTTGAGGTACAGTTCAAACCCTCCAACAGGTGCCTTTGTGCTGGTACTGGACCAATAATGGCAAGAAGAACATCAAAGTTTCTGGTTCTTTGCCTTAATAAGTAAGACAAGGGGGGAAACTCAAATCCTTTTCTAATATGGGAACACCTGCTACTGTGGGATACACTCCTACATTTGTCACCATGAACATGTTCTCCTACCCTCATAGGGGCACCTTGAGCCTGCAAGGTTGCTGCTTGATATCTTGCCTGGCACACATCTCCACTTGTCATGTGGGGCAGCCAACCTCCACAGCTCTCTGACATGATGCATTTAACCAAAATTTCACTAAAAAAACCCATAGTGCTCATCTGGCCAGAAAATGAAATATCCCAATGCAGAAACACTGTGGGTTGAGACAGGGTAAATAGATCTTTAACTGGCCTTGGATTAAAAAAACTCAGTGATTTTCAGTTCTAGACAAGGTGCTAAATGTCATCCTAAACCTCAGGGTTAGTAATCCCAGTCTCAGAGCCAAAAATTGTGCAAATGTACCGTGTAAAACATGCAATGTAGTCCATCATTCTTGTCTGAAGTCTCTACTTCATGTATGATTATAAAGACATTTAGTTCTAGTAAAGAAAAATTTCTCTGCAGTACCAAAAAAATCAATAAAATGAAAAAGAAACCAAGAGAAAATTCATGTATTCATGGTGTTTTTGAAATACAAGATAAGCAAATTAAGTATTTCTCCACAAAATATATATCTTATGAAATCATACTGGCAACATATATGTGGTATTTCAGAATTTTAAACTGTGTGTTGGTTCAATTATTGATGTGCTCACTAAGTACCAGTTAATGCAGGAACTATGATGACAGAAGATCTATTTTGATATTCAAAGAGGTAACTAAAAATCATTCTTAAAAATAACTTATGTTTTCCACTTTTTCCTTCTGAGATTTGGGATGCTGTTCCTCTGAGGTTAGTTTTATGTCATTTTTTAACAGCTCTAATTGCCTAATTAACTTCTCCAATGCAAGGACAAATTTTCTCTCAATACTCACTATTAATTTTCCTATTAATATAAAAAATCATTATTTGGAAATTCTTACATAGGATTCCCGGAACTCTCATGAAAACGTTTCCATACGTGATCTTTTTAATCTTGCAATAGCTAAAAATTCCTTTATGTCCTTAGTGACACCAAGCTTATCTGCCATTTGTTTGAGTAAATAGTCCTTAATGCTTATATATCAATACAATGAGTCCTTAGCATAGCTCTTTTGTATTTAAGCAATATATAATCATTACCATTCACATATTTTAATTTTACATATGCATGAATTATAATGGGGACGAAGCATATTTTTCCATTGCAGTCTTATTATACTGGGCTACAGATAAACTAAAGAATGTCAAAAGAAGTAAAGTAAGATGCCTGAATCTTCATTCATTTTTAAGCATCTTGTATAAATGAATCAAGGAATTGTTACCTGTTCAACTGGATTGATGGTTTCTTTGTTTCTTTGTTTGTTTTAATACATAGATTGTGATTTATTCTTCTTGAATCTGAAAAAATACTATTAATTAGGACAATACAATAGCCTCTCAAACTCATCAGAGTTTTAGTTTAAATCTGTTTACTTCTGTGCCCAATTAGCCTATATTAATTTTGCATGCATATCAGAAATATGATAATGTAATTTGCAATTTTGCCTCATCTCAAATTAAAATGCAAGCACCTTTTTATTTATAATTATCCATTAACTTGAAGTTTAAAAAATCTTTACTCAATATTGTATCAGCAAACTGATTTTTATTTTTAAAATGCTGCAAATATTAATCTAAATAGATGTGTTGCAATAATAGACACGTTTTCACATATATCTGTTTGCATTTCATAGAATAGCTGCAATTTGTTTTCCAGTCATAGACCTCAGAGCAGCATGAGCAAGATTGCTGAAGAGTGGTGTATGTAGAGCTTGGTTCACACTCAATAAATACATTCGCATCATGTGTGACAGTAAATTAACGGAAAGTTAAAATTACTTCCAAAGAAAACAGAATTCAGAATTCAATGTGGAAGAGGCATCACCAAAAAAAGAGTAGAGAAGCTGTTCAAGGCAAAGAATTGTAACAAAATACTTGAAGGAGTAACTCAAGGACTCTGTGACTGAATACCGCAGACACTTCTCAAGGAACACCCTGCTCTCCAAAATCAGATGCCAGTCAGCTGTGTGTTCTTGATTTAAAATGTATTACAAAGAAGGGAAAATACTGTGTAGGTTTCTCTCTCTGTCTTTAGTCCCCTGTTCAAGTATCTAACACAAAATTTACAGATTTAGACTCTTCACCACAAATAACTGTTGACATGACCATTGATATTGTTCATCAATCACTTTATTTATCAATTTCTCGTCATAAGAATATTTGAAGACACTTCCAAATGCTTTCTGACCCCATCAAAAACAAAGCACAAGCTAGATTCTTTCAGCATTAGACTGATATATTTGGGCACTTTTCTTATATTTCAGTATTTATATATCCTGACAGTCTCAATTTATGCATGCACCAGAAAAGAAAAAAAAAAGCCTTGAAGGAATTATTGGATTTCATTGACCGATATTTTAATTCCACTGAGCTAGTAAACCAATGAAAGAAAGAAATTTTGGTAGAACGTATTCCTGTGGACACTATTCACATAATCTAGTAACTGGATATTATCATAAATCTACTTCCCAAAACCACAATTCATATTGGAAACTCAACAGTTGTTAAAAACTTGTTAAGAAGAACAAATGGAAATAAAGACAATTCTGAAAGTGAGGAACATACAAGACAGACAGAATTCTCTGTCCAGGGACTGCAGAACACAGTTAGTTTGAATCAAGCTTAATCAAGTGCTTGATTATTTAGAGACATTCATGGTGTAAATACTGGTAATTTTTGAAGTTGCATAGTTTAATTTGTGATATATTTAAGGTCCTGAATGTAGTCAGCTGGGAATTGTGAAGATAAAATTAAAAATAGAAACAGAACAGATATATAAAAGAATGAAAATCAGTTTATCACCAGTGGTAAAAAAATGGATGTAAAAAGATAACACCATAGGAGCAATTACTCCGCTTGGAAAGTTAGATTAGTAATATAACAGACAAACTTAAAGGATGATCTACCTGAATCTAATTAAGATACTAGAATGAGAGAGATTTTTTAAAACCAATGAAAAGTGAGGTAATTTTTTTCCTTGGCTTGATTAGTTCACGAGTGTTTACCAAATGTTAATTAAATTCTATATGCACATACTGAAATATATTTCAAAGTGATCCATTAAAAATAACAACAAAAGAAAACAAACAAACAAAAAATTCAAACCAATCAAAAACCCCAAAAAGACAAAGTTTTGAAATTGAAAATTAGAATTAAAATTATATAAACTTCCATTACAAATCACAAAAACTGCTGGAAGCTTCTCTCCAAAATTCCTTTACTTACCTATATTTTCCATAAAATAATTAATTCTTATAGAAGTCAGGGTGCCACCAGATTTTGGCAGCACTGGTTCTAAGTTATGCTGCCATTGATGACATTACAGTAATGGTCATACACAGAAAAAAATAATGAACTGTATTTATAAACACACCTAAGAAGAAATGTGTATCTACACATCTTTCCATGTGGGAATTTACTACCAGTACTAAAATGTAAATTCAGCTAACAGCATACGGTATAATATACATACAAATGACTATAAGAAATCATTGAAAATACTGAAATAAGCAAACATTCTTTTGGAGGGTTTTTTTTGTGATAGAAAAACAAATTATATGCAGGCATAAGTTGGATAGGGGAGGAGAGAAGAGGTTTTTTGTTATCATACGAGGCAATAGTCATTCAGACAACAAATGCCAGTTTAAGGGGCATTCACTGCAGATGACTATGGACATATATTTGTCATCATTTAAAATTCCTATGGGACGACCCAAAATAGCAAAAAACCTGTTCCGAGTTGCCATTCACAGTAACATCGTTGAGTGGGATGTTGAGCCTGAAAGAAAAACTGTAACGGTCATATCAGCCTCAAAGATTCTGCTGGGAAAGTCAAAAAAGAGCCAACTCAGCAGTAGGAATATATAAAGATGAATTAGGAAAAAAGAGAGGAAAACAACTTCAGGAAGAAAAGAGAAAAAAACTTGGAATAGTGGATAAGACCTTATATCTGAGCACCACCAAAATGTAGGGGCACTCCTAAATCTTTGAGTTAGGAATTGAACAAGTCTGCCTTTTCAGACATGTGGGGTTACCAGTCAAACTCTAAGAAGACTAAATCAATGTCATTTAAATTAGATACCTAGTGAAAGTTCAAGTAAATTTAGAAGGAAAGTTTTAGATATGATTTTAAAACTTATTTTAAAATTATTTTAATTGACCTAGTCTGATTGGAGTGTGACTGCAAAGTGACCAGTGACATTTTTAGGCAACTGACATTAAACACTGCTCAGCTTCTCAAAACATTTTCAAGAATAATCCAATGGTAACAAAGTATTTCTTCCCTTATGTGTTATGACTGAGCAGTGTTAATACAAGAATTGCTGTGGCCGTTCAGCAGAACAGAGGGGACCTGCTGCAGCCACAACTATGCTTTGTCTTGCATTGGGCAGTTTATGCTGTAAGTAAGAAGAGTTTAAGAAGAACCTTTTGGGATGGGGTGGGGGGTTTTCTTTGGTGTTTGTTTGTTTGTTTGCGGGGGTTTTAGCAATAAGAAGAAAGAGATGCTAATATCATCTTCAGGTGCTCTTCATAATGTGGGTCCTACAAAACAAAAAGTGTAGTGTCTACCAAATTTCAGTACAAATAATTACACACAGCCTACCATGAATTCCAGCTGACAGAACTGTCCTGCTCTGGGCTCCTGAACCACATCTCCCTTCTAGGGCAGCTGCATTTCAGCAGTGAATGAAGAGATCCCATTATTATATTTCATTTACCCAGGACATACCATTTATGGGGACTGTAAAGAACCATGCAAAACCATATTTACTACAGAGTTTGAAGTGTGTTTTTAATGGGTGCAACACTTTCTGATGACGGCTCAGGCACAAATTTATATCCTGGGGTGAAACAGATCGAAGAACAGTAACTGTCTACCCACAAAATATTGTAAAAACTGGGAAACATTCCCTTGTAAAACCAAAAAACATCCAAAACCTAGAGAGGTTGAATGTCAGAAGACTATAGAAATAAACTTTTGAGCAGCATCTACAATACTTTGTGTCTTCTGCAGCTTCACAGAAGTAGGTAATTTCCTTATACCAGATTTAGCATTTATTTGTTCATTTTTTTCTCCTTTTTCCTCTAAAGACCGTACCAAATGTATTTTGGACAACCAGGAAAAACATGGGTAGACACACACACAGGTCTTAAGCAGGGGAATTCTAAGATATTCTCAATATTTTTAAAATTCTTCCTCATTCGGCGTGCCAGAGTTAGGTGTTAATAATTATCACAGATGCATCCTCCAGAATTTAAAATGTGTTTTAATTTGTTGGGATTTTTTAAACAAGTAGACTCTGTTCAAACCAAAATCCTGCTGCATGTAGCTGTCTAGTACAACTTGGTGTATAAACTAGACACAGCCCCTCGTCCTTTTTAAACTCCTCAGGCTGTTCATTAAGGTTGCAGAACACATCCGCCCATACTGAGGGAACCACAAAGTACTTCTCTTGCCTTTTCTCACACCTAGATCCTCCAGACAGAAAAGCGCTTGCAATTACTCACTCCTTAGGATTTCAGCTCTGTGGGATACCCAGACCCCAGAGAGAACCCCCGCTGATCTCCCCAATTACGGTGTAACACCTAAAACCCCTGTAAAGTGTCTCTAACACTCTGCTTTGGTTGCAACAGCGCGATTTGCCTGAAGGCAGGAAAAACTGCTGGACGATTTAGTGTAGGATTGGGGATTGGCAAAATTGAGCTTTCTTTTTGTTTGTTTTTATTGTTTAGTTTTTTTTCTTTTTTTTTTTTCTTTTCCCAGTGAGATGCAAATAATGTTTAATAAAATCACTGGAAGTTCTTTTATGCCAGGAATAAAAAAAAAGAAAAAAGTGTTCTGTGTTATAATCTCTGCATTGTGTAGCTTTTGATTGCTATATGTCTCAGATTGCCATCTGTAAAATGGGGATAATAAAGCCTAATTACATTCCACCTACAGCTGTTGAGGTTGTCACCTTTCACGATATATGTCACAGCAGTGCTGAATATAACATTTTTTCAAGACTCTTCCTAGTTTCCAAATTAAATAAAAAAAAAAGAATAAAAAAAGGAGACATTTTTATTATCAGACTTATTTTTACTTTAAATGTAAGAAGGAAGCCCCTTTCTGGATTGCAGACTCCATTATCTTTACTTCTAATTCAGCAAATCATTTTGCCCAGGCTCTGTAAGAAATTTGAGAAGTTTTCATGTGAGAAAACTTATACATTCAGTGACAGGGACGACTGACACTACTAGTGAGCACAAATGATTTCAAGCATGCTCTTCAATATTTTTTTTTTTCTTATTTAGGGTGGATTCTTTTTAAATTTTGATTCATTATTTGGGCTTTTTCTTTCTGATGCAAGGACCACCAAGTCTCTTTGGAAGTTTTTCCAAATAAAGTGGTTTTTTTTATTCTTTATGGTCCGGTAATGACATCTCTGTTCTGTCAAGGTCAGTTACCCACAGGCATTCATCTGATTCACAAATAAGCATAACAAGGTTTTCAAAATGAAGCAATGTGTTGATTGCTTGAAGTGAATTTACTTTTTGTTACCAAGTTTTTAATAGAATGAGAAAATACTTTTTCAATAAAATTGCTTGCTATTAATTAGCTCAAGAAAAACTATTCTGGAATGACACAATCACTTGAACAGAATGAAAATGTGGACGTTTTAATTAAATTTTAAGCCCATGTTCTTCATACTGGAACTGGCCAGAATGTCTGAAAGCAAGCTGAAAATGGTGACATTTGAAGAGTAACAAATAAAAGACAGGGGAAAAAAAATCTCAGCTGAAATTTCTATCCAATGTTATTTTCGTTGTAGACCCTGGTAAAAGTAAGGGTATGTGTATGAATATATACTTATTTATTAAATGGAAAAAACTGATAAATCTAAACTATAGTCATGTTAACAAAACTATAATTACAATTCCAGTTTATTGATTATAATAGCAGAAAAAAATCAGCTATAAAGACATTAAATCCCTGTTACTCACTGATGAGATTCATTAGAACTATTCACTATATACCTGTGTTTTTATATTTTTACCCACAAAAGACATTACAAGAATTACAGGAGGGAAAAAAAAAGCCAAACAAGTAATTATTTACCTATTTTTTTTTTCTGGCCAAAGACATTGTTGCAATTAAATTGCCAGAACCAATCAACCTTAATTTAAATTACCATTCTGCAAATTAAAAAGAGTGAAACCTTCGCTAGGATGCAAAACTTGCAGCCGTTTTTTAACATTCTGAAAGTACTTTTGAACACAAATCACGAGAGGGTCTGCACTGTCCTGTCCTTTTGAATATGACTGGTATTTTCTTACCAGCACAGCCGTGGGGGCTAAATATGGATGTGACAGAGCACCACCAAAAGCCACCAGTCCTGCACCCAGACCTGGATAGCCTCTGGAATGCCTATTCCAGGACCTGACCAGGACCTGTCTGCATCCTGTTCTCAAGACACATGATCCTTTGTGCGGAAACAAGAAGGATGTTTAAACCACTGTGCCATGGAAGAATAGAGCAAAGAGCCCTGGCATTTCCGTGAAGCCCTGACATTTTAATATTAGTCAGGCACAGGACTCAGGCTTAGCTGATTATTAATCTGTATTATCATGAAGGTATGCAAAGAGAAACAAATGTGCATTTGTGACTCTTCTTTTTTACAACACACAGAAGTAAATTCCTTTCCAAAGCTACTGATTATAATACGTGTTCTGTCTAAAAACTGAAGATGTGTAAGTGGTCCAAAGTATTTCAAAACCTTAGAAAATTCCAACATGTAGAACCTAGTAGATAAAACCTCTATGTAGCTCTGAAGCTGTTCCAGGCCTTGAATCTGTGGCTTGCTTTTCTGTAGTGTTTGGGGGTTTTTTTGGCACACACCATGTCACAGAGTTGGGCCACATCTCCCTGTGCTGCTCCCACAGTCAGCTGCATCTCTGCACATCCAACAGGAGTCTTACGCACTCCCTTCCAATATTTGCAGCGCAGATGGCAGGACTTGGTTCTGAACAGCAGGGTTCAAACCTGAAGTTCTCCAGCGTTACCCATCTCCACATTTATAGTCAGACTGGCACTCGGATGCAATATGGGTTTACAAGGTGTATATAATTTTATACCTTTTTTTTTTTAACATACATTCATTTATTTTGATCCAGACGCCATATTTCTGGAGTAAAGGGGGTTATTCACTGCTGTGACAAAATAGCAAATGTATTTCTGCAAACTCAGGGTACTTTCTTTATTTCACAAGTAGTTAAACTCATGTTTTATTCTCTGGATTTCTTTTCTACATTTTCCATTGAATAGAAAATTATGCACAGAACGGATTTAGAATGGAAAAGTGAAGATAACAGAATATAAAAAGTAACATGTTCATCGATGTGAACATTCCTAATTAAAAGTTTGAAATATACATGGTGGAGAGGAATGCAAAGAAAACCCTCTGGTTTTGTTTGTAAATTTGATTAAACACACACTTTCTTGTTTAAAAACCACCAAAAAATCAAGATAAAAAGGAAATTCCAAGCCAAATGTATTTTCATATAAAATTATTCTAATGTCTTTGGTAAAATTTTAAATGTAACAAAAATATTATTCAATAAATGCCCCCATAGTTTTGAAGAAATAAACTGTGGAAATTACGAATATCATTGACTACACCACCCAGTTTTCGAAAGCCATAGACTGTTCTTCAGATAAAGACTGCTTCCTTTTAACTTCAAACCACCTTGTTAACAGTCAAAATATGAAAGCTTGCTTTCCTTTCCTGATCCATGAATAAAAAGTAGGTTAGAAATGCTGAGGCATGATGTTTGTAGAATTATGTGTTGATGAAACTGGAAATAACCCATCTACCTCAAAAAGAAATTAATTCATTAATATTTTATTTTAAGTACTCTGGGTTTTTTGAAAACATGTATTTTGCATTTGGTTTGTATACAGCATTCTTAAATTATGTTAAAAAAAACAGCAATCAAATATTAGATTAATTTTCCAGACAATTAAAATACAGTTTCCTTTCAAAAATAAATTGATACAAATCACAGAAAAAAATATTTTTAATAACATTTTAAACTCACCTTTTCTCAGCATTAAATATACATAACCTGAAACAGCGAAACATAAGATAAGCTCTTTAATTCCTTCCATTTTTAAATAATTAATGTTTTTAGAGAAGTGGTTATTAATTTTTAGGTAATAAGGCTAAAAAAAAGATACTAAAATCTATAGGGTGGAAACTCGTGCATCCTACATTTGCATAAATTGGAAACTAAATTCATAAAACCCATTCTGTCCTGAGAAATATCCCTCTCCTCTTACCTGACTTATCTAATTCTGCTCATATTTAAATTCAAACCAAGGATTAGGGATTTTTTCTTTAAGAAAAAAAGGCATTTAAAATACATGTAACTGTCTAGCTATTAGCATAGATGCAGAACTCAGCATAAGTAATTTTGTTGAGAGCTGGGATATAGTCAGACTTCTTTATATTCTGTTTGAAATTTCCTTTTTTTTCCAGACCTGTTCAGCTTCCTTAGGAGAGGATGAGTGTTACTTTGGAAGACAAGCATGGAGATTTGGTCAGATTTTTGGAAATAGGAAGATAAAAACTCATTTCCCCAAGATTGATGAAATATAAAACATAGCTTAAAGTCTAAAACAGACATTGTCAAATACCGGCATCAAAATTCCTTTTGCTAGGCTNAATTGCTGTAGACTCAAAAGAAATGAAAGCCATAAACAGTTTGCAACATCTATCTATCTATCTGTCTATCTATTCTGAGCAAAAAGTAACGTTACTTCAGAACGAGCAAGCCATGCATTGCGGATTTCATGCACTTAGTTTCTTGAATGTGTTACAAGGACTAGAAAAGCCCAAATTCTGAAAAATCTACCAAGATTTGTACTAACAGGCAATAACAAAGTTTTGACTTCAGAATTAACTGGAATTAACATCAGAGACTGATGATTTTGATCAGTTGTTCAGAAGGGGTGAGTGTAGATTTTTTGCATGGATAAAGCAATAAGGGAAAACAAACAAACCCTCACTGTCACATCACCATTGTTACAGCATTCTTTGAAGATGAATTGGGTCCTTCCTATTTTCTTCTCAAGTTATTTTTCCCTTATGAATTTTCATTCTCTATGCCAGCTGCTAGCATTATTACCAGAAACTTCCAAATATCACTAAAGAAGCAAAGTTGCAGTTTCTATTTTTAGTTAACATGAGTAGGTCTTCAAGCTCTTGTATTGACTTCTGGTACTAATTGCTAGCTCAGTGTAGAGTGTAAGAAGCACAAATAGAACCTAGATATAAAACAATATATAAATGAACCCCACCTTCTTTATATTTCTAATAATTAGCAAACATACTTTGACTTTGCACTAATGTGGGATGTTCTCTTGAACATTCTTTTATGTTTAATTCCATTGGTTGAATTTTCCTGCTGTATTTAAATTCCTTTCCTTAATTGCCACTGTCTTGCTTTACAAAAATAGCACTGTAATGATTTCCACATGAATGCACAGAAAATTTAAACAGTTCATTGATTTTAAATGTCCTGTCATTTCTTAAGTCCCAGCTGTAGATGCTGCCAATTTTTTCTCAATATCTGAAGATTTCTTAAATTTTGGAAGTAACTAAATAATCATAGTTTGAGTTCTTATCATCTACTGCTTCATTGAATGCTAATGCAAAATTACACTGAGGCTTTTTACTTTTTCTTTTCTTTTTTCATATAAAATTCTAATATCTCTTTACAGATGTTTAGTTCTTTACCAAAAATAGAAGTCATTAGGATTAAAGGTACACATTTGGCACCCTTCCATTATATCATAACAACATTCACAGGCTCCACCAAAATAGGATTTTATGGTATACATTGTAATAGCACATGATAAAACCTGCAGTCCATTGAAATAGCCAGTATTCCTTCCTCTCCCCTTTAGTAGTGTAGAGATGCAAAAATAAGCAAATTCAGAAGAAATTTAGAGAATAAGTACTGGTGAGATGCAGGATGGGGTTAGTGAAGCCTGAATACATTTTATGTATATAGGATTTGGAGGTGATGGTCTTAGTCTAGGCATGATACCAGGATGAGATTATTTCTTCCCAGGGCAAACCCATCAGGAACTTCCTGAGATTTTGACAGAAGAAAAAAACCCAAAAGGCTCTTTAAATTGTGTTCTCGACTCTAGTATTTTGAAATTATGGTTAATGGTTTGACATGGGCCTATACAAATCGAAAAATAACAGGATTCCATATATTGAGTATAGGATGACATGCGAGGGAAAACTTGAGTTTGACCTTAAATCTAACAATCTGAGATTGAAATGCTGGCTGGTTGAATGGACACTCACTTTCTCAAGTGTTTAAATCAGAGAGGAAACATCCTTCTAGGAGAAAACCTCACCTCCAGTGACACCTATGAAGGAAGAAGAGAATTCCTGAGCCCTTCCTATGCTGGCTATTAAACATGGCTCCAGCATTACACTTTCAAGCCATGAAGCCCTCTGCATGTATTAAATACTCAACTTTCTGATTTAGATTATAGAAAGAAGCATTCTGAAAGAAACTTGTGTGCAAACAGCAGCTGATGAAGTTGTATCTGTGAGGCTGCACAGTGGGGAAGAGGATGATGATAAGCAGAAGGAATAGGGAATCTAAACAGGAGTTGACACAATGACTATTGAAAAAAAGGGGTTACAGGGGTCATTTTGTAACTTTTAAAATTTTATTGTTGTTTTAGCTTTTATTTTAAGATAGCATTATTATTTATTCCTTTCTTCTTAATTTCAGTGCAAAAGAATTAAAGGAAAACAGAGGAGGGTATAAGTAACATTAAAAATCATGTCTGTGATGGTTAGCTTAGTGTGGTTTGGAGAAGACCTTGCTGCTGGACTTAAAAATCTATTTTATCTGATTTGTATTTCAATATAAGGAAAAGGAGATCTGCTTCGGGGGAAAACTGTGGGCAGAAGAAGGATTATTCCTATGCTTCATTTGTGCAGTTACATGCTTTTATTATATTATTTAATAGGCCAAACGTACTCCTTGCATGAAGTATTATAATTTTCAAAATGCTTCTCATTCTAAATTGATAAATATTTTTTCTTTTCTCTGAAATATTTCAGTTTGCAAGCAGAGTGTTTTCTATCAGAGAATTTTCAAATACATATTTTCTTCTTTTTCTTTTAAAAGCCACTAGTGTTTGTTAGTATAAAGAGCTGGTTTGAAGCTAAAAGGACAGAGATTTAAAACTTTTGTTCCCAGGAATATATACCACACTTAGATATCAAAGTAATTCATAGAAAATGTAAAATATTTTTATTTTTATATACCTGCAGAGACTCTGAAAATATGTGGAAGGTGTTAGTTGTCATGCCTTTCTCTCAACTCTTACTACACCACAATAAACCTTTAAACCAGAAATCAGACGCCGAATATATACTGAACATATACTAGAAACACTAAATAATATTTTGAATTATTTACTTTTCCTTTTTCATCAACAGACATATGCCTTAGGATTTCTTTCCTTTCCTATCTTTAATTAAAATGAGGGTTGGTTATTTTGGCTTGGTTTGGGGTTTTGTGTGTAGGTTTGTTTTGCTCTTTGTTTGGGTTTTGCAGGTTTGGGGGTTTTATTGGACAGAGAAAATCCTTCTCCCAATAGAAAATCTATGAGATTAATTTTCTAGAAGTGCATTTATATGTAGCAAATTTGATGCAAAATTCACTACAGGAAAGCTTTTTTTTTTAAAGCCAGCTACAAAGACATCATTAGATACTGGTAAGAATTTTTCAAGCAGCAATTACTGTTTATTTCAGGAAATTAAATTCAAACAATAGTCAAATAATGCTTCAGAGAACAAGATTTTTTTTTTAACTTATTTTCTTTGCTAAATACTGGATGTGGTTCACTGGGCAGTAAACAAAGAACAGCTATCTCTGCTAGTGTTAGGCTGAGAGGTAATTTGTTTTTATTTCTCTCCAAAGATGGGTTGCGTGATCCTGAACATTTCACTTTGATCCATTAATTCTCACCTGTTATACTGTGATTACATGGATGAATTGCAAAGAGCCTGTATCAGATAAATTGCCAAGATAGGAGCACAGTGGTTATCCCAAGAACAAATATTTCAACTTGAAATTCATCAGAAGCTCACTGTGTGCACAAATATTTCTCACAGTTTTAAAAGACTACTGATGGGCTATTTGAAATACATCTAATTATGCAAAGTTCTGGCCACCCCCCCTTTCCTTCAGACTGCATAAACTAATCACAAATGCCAGTTTTAAGTGATGGCTTAGCCTTTTCTCCTGGAGCATTACCAGGTTTGTTTGTGGCACATAACACTCCACCTCTCTGTAAGGTTTCCTGGATCTAAACTTTTCTTCTTCTTTTGTAATTTCACCGGCAGCATTTCCAGGCATTGATTTGCGTCTTAATTCCTCTTAATCGTGGAGGCCCCCTCGGTGCCAACTGCAGTAGATCTGCAAAAATCACCACTGACATCTCCATGGTATCTTCAGCCAAATCCCAGAGTCTCAAACCTGTCTTGTGGCTTATTTCTGCAGATTTTTCCAGATTCAACACTTGAAAGGAGAAGATGGATTTTTTACAGGATGTTGTAAGTAACAACAACAAAAGTCACTCTGCAATTTGGGCAATAAAACCAATATCCCACCTTTGGCAAAGAAGCAATTGTACACGAAATGCTGCCTGAAATTTCTTTTCCCGAAAGAGCAATTTTGTCCTCCTGAAGCACCAAAACCTTTATTTCAGACACGTTTCTCCCAGTCAAGATTTCCTTGAGCTCTGTGAAGAGTCTCTCATTGCTAAGCCTCAGTATGAAATATCCCCCTTTCCCACACCTGTAGGGGAAGTTGTTTATTGTCTTGAGAAGAAAAAAAATTCACAGTTTTAGTTATAAGACTAGTATTTCTTTTTTGCTGTTGTTCCCTTTGTGGTTAAATTCTACTCACTCAGTTCCCATGCTACATGAAAGACGTGCTGAAAACTGTTTATCTTTCCTTCTACTCTTCTAATAACGTGTTCGTATTTGATAAAAACTATGAATAAGTTAATTATCCATCATACAGTCCCGCCTCCCTGGTTCTTGGAAAAATATTTGTACTATGTAGATCTTAATATTTTACATGTTTTCTACAAATTTACATGGTTTTGCCACTCTGAGTGGGTGGTGGGTCAAAACTCACCCAGAACTTTAAGCTTTCTCCTTGGCAGAAAATACAACTTGTGCCAATTTTTTAATTAAAGGGGATCTGTCATTCTGTGTATATATGTCTATGTGAAAGACATACACTATTTATTCTGAAACAAATTATTCTGATTTTCAATAGAAACTAAAAACTATCTAAATCTTAGACAGAACACAAAAATATATATTTACTGCTGTATGCATTCTCTGCAATTATAAGTTAGCTATATATAGGTAAGCTTGCCCTAATATATCCATACAAAATAAAGGTTTTGTCGTTGATGCCTGGGGCAACGTTGGCAATATAGATGCATGTATTATAGAACAGTGACAGAAACCAGCACAGATGATGATGGTTTTTGGAAGCATTAAAGTATTTGCATATGTATTGCATGACATTCTACTGCAGTTATTCTTTTTCCCTAGCACAGTTGTTAGGTAGTTTGTGCCCCTGACCCATGAGCTAAAGTCGGAATGAAGGTATTTTTCTGCTTGTTTTATTTATGTGAGGGTTTCAGCATGTACCCCAAAATGATGATCCCCTTTTTTCAGAAGGAACTCTTGCCATATCCCTACAATTCCCTTTGATTTATTTATAGAGCCTTCCAACAGCTTTGTGGACCCTACTTTTAACCTAGAGCTAAACTTATTTATGTACTTCTTTAAAAAAAAAAAAAAAGAAAAGTATATAGGGAAAATGGGAAAGTAAAGTGCTACCTTAAAAGAAAAACAAGAAGCACTCAGCTGGGGTCTCTCCTGTTTCCTCTTGTGCTGTCCTGTACACACCCATCCTTATCTGTGGTGTCAGTAGGGATCACATTCTCTTCCTACTGCCTCCATAGGACATCCCATTTTGTGTTATGGCATCTCTTCCTACTGCCTCAGCAAGGAACAGTGATATTTCAACTTCCATGTCCAAGAACATCTATATTCATCAGTAAGTGAAGACAGTTAAGGCTAATAAAAGTTCTTTCTTGATGTCATAGCTAACACACACCACTGAGTAGTTTGCATCTTTTCAAAGGAAATAAAAACTTGGTGTTTTCTTTTTACCCATAAAGTTTCTTCATGAAGATGATATTACATGTGCACACGGCATATAATTAAATTGATCTAATTTGAATAAGTGGGGCTAAGACCTACAGGAATTTTCCCAGGTTCCCTTTGTAAGCAGTGGAAAGACATAATGCATGACTATTTTAATCTAAAATAGGTATTTAGATTACCCCATGTGTTTTGTGCTGTAAAAGCGCCGTGTCTCTCCATTGACTTTAAAAGGATGGATAATAGAGCTGAGGTGTCTGGTTCAAAACTGAGCATCTCTCTGTAGATATTCACAGTTAGATTAATTACTTTCCATCTGTCATGTTGCAAAAAGAGAGAAAAGAGGAAGGAGACAGAGCTTCCCTTTCAGCCACAACAAAAACTGTTTTTATATATTTAACTCACTACCCTTCAGAATGCTTCCATCAGTCATAGCCATGGAATAGTTTGGGTTGGAAGGGACCTTTAAAGGTCACTTAGTACACAACCCCTGCAATGAGCATCACTGCACCTTCAGCTAGCTCAGATTCCTTAGAGCCCCATCCAGTCTGACCTTGCATGTTTCATGGCGCAGGGATTCCATCAACTCTCGGGACAACCTGCTCCAGTGTTTTACCACTCTCATTGTAAAAATTTCTTCCTTACATCTAATATAAGCCTGCCCTCTTTCAGTTTAAAGCCATAATCCTTTGTCCTATCACTGATGCTCTTCTAAGGAGCCCCTCTCCAGCTCACTTGTGGACCCGCTTTAGGTACAGGAAGAAGCTGTAAAATCTCCTTGAAGATTTTTCTTCTCCAGGATGAACAACTCCCCCAAATCTCTTGGCCTTTCTTCATAAGAAAGGGGCTCCATCCCTCTGATCATCTTTCTGCACAAGGAGCGCAAGGCTTTGGCCAGAGGAAAAACAATCAAACTCCCGATTATTTCAGAATGAATAGATGACAATCAATTGATGTTTGTTTTATTCCGGATATGAAGGATTCTCCTAAAAATAGAATTCTATTTGACATAATTTTTTTTGGAAAAGCCTGGCATTATTGGTGCTTAACTTTTGTAATTTTTTCTCAGTTGTCTAGGAATGAACTCTGAACTCACAGTTTCCGTTCAGTCTCTGTCGTAAACTTTCAATGAATAATCTACAACTATATTTCATGAATGTATATAAGAAAATCACTCAAGTTGATGGGTGCTTGGGGTTTTATACTACAGACAATAGAAAGGGATCACTGCTGCATGATTTTTTCTATTTGATATTGTACTTTCAAGAAGTGCATGGTCTGCTTCTAAAGACAGTAATTACAACTACCTACATCTGACATCTTTTTTTTTTGCTTTTTCCCAATACTGATAGTGTTTTAAAGATTGTCTCTTCATCTTGTAATTTTACCCCCAATATAAATTCCAATTTATATTTATTAAAGTGAAAATTTAGTTGATGTATTGTACAGCATATCTTGAACCATAGTGCTAATGGAATATGTTGTATAAACCAAAAGTTTTTCTAAATTATATGACCAAGTACAGCTTCAGTTCTCTACTTTCCTTCATGTATTAATGAGTCTTTCTCTTTAGACAGTTAACCTCTTTAGCAGGAAAAGAAAATACTTGGAGACAGAAATAAAAAATTCAAAAATAAAAATTCAATAAAAATTACAAAATATAAACCCATCTTAACAATAAAAAAAATTGACATTTTAGTTCAAAACTTTATTTCTCATTCTAGGAAAGCTAAATGCCTCCACAGGTTGGACTCAATAATCTCAAAGCTCTTTTCCAGCATAGCTGATCCAGTAATTTCTATTTTTGCACAATTTATATTTTCTTGTACTTTAATTTTTAATTTTTATTCAAATTCTTATTCATTTAACTCCTGGCGGTTTTTTTGTTTTGTTTGGGGTTTGTTTTTTTTTTTTTTGTAGTTGTTTTCATATGTAAATTCTGAGATGATTTTTTTTATTAAATACCTTTTTTGTCCAATATAAAACCATATCATTATTCTAGATTCTCAAACAGACTTAAATCAACTGATATATTGCTCTAGACCTAAAACTGTGTAATTAAATCAAATATAGATTGTTGTTGGTTTTTCTTCTGTAGGCCCTATGGAATTGTCCCCAAAACACTATCTGGAAGTATTGCAGGTCTGTGAAAAGGGGATAATTTGTGTCCAAAATAGCACTAATCATATAATTTCTGTTGGTTTCTGCTGCAGTTGTTTCCATCTTCTTTGACTGTTTAATTCTGTTGGATCAATACTCATGAAGAGAAAAGCTTATCCAGCTGTTTTGACTCTTGAATACACTGATGAGGTGACCTTGCAAACATAAAATCCCTAAATTCAGAGACATTTTCCCTAAGCTGTTTTACAAACACATACTAAAAGAGCAAATTAGAAGTAAGGTTTCCAGAAACCTGTGAAAGCCATAGCAGGATGCATGGGCCAGTCCTGCCTCATCTCCACAAAATGGCACCCTCAGCTGATCCATCAAGCCTTTCTTTCCACACATCTTGCTCACAAAGTGACTGAGAAGGAATGCTACTCACTGAGAAGAAAAAGTGCTGTTCTTCTCTTGGTTTTCACAAGCCTATCACAAGGTGTTACTTGCCTATTTCCTCTATTTTTCAAAGATCTCAAGATAAAGAGAGCTGTCTCCTTCTGCCAGCAATAAAGACACCCATGTCGAAAATATATATGCCCATAAGTCCCCTTGCAAGAGTCCAATGTTTGTAGAAAAGAACAGTATAGCATTTCCATGTGGGTTGTGTAATTTTTGTTTTCTTCAAGAAGCCTGGGAATGTTCACTGCTGGTCCAGGCTGCAAAGTGCACAGAGCCCCTGTCCTCAGAGCTGCTCCTCCAGCCCGGCAGGCAGCTCATGTGAGGAGCTGAAAGCCAGAGTGGCAGTCACAGGGAACTGTGCTGAAGACTCTGCGTGGTCTGCACAAAAGGCACAACAAAAGACCCTCTGCTGCAGCAGAAATCGTGGATAAAAAATGTTTTAGTCGAGAGCTGTGGAAAAAGGAGCGTCCCATTTTGCACAATAGATCAGAGAATCTTCCTGTGCTATTACTTCAATAACTTTGCCACATCCCCACTTCTGCGAAGTTTAGAATACCCAGTGATTTTCACTATATCACACAAGTGAATTTGTACTGAATGTAGCCAAATAGCACAGTGTGACCTTTTTAATGTGAAACTTTTCTTTGAGTAGATTTTAGAAACCAAACTTCCTACTGCCTAATAAGCTGGTAGAACTTCATTTTCTGTTATAACATTGATTAAATTTTGAATATCTTTCAGCTACAAGAACATATGGTGCAAGTAAAACATGCACAGATTGAAACATTTCTGAGACAAAATTGGTTAACTTATTTTTTTGAGCATCAGCAACTTTTAAATTTGAATTTAAATTATTAAATCTGATATTTTTCAGAATAAAATATTATTTTAGCTTCTTTTTAGTAAGATTTTTCAACACCTTTTCTCAACTTCAGTTTTCTTTACGATAAAAAATTCAATTTTTTATATATGTAATTAATTTATTTTTAAAGCTTTTGGACAGGAGAATTCTCCTATCAAGATCAGATTTTAAAAGCCATCTTAGATTAAATTATGTCCCTTACATGTTCTCAAATGTCTTGGGGACATGGGACATGTTCCTTCACAGACTTACTCTGACCTTTCACGAAGTGTAAAGGCTTATGAAAAAAACTGTTCCATGAATATCAAGGACTATAAATTATCTTCATGAAAGATTCTTAGAGGCAAAATAGTGAGATTTCTTGAGTCATGTGATTTAATATTATGATTTACTATTGATCATAATGAAAGAGGAACTTACATATACCTCTGTGTCTGTATTGTGTCCACATGCATTTCTACTTGTCCTGAAGTTTTGTCACACAACTAAAAGTGCAAATAAACGTCTGAATGATATATTGAGAAAGTATTTTTATTTGTCTCTGAAAATACATATTTTTTTCTCACAGCCATGAGCTGTTCCTTATCGAAGTCAGAGCTCTTTTCAAAGAATATTAAAGAGCAACAATTCCAATGCTCCTACCAGTGAAAGGTTAGAGAAGATTAGCTCAGTGATCAGTCCTTTAATCTTTACCTTAACTTCAAATTTTGCAGTGCAAAGATTTTTTTTCCCTTTAGTATTGGAACTAAATGTGAATTTACTGTGTGGAAGATGTAATCACTTTACCCTGTTTCAGTGAAGTATTTAGATGATGATTTAGAGAACTAATTTAATCAATGTCTGACTGATGTGTCAAAATATTTATTCAAGTGAATGCATCTTGTTTAAAAGGTGAATGTTTACAGGACTGTAAGAGTAGTACATTTAAAGGTTCATTTAATATGCATATTCTCTGATTAAAACCCAAACCAAAGGATCACCTCCCCATTTTTTTTCTACTCTTTACAGGAGTAATTAGGTTTTCACTAGAAGACTCAAGGAAACAAAATACTTTTTTAACTGTTAAAATATAACACCTTATAAAGATACAACAGATGTTCAAACTTTAAATATCCTTAATTTTTCAAAATAAATTTCTTTATGGGGATACAAATCACATCCAGTCTAAAACTCAAGCATTTAGAGACTTCTTCAGTGTTCCTGTATTCACTAATTCCCTCAACAAACATTTTTGTCATAATTTTCAATTTCTTAAGAAATATTGTAAGTTTTATTATTATTATCATTATTATTATCATTATTATTACTGCTATAATAAAGAGTTTGACAGATTTTTGATCCCTTGAGTGCTAAGTCTTTCATAACTGGTATGGTATAACAGAAGAAGCAATACCTATGCTTTGCAAACACAAGTTAAACTGCAGAATATGAATACCAGATTAAAACAGTTACAGTCCCATAAAAGGCAATTTCAACAATGCAAAGTGATCTTCCATATAAACATTATTACCACTCTAAGGCAGTATTACTGCACAATTTCAATAGGAAATTGAAATAAGTAATTTGGGGGGAAAAAAAAGGAAATAGCCCTACAGATTATCAAATATATTTGGTTTTATGAGACAAAATATTTAAACTGAGTGGTTATGACAATGCTCTGCACCAATACAGAAAACTGGAACATGAGTGTTGAGTATGCAGTCGACATCTTCTACCCCCTTATGCTCTGAACTTGCAAACACCCATTGAGCAGAAGGTCCATTTGGGTCTGTGTCACATCCTGATGGTGACATTCTGCGTCATTCTTGGTATTAATGCCTCTCTTTGGTATTTCTCCACTTGCTTGGAAATACATGCAATTGGAGAGATGGGCCATTCATTGACTCAGTTTTTCCTTTTATTTGGTAGATTTTTTTGGACAGAAATCCAGCAGATTTTCTTCCTTTTGTCTACCAGTTGTTCAGCATCTGGTAGCAGAGATAGTTAACTGCTTCAGGACCCAGACTGGAGAAAATCACAGTTTCTTTGATAAGGAATAAGTGATATAGATCTCTGTGCAGCAGTGTTTACCAGGGAATGTTGGATTTGGAGCAGGATGAATCAGAATAAGAGTGGAGATGTTTATTTTTCCTCCACAGAATTGATAAATTTTCTTCCTTTTATTAATTTTAGCTAGCTGTTGAATAGCTTCTGCTCATATCTGCTTAAACAGGTCTGACCCATTGTTAATCTGTCACTGATGATGCCTAAAAATGATTAATTTTAGGTAAAATTAACTCATTAACTTTTAATTATTTAAATTAATTTATAATGGAAAATTGCTTCAAATAAGAGCTGCAGCTAGTCCATAGGAAAAAAAAAAGCCAAACCAAAACTAAACTGAACCAACCCACTGAACCCCCACCTCTAAAAACCCCAAAAATCCACCAACCAAGCAAACAAGAAAAAGAACCAAGGATAAACAAGAATTTCTAAGCATTTCACAAAAAATACCTCTTTTTTTTAAACTGCTATTGGTAAGCATTTTGATTAATTTTCAGGAGTGCTTGCAATTCCCTGTAAAATTCAAGAGCATGCAAATTTATCCATCACGTTACTGCTTTAATCTGCAGATAATGTATTTTGAAACACGCAGCAAAACCTACATCAAGTGCTAAATCAAGTACCACAAACTGAAGAATTCATTATGGGTTCTTGCTGTCAGGAACTAATTTGCTCATCTGCTATTGAGTAACCATTTCAGTGTAGTCCTGTCCCTCTGTATTCCTCCAGAAATCTTTCTGGTGTCATGTGAACCACTGTGTCTTGGTTTGCAATGCAAGATGTATTCTATTCCCAATCTGTTGAAGCTGGTTGAGGTGTTTTTCTTTAACTCCAGGTGGGTGCCTTCTGTGCCCTCCTGGCAGGGGCCAGCTGTTAAAACCAGGTGGGGCAGTGTTCTTTATCTCTTCCACAACCCATCCTCTCTCCAGGGGGATATCTGCTGTTAATGGGCCATTAAGGCTCACCACACAACTGATAAAAATGACATCATCCCATTGTGAGATGCTCCACCCAGTGGAAGGAGTCAAGCATTCCTACCTGGATAAAAGCTGTGATTCAGAACACCAGGACAGCCTGCTTTCCACTGGATTCCAGAGGAAGCCTGGAATCCTCTTGCCATCACTGGGCCCTTCTACAGGATCATCTCTGCTCCAACAGAACCACATCTGCATTCCAGGAGGACTTAACTGGACTGTTACCAACACCCTGACCAATAAACAGTGTGTCAGGTCGTGTTCTGACTCTGTCAGTGTTTCTAGCATTTTTTTGTTTGGTTGGTTTTTGATTTTTTTTTATTACTACATTTGTATTTTTAATATTCCTAGTAAAGAACTGTTATTCCTATTCCCATATCTTCACCTGAAAGCTGCTAATTTCAAAATGATAATAATTTGGAAGGAGAATGTTTACATTCTCCATTCCAAGGGAAGCTCTGGCTTTAACTGGCAGACCTGCCTTTCCAAACCAAGACATACTGTGACATTATGACATGAGGCAGGGAATCTAACCCTACATTTCTGACAGGTGTTGACTCACCTGAATTTATATATTCTCCACAAATCTCAATAAAGTGTTTTTAACAGTTGTCAACTACCACATGGTGTTTTCTTCACAAATGGTTACTTTGGCCACTAGTAAAACATAAAGTATTTATCACTCCTTATACTTGTGAAAACAACAGAAAGCCTTTAGAAGAAAACCTGTAAGGCATTTTCTAATCCTTTAGTCCTGTCTCTAAAAGTTTTGATTTTCCTTTTATGTGTGTATATATATATATATACATACATGTTTTTATAAAATAAAAGCTCTTATGCACTGTCTTTGCAAATGAGAGAAAGGATTGCTGAAAAGCTTTTCTAGTGAATACACTGGGAAAATTAAATTTCACATAAAGCTTGTTGCAAACTAATATCAGTGGGTGAAACTGACTTCGGTGTATAGTCTTGAAAAACCATCACTGATATCTAAGCAGAAGATTTTAAATCCATTTTTTACTCAGTTTTTGTTATTGTTTGCACGGTACAGTTCCTTCACAATTGCATAGGATAAAACAGTAAATTGAATAAATTGAGCACCATGTAAGTGAAATAATCCCTGTGCTGCCAATCAGTTCAGATTTACCTTTATCTAAGGTGACAGAGGTCAAATTCTAGGCTAGCTGAACACCACTTTTAATTAAATGGATATTAAAGAGCTTCCACAAGACTTTATAATTTGACTGTCTATTGTGTGATTAAGCATTCACTTACACTCAGTCTTATTTCAAAGATTGTATCAGCAGAAAGTGGGAAAATGTAGTCTTTTTTCTCAGCAGTCACTTAAATAGGAAAAAAAAGGTTAGGCTTCCCCCAAAGCAACAAAAACACAGAATGAACTTGGAATTTTTGAATACTAAATAGGAGGTTCCTTACAATCCTGACACAGAAAGCACTACAGACACTGGTGTTACATCAGTCCTTCCTAACTGTCTTGAAAAATATGTGTCACGTTACAAAGAAAACAGCTCACCAGCTGTTTATGTAAAAATTATTTGAAGAAAAACAAGCATGGCCATATGGCACTCGAGCAATGCAGTGGGAGCATAGAGAATATTTTCTGTAGATTGTAGTAGATAATAGTCATGCTAAGTAGGGTGTCAAATATTGATGACACATTGTATTAATAGTTAATCTCTCCTTTTATCCTCTAAGTGCCTACATTTCTTAGCAGCTTGTATGTTGGAAAAAAATTAATAACTTATTATGATGAAGAATTCAATTTTATGGAATGACAAAATATTTAATGTACTCAAGAAGTACCAAACATTTTCCAACTCAAAAAATATTGTGCCCTCATTTGGGTGGCATCACGTTGTTTCATATTAATGAAAACACTACTCTTAGAATTATCATGAATTTTTCATTTGTGGTTTGTTTATTTTGGAGTTTTTTAGAACATATATGCTTCTGCAATCATATTTTGACCTTGAAAATTTATTTCCAGGGGGAAAAAAAAATCTTCCATTTACTCCTGAAAAGGAGCCACAATCTGAAAATCTAAGTTGTCAATATGGAGGTTCTGCAAAGATTTGTCAACCCTAAATGCATGTACCAAAGATATTAACAAGATTAAATCCTAGGCAAGCCTAGAGCTACCAGATAAAGGATTAAATTGGAGAAGAAAAAGGGCAGCTTGGTAAGAGCCAGTGCTGAGATGCCAAGCTGGAAAGTGAAGCACCATGGGAGGGGTGGGCAGGGAATCAAGATGAGCAAATTATTAGGGAGTGCTTTTTAACAGCTTGTGTGTGTTTATCCTTAAGTACCTGTGAGCACTTACTTTGCTTCATTTCAGTATTGTGTATTTTTAAATATTGATTCAGACTGGATTCTCACTCTCCACTGGGAAGAGAGACTGACACAGATTCACCTGACACAGACCTATAGGTCATGGGGTGAGAATTTTGGTGAAGTGCCTTTATTCTGTTATGATAAACTCCCTCATATTCACCGTCTCGTAGGATATTCCCTCTGTTTTCACAAAATCAAAACCATAACAATGTGAAGGGATTTTTCCTTACAGTTGGTTAGAGAAACAATATATTCACTTTCCATGCATTGCAAAATGTTTTGGGTTTACGTTTTTGTATTTTTCTTTGTTTTCGTTTTTTTTTAACTGTCATGAAGCACATTTACAATTGGAATAGAACAGTTTTGCACAGACAGAAATAATAAATTTTCCACAATGGTATACAATCCTATAATATCGGTTAGTCTTAAAGGAGTTTGATGGAATGGTCAAACCTTAGCAAATAGCCTGGAGTTAAATAAACTCAAGTGGGAACTGGATTCCTGAATCAACAGTCTTCCTCTGAGACACAGAAGAAGTGAAGAAAGACTAATTGGCTCACAGACTAGGATATTCTGCTTTCTCCATGGAGTAAATCCTATTATGGTTACTATATCCATCTGTTAAATGGTTGTATTTTTGCCTGCTGAAAAAAGAATCTCTTGAGTTATACTCAGAGAGTAGCTTCTGGTTTCCTTCTGCAAAGGATTACAGAAGTAAAAGTCTTTCACTGAGGATGTCAAAAACTTTATTCTCACTGCATCAATCCAAACACTGAATTATATATCTGCAAATAATACAGAAGACATGTCTGAAAACACCCCAAGTAATAAAGTACCATGAACCATTCTGAATTGATGTATGTTTTATAGCTGCTTGCTATTACAGAGACTTAACTTTAATGTTCAAGAGGTTCTTCCAGCCAGTGTTTTCTTTTCTTATCCTATATTGAACTACATATATGATGTAGATGGAAACATGTGCCTCATATCTGACTTTTGGTCCTGTTAACCACATATAAATGAAAACTGCTTATTTTTAAGATTACTAATGACATTTCCTTTTTAAATTGCATAATTTTTCAAAACCTATGCACATTAATTTTGGTAAGTTCTAGCCCAGCAAGGGTTCCCTGTAGCACTTATCAAACATGTTTATCTCAAGCTTCCATCTATTTATTTAGAGGCACAACTGAATTCCATCACCTGTACCTTACCACATGTACTAAGGAGTACTAGCTTGGCAATATCTTCCAGCCATTTCTTCTCCAATCCATCATATCCTTACTGGCAATAAATTTGACTCGAATGTTTTTTCAGATTACTCCTGACATCCTGAAACCTTTGGGCACTGGTACTAAGACACCACTAGTAACCAACGTGTCCATTCGCATATTTTTGGCAGCAGGTCCATGGCTTGTCCTGACCTTTCCTTGAGCTTTCAAATCAATCCACATAGAGCTTTCCAGAAAGCTTCAGCTGTTGACAGTCTCTGCTCCTGTCAGGAGAAGCAAAACACCACATGCTCATCATGCATCCAGCCGTGTATGTTGGTTTTACTTCATGGGCAACAGTACAAGTATGTGAATATCAAATGCATCTTCATTTGAGATCAGATCCAGAGGCATAATGCTGAGTTTAAGGATTAGTTACTTAACTCCCTGATCTACTTTCACTACATTTATTTATTTATTCACAGAATTGTTAAGGCTGGAAGGCATCTTTCGAGATCATCTACTCCAATCTTCTGCTCAAGCAGGGTCAGCCGGTGCTTACTGACAAGGACAGCCTTGGCACAGCAGTTTTTGTTTAAAAAATACAGATTAAAAAGTATTTCACTTTGTAGCACTAAGCCAAAGTCTTGGAAAAGTTGACTGAAAATTTACACCTACCATAAATACATGATCATCTGTATATTTTGCATGTTTTTATGAATAATTCTAAAGAAATAGTGTATTTGCTTCATCCAAACTGCAACTATGTATTGATTTCTCTCCATTATCTTTCTAAAATATTTTTAAAATTCATCTTTTTAAAATAGAAATTTGCATTTGAAACATTCTGTTTAGTATTTCCTCAGTTTTATGAAAGTGTACTCATTTCTACTGTTACTGTATCAGTGCCTGAAATTTATTTTTGTTAACACCTGGTTCATGCCAGAGAAAAAGACGGCAGAGGATTCCATCTTTTTGATCATATTATCCTTCCCTCACATTCTGTTGTTATCCTCAGGGCTCTTAATGATGTTAAAAGGAAAGAACTGCAGGCTTTGTTATGGTCAAGAAACTGCATTTCAGTTCCCAGTGCTGCTGATTGCGTCAAGCTTTTGTCAGCCCTAATTAGGAGCGAACCCCCAGATTTCAGTAAAACAGGTAAAGATGTCACCCTTTATACTGGCTGCTCATTTGAGAGGGAGAGGTTGCTTGGCTGAGTTGTCAGACAGCTTCAAAACCTTATGTGTCATTAGCAAGGATCTTCTGGCCTGCAGCATGACTGGAGTCTCTTGAGGTCACCATTAATATGTCTGTGTGGATTTCAAATGTAGGGCAAGAAGAAAGCAAATGTCAAGGTTTTACCTCAGAAGTATAAATTTCTAGGAACAGTGAAGATATGCAATATGTTTTGTGCCTCTTTCAACTACCAATTTATAACATGATTCTTTCATTAGTTAAATAAATCTCTAAACAAGCAGGTTCTTTTATATTCCCTTAGTATTTCTTCAGTACTTTCTCTCTAAACATTTCACATTAAAAATGACAGAACTTGTTCTTTAAACCTGTTATGAATCATTTGGCAGAATATAAGCATTTAAAAGTCATAATAAATATAGAGAAATATGTGAAGCTGAAAGATGCCAGGTTAACTAATTAAATTCTTCGTAATGTGCTTGACTGAAAGAAAAAAAAATCATTGCTTTTTTATTTCTACTTTTTTTTTTTTTTTGGTAAGTTGCTGAACCATATTTTTTCAGTTGATTGTCCTGCTGTTTCTCAGATTTTGAACAGTAAAGAGATATGTTTGTACATAATAAAATTTTTGACCAAAGAAAAGGCTGGGGAAAAAATGTTCTACTGATAAATAGCTTTTCCTTAAAACTATATTAATTTGTCTACTAGCATCTTCTTTTATTAGCACAAGAGAGAACAAATTGGAGGTGAAAGGATGCCAAAATACTTGTTGGGACATGTCTGTATGGAAGGTGCAATGAAAAGAGATTCCATCTGTTTAAGGCAGTATCACGGGATCCAAAGAACCAGCACACCTTTAAAAGTGGACTGCTACATTATGAGCTTTTTGAAATTGTAATATCCCAGATAAAGGAATCAAAGTCATGGTGTGCCACAGCTGTCTGCCTGATAAATACACTAGTGCAGGAAAATTCACGTGCCTACAATTGAGTGCTTCTCTTCCCAAATAGACAGGAACCCCAATGTCAGCAAAATCACACTAAAAATATGAAAGCAAATTGCAGAGGATGACTCTCCTGGAAAGATTCTTTCCCCCTGCACCTCCAACAATTGGATCTCTAATTATATCAAACTGGAAAGGAATAAACTTTGAGACATAAAGGTTTCTCAGTTTGATATCTGTGTGGAAACTGAGAAAAAGCAAATGCAATCATACAGTCACTATGTCATGTACTGTAACACCTACCTCATTAAATGGGTCTGCTGTGTCCATCCCTGCCATTCTTTCTGTGAAAAGGCAGCTCAGATTTTCTTAAGGGGAAAAAAAATAACAGAGAGCAAAGAACATCAAGGAGAACAAAGTGCAGACATGCAAAGCAACATTTCGAACTCCTGTAATTTAATACATTTTAAATCAATATTATCTTTTCACTGTAGACTTTGGTAACTAATGGTCAACAATTTCCATTTAGTTCAAATGATCACCATCTACTTTTCCTATTGAGCTGCTTGGCAATAACTTTTCTTTCATAGCCATTTTTTGACAGTTATATTGTCCCAAGCCATTGAAGTCAGAGGAAACAATAGATGAAACAGTAGCACTATAGAATAAACTCATGTATAACACTATTCCTGCCAGCTATTCTGCCTAAAAATACTGTACAAAAAGGCTGATGACTTTTTCTAAAGAAGCCGCTCTGCCTTGTGGAAGATAATCTGTTCTGATTATTTTCAGCCTCTTCAGGAGACCAAGAAAAGGCTTGGTATCACAGCTGTTACTCATACTAAAGCACTAAAGACTATCAGCAGTGCCTGAGAGTCCTTGACATCAAAGTTTCTCAGTAGATCAAATTACATTCTAACTTATGTTTGATGTTTATTTTGAGGAAAATCAGAATGAGTGAAGAGTTACTGGGTAAACCTAGACAGACAAAAGTCAAGGGGATTGGAATATTTCCAACAGACAGACTGTGTTTTGTAGTGTTTTGTTAGCAGTCTTACTCAGAAACAGAAACCTTGCCCAGATGTCAAGACTATCAGGCAGAAAATTGGTCAGAATATTCAGGTCAAGTTGTTTCCTTTCTAAGATGCACTCCAACTAACAGATTTCTTCAGCATATTATAAGCAGCACCTCCACCTAATGGTGCCTTTACATTAATGGTCCTCTTATTACACAGTGCCCCTTACAAAAAAAAAAAAAAAATAGGAGGCCATTTGGGAAATACTCACCAATAAATTGTCTCCCTTAGAAACAGCATTTGTAAGTAATTCTAATACCTGCAACAAATACAGGCATTTCAGCACTAAGAAACAGGTTAATAATTAGATCAGGAACTATTAATAGAGTACATTACAGTATTGAAAGTGCAGAATGAAATTTCAAATATGATAGTAGAAAAAGAGTAGCAATATGCTAAAGTAGTGATATTTAAAACAAAAAAAAAAAAGTGCACAAGAATGTATTAAGATGCCACTAAGAAAACTTGTACTTCCCATAACCATCTAAATTCTTGGAAGGAGTTATATTTAGGGATTCATCTTTAGGAAATTAATATGTTACTTTACCCAATAAATTCATTTGTGTATATTCTCTTAAACCTTGGATTTCAAGTTCTATAGGAAATATATTAAAAAATGCAGCACATACTTTTAAACAAATGTGTTATATGACAGATGTTTCCTCTTCATTGTATAAAATAAAATTCACTGTACTACTCTGAAAAAGAAAATTTAAGCCCAGACTCCTGAGCAGAACATCTGTGTTGCTTTGGCACTTTGCTATATGAAATGAAAAATAATTTCACACTCCTAGTACAAGCAGGTTTTATCAATATACAAAGCATGATGAAGTTGTCAGCAGCAACTTTGGCTTTCTTAAAAGTATGCATTCCCAGCTCATATTATACTTCTCCTGTGTTCTGAAAAAATGAATCAGGATGTGGGTCCAGCAGAGGAAAGGAGAACCAAACTCAGTAGAGGTATTTATGTATTTTGCCCTGATCTACTCCAGTGTGTTAGCTTAGAACAATTTTGTTAATCCCACGTGGAAAATTAGAATTGTGGAATGGAATAAAAAACAATCTGTCAGCAAGCCCAAAGAAAAGTAAAAATGTACATTATACAAAATAATGTATTAAACAGTATTTTTACTTATAATAACAACTCCATATCATACTGGTTAAGAAATGAAACATTTCAGTTATATCTGGAACACTAAACAGGAGTGGAAACAGGGATGTCAATAGCTATCATTTGAAACCAGAACCATGTGAGCCATTATAGATGATAACAACAGCAACAATTGGTTTTTTTGCAGATCCAATTTCTTATTTAGATGGGTCATAATCAGAAATAGAAAGTTTTGCAAGCTGTCACAGTTCCACTGACTTTCACCTTTAATGGGCCTTTTATCCCCTTTCAAATGAATAAAAAGATACAGGGAGTGGCAAGTGCAGTAAAAAATAGAGACAATACAGTGTAATACAGGTAAAGGGGAGCTCTAAAAAGAAATTTAAAACTGTATTTAGTATTATAATTATTTAGTTATTTAAGATGGAGACAAACTTTATTGAATATCACAATTTATGTTCTTAAAAGTATATACCAACATCATATGATGGATGATCACCTTATGGATGTCAGTAGAAATTAAAAAACAAGATTTCAAAGCAAAATGAAACGTGCAGCGCCCCACAATACAATTTTGGCCCAATATAGTGATAAGCAGAAAGGTTTATGGTACATAAACACTCTGCATAACAACCTGATCTGGGATTTAATTATACACACAAAATAGGAAGGAGATTATTTTGTGTTGCTCAACACCATACTAAAAACAGGATAGTGAAACGCACACAGTTCTTATAAATGTTGAGATCTATAGGAAAATGCATTCATTTTGGTAAGAAATAAATACTTTTGGAAGGTCTGAATAGATAACAAATTGTTAAAAATGAATTTGCATTTTCCTCTGTACATGTTACAGTAAGAAGGAGCTGTTTTTGTCAAGAGTAGCTGATGAGGTGCTATGTTTTGGGTGTGTGATGTGTTGACCACATGGGGATGTTTCAGTTATGGCTGAACAATACCTGTACAGCGCCAAGGCCTTTCCTGATCCTCACCCCACCCACCATGAGCAGGCTGGGCCTGCACGGGGAGCGGGGAGGGGACACAGCTGGGACAGCTGACCCCTGCAGACCAAAAAGACATCTCATACCCTACGGCCTCATGCTCCACAATAAACGCTTGGGGAAATATAAAAGGGAGGGATTCAGAGTTACAGTGTTTATTATTGTTAGCTATTTACTATCATTAGATACCTATTGTTTTTGAATATCTATTATTAGTAGATATTTCAAATAGAGACTTGACAGGCAAAAGGCCTTGTCAGGCCTCTAAAGGGGGGAAATGATGCCTTAAGTTTTAGCTTTCATGTTTTTCAGATTCTGGGGTGCTTAGGTATAGTTCTGAGCCTCATTTTTAGTCAGCTCTCTTCACAGAGTAGGTAGACAAAACAAATCCTTTCCCAGATGGAGATCAAGGACAATGGTTACAAGCTGTCAGGCCTAAAGGCATAAACAACAATGGACTGAAGAGAGAAATAAGGATGAAACCTCACAACCTGAGGCTGTGGTTGGACAATTGGGCCTCAATATGCAAATGGTCCAAAACTTATAAAAGTGTTGGACCTTGTGACAGGTCAGCCATTTTGTGACCATTGTTAGTCCACCTTGGGTGTAGCCCTGGCCAGGCTCTCGTCCTGCCCAAGGTGTACCCTAAAGGCCTTTCAATAAATATCTGCTTTATTCACTAGCTCTGTCCAGTCTCTGATTCAGGTCAGCCTTCCACAGGTGTTGTGGTGCATTTTGGCTTTAACAAATTTCTTCATGCTTTTGTTATTTGTTTTATAATGGTTTGTCCCTGTACCCCCAGGTTAAAACCCCTTTTGGTTTTTCCTTAGTTATGGGTTCTCTCCATCACTCTGCAACACTGCCCAGGTGGCTAGAAAGTTCTAGTGGGGGACCAGGGTGATTGGCACAGTCCCTGCCATCCCCTCCCTTTTTTATGTATGGGATTGTTCTACTGATTGTCCTCTTGTTCTGGGTAACTCCCCTTCCCTCTGGGATTGGTTCTAGATTGTCCCCTGGCCCTGTCCACACCCCCTGTAAATTAAAACCCTGTTGAACCCACATGAAGTCCAACTTTTTTTCTCGTCATTGCCAAGTTTCTGCCTGAGGCCAAGACCCACAAGATCAGAAAGGTACCGAGCTGTACCCTTAAATGTGAGTTCAGTGTAAGAGCTAGCTGGAAACCAGAGCCGAACCCCTGCACCCAGGCATCATTACCAAGTTATATGTGAGGGGTCCTGGCTTCCCTGGAGATGGCTGAACACCTCCCTGCCCACGGGAAGTGTGAATGAAACCCTCTTTTGCTTTGCTTGTGCATGAGGCATTTGGTTTACACATTAAACTTTCTTTGTCTCAAAACACGTTTTCTCAGATTTGCTCTTCTAATACTCTCCCCAGTCTTAAGAGAGTGAGCAAGGAGTGGTGTGGGGCTGACCTGCCTCCCAAAGTTAAATCACAGGCAGCTGGGAGTATGGCAAAAATTGTAATTCATCCCATTTTAATATTAGTGTAAAAGTTCTAACAAACCCCTAAATATATAAGATTTTCCATTAGTTTTGAATTCCATAGAGTGTAGGGATTGATTACTTTATACATATTTAGCTAGACTGAAGTAAGTTTTCACAGCTACATTATAGGAAAAGAGATATTCCAAACAAAATTGTTCACCCAAAGAAAGCAGACCTGTCAGTTGATCTTTTTCACCCTTTTAATTGCAAAAGACATTAGTGGTACAATAAACCAAAAAGACCCCATCACTGGTACAGTAAAACAAAGTAAGGGTTTTGTGCTTCAGGGAGCAGTTTTAAAGCAGGAATTCTGTAAGCACTGGAGAAATTAGCAATGGAAGTGATGTGGTTAGGGAAATTCTCAGGTTAGTCATCACAATTGTTTTCACCTGTCAAGCTACATGTTTTTTGAAATCCAAATAAAAATAAATACTTAATAAAGACTTCATCATTTTTATGTAAGATGAGATGGAAATCTCATCTTACATAAAAATAGTAAAATCTGTCATATGCAAATAACAAATCGGGAAGTATGTTGAGTTCTTTTAACACTAATTGGATTTTGCAATTGTTTTCCACTTGTTTTCCACTTTTCCAATTGTTTTGACTGTGATATACACAGAATTTGAAATTTTCAAAAATCAGTTTTCCCTTACAAAACCCCCACAATTTCTGCAATATTAACTTAACAAGTCTATATGTGACGATTTGAAATTTGGCAAATATTTCATTGAAAAACTATAGTCAGAAAAATTAAAGCACTAATAAATTTGGGCTGTTTTGATCATTTAGTCTTCCCAATTACACCTTCTCTTAGACATTCAACCTTTTCTATCAATGTCTCAATTTAATAAAAACCCTTTTTTTTCCTCATTTAAAAAGTAACAACTTGTAGTGGAAAAGCTGATATATGACAGTTAAAGTTTCCTAACAACAGCTATTAAATAAATATCAATACTTCTTAGTGTATTAGCTTCCTACAATCATTTTGAGCAAAAAATAATTGCCAAATAAATAACCTTCTGGCACTGCATCTGTGGTGTTTTGAGTTGGATTTTTGGCGCTTTTGGGGGGGTTGATTTGTTTGTTTGGTGGTTTGGTTTGCTGTTGTTTTAAAATAAATTATATATACGCTTTGAATAGTTGCAGTTGTGTTTCTTTCTTTGCAAGACATCTTTTTAGATCTTGAACTTATGGAACACTTTTTGATGTTTCTCTTCAAGTGTTCCTTCCCTTTCTTTATGGCATTTATTTCCTAATTCTTTCCTGCAGGGACTATACTTCATCATAGTTGTATGAAGCAAAGCTTGATAACTGACAGAAGAATTTGTTGGCGTCACTCAAAGAACTCAGAAAACACTGAGATTTTCACTGCTAATCCAGCTTTATTTTGGCCACAATTGGCAAATGGCAGGTTTCTTCAAAGGCTGGAGGAACTCACTGCAGAAGCTGAGCAGCAATCTTTTCCAAATATTTAGTGGATCCTTGCTGAATAAAGAAATTTCATTTTATGTGGTCAACCAGAAAATGTGACATTTTCTGTGGTATCCAAAGAAGAGAAATGAAGCTGGTGAAGGATCTAGAGAGGAAGTCCTGTGAAGGGTCACTGAGAGAACTGAGGAAAGAAGGTTCAGGGGGGCTGTAATTTTTCTCTACAATTACTTTAAATAAGGTTACTGAGATGGATGATGGACTCTTCTCTCAAATAGCAAGAGATAGGATGAGTAAAAATTCCTCCATGTTGGACCAGAGGAGGTTTCGACAGGATATTAGGAAAAAAGTTATACAAAAGGATTAGTAAACACTGGAAGAGGCTGCCCAGGGAAGTGATGGAGTCACCACTCTGGAGGTATTCAAGAAACCTGTAGATGTGGCATTTTAGGGACATGGTTTAGTGGTGGACTTGATAGTCTTTTGTTAATGGTTGGATCTAAAAGGTGTTTTCCAGCCTAGATGATTCTAGCATTCTATAATCTAGAAGCCTTCAAGCTTTGCACAGAAAATTAGTTTCTTCTTCTTTATTTAACCTGGTTTGACCATAATGTAGGAACATAAACCATTTTCTGTTCATCCAAACTTGTTTGTGTCATTTTATGTCCACACTAATAAGTGTATATCTCCAAGGTCATCTGTAAGGCAGAACTGAACATAAACTCTCAAAATCCATGATGAATTTAGGTATACTTCTTCCTTTTATTAAAAATACAGTACTTCTAATAAGGTTAATAGAAAACCTGAGATAGTTAGTAGGAACAAAATATTGAAGTCATTATTGTTATAATTTCTGAGAGGATTTATACCCTTTATTGGACTGACTATATGTTATTCAAATCAAATGAATTTTTTCAATGATATCTACAGGACCAGAGCAAACCTCCTCTGTGAATGTCATACTACACTGAAAGAGAAATTTGGAGATGTGTGAAGGTCTTGTTGACCTTTGTGCTCTTGTGCCTTTTGTTTAGTTGTGATTAAAATTATTAAAGTTTTCTCAGAGAAAATTATGTTCTGAACTTACTGTACAAGAAGAAGGCATTTGAGATTGATAAAGCAATGAGTATATATAAGAAAGGCTTCTGGGCAATTTTCAGTTGCACTCTGGGCAATTAGACACCCACCTTTAATTAAAAGTCAGTGGAGCTTAGTGACTAAGTACCACTCATGAGTTTCAAAGTATCATTTAATTGATAGAGGAATGGATTTAAAAAAAAAAAAAGGGAGGGGGAGACCACATTTGAGTTGAAAGAAGTAGATTTCTGTGAGTCTGAAATGTTTAGACTGAAAAAATGTCATTAAAATATTTCTGTAAGGCAGATTAAGAGAAGAACAGGCTAGAGCAGAATAAAATAGAAAAGAAATGGAGCAGTTGAAGTTTCTGGCTGATTAGAAATCTGTCACCAAGCAGCAAACTGTGCTAGGACTTTTATGTGAACAGTAAGATAATGGAGTTAGAGCTGCTTCTTCCCTCCTACTTCTTTGCACTGCATGAAAGAAAAGACATGGCATTTTAGGTGTTGGGGAGGAGATGCTGCAGCTCCGAGCAATGAGAGGCCCTGCATAGGGGACAGGGCCACAGAGATGGGGAGAGGCTGAGGCTTAAACAGCACATCCTGGGCAGGACAGTGGCCACTGAGCCATGTGCCAGTGGCCTCCTCCCTTTGAGGCTGAGTCTGTCTCAACACAATTTACCCCCAGAGTAAGCAGACCTTCAGTCTGAGCACCAGAGCATAGAATAGTCACAGGAGAGTAAGTGGGTGTTTTTTCTAATGGATGCTCCCCACACCTGAAAGACAAAAAGGAAGACTAAATGTATAGAGAACAATAAATTCAGTGCTAACAACTGCTGACAACTACACAAGCATATGTACATATATAAAAAAAATCTATTCTCAAATTCCTTTGCTGCTGTTCCAAGCAAATGAAATCTTAGTAAACAGTAAAGGCTTTGGAAAGGATCTTGGAAATCGTTGATATAGGTCATTTCACTTCCAGGAATATACTTACTGTTGCAAGAAATAATGTTGCTGAAGGTGCTAGGAATCACCAAAAATAGGACTGGAAGGAAATTCAAGGGATCATCTCATCCTACCTTCTGGCCCAAGGCAAGATAAATTCTACCTTAACTGTTCCTAACAGGTTTGTCAAAGATACTTTCAAAAGCCTGCAGTGATAGAGACTCCAGAGCATCCCTTGGCATTCTGCTGATTTAAGTCCTTCCTTAATATTGTAAGTATTTTGTAATGGGTTGGCATATCTACAAGAGAATATCATGTTGTGTAAAATAGAATCAAATGCATGAATAAATATCTTTGAGATATTTTCCATCTATATTGATTTTCTTTTCCATTTGAATGAATAAAATGCATAAGATTTTACAAGAGGCATAATAAGTGCTAACATTTTTATCATTTAATGAAATAAAGTTAATTTCTTTTACTGGATATATTCTTGTCTATTCGTTACTGTTTCTATAATTATTGATATTCTAGAATCTGAACAACTCTGTTCCTATTCCAGAATATGAATAAAAGACATAAAAAGGTACTGTTGGGTAAGTGATTCAGTGTTGACAGCTAATAAACTTGATATGAAATAAATAACAGCAGCAAAATTCATCTGTTTATTAGCAGTTCTGTTTCGCTGCAAAGAATCTTTTGCATTTTTTTAAATCAAATATCAAATCATTTCATGTAGAAGCATTTCTTTTGAGCATTCAGAATTGTTTAGACCTGTGCCTATAGGTGTTTATTAACAGGCAATTTATTAACTGATGTTGCTACAACTGCATACATGAGCAATGGTTGATGAAATCCACGAAAAAATGTAATATTTATATTAGAGAATTCAACCCTGCATATATTTATACTAATGAATGTAGGAAAATTACCTATGAAGTGTGAAACCCTTTGGTGTTTATCTTCTGAACACTGAAACCCACTTAGGGCTCTACATTTACTGAAGAGGGAGTTCACTTGCCCAGCTATTCAAACTTGTCTCTCTTTGCAGTATCAGCATTTTGCAGAGTGATGTGGGTGTCAGTGTTAATGCTCTCAGTTTTAGCTTTTGATGGTATCTATTATTGATAACCTTGGTGGGGAGAAATAGGACAAATAGGATTTACAGCCTTCTTTAGTTTGGATTTTTGCTTAGATTTGCTAAAAAATATATTAAAAATATTTGGCAAATAAAAATTTCAAAGAAACAAAAATTCAGAGAATAATTTGCTCAGGTAATGCTGAGATATTTATAAAAGGTCCAAGAAAAACTGAGAAAGTAAGTATTTGGTGCATTTATTTCATAGAGAATTTCCTCAAAATTTCTTGATCTAGGTGGAACTTTTGCATGGGAGTTGAAAGAAGAAATGTAGGTGCATACCATTTATAAAAGAAGTCTTAATAACCAGGTCAAGTTTCATTTCATGTCACTTGAGATGGTCATATTTCTATCTCAAGATATATTAAAGCAAAAGCAGAAGTCCTGGTGTGAACCAGCAATGGTGATTGAATTTCAGAATGCATTTAACCACTATAATCAATATATTGATTATATATAATGCATATAACCAATATAATCAGAAATATTTATCTGGCTATCCATTATGGCTTAGTTTTTGAAGATGGTGGCTACTCTTAGTCCAGGTTAAAACACAGGGAAACAATGTGTGTATTTTAATATTTTTGAAGTGAGTCAGCATTTTTATGGTGAACATTTGAAACTGTGGAACTGAGCCTTTTCCACCTCAGCTTTATGTATTTCAGACTAGGTTCTTTCAGAAATCTCGGGAAGTCTCTGTCATGATTTGGGAACACAAGATTTAATCTCAATTTCCATGCACTGATGTGAATGCCAGCAACTCTAATGCTGCAATAATGCTACAGTAGCCATTAAATTATTATAGTGTATATTTGCTTGAGTAAGTAATGAGAAAGTATTTTTAAAAGCAGAAAAACATAAAGTCAAGTAATAGAAATTCAATATTATAAAAGACACTCAGTGTAATCAAACGCTGCTTGGTTTGAATAAAATGAAAGATTTACTTAGTTAATAATCAGTTGCTCTCAAGGTATCATTAAGGTAAAAATGTTTACAAAAAATCTGGGATGTTTTTATGTTAAATTAGGATGAAAATGTATAAGCTATATTCTTTTTCTTGGAATCTTGAACAAAAAATACTGGTGCTTAACAATTATTTTTGTTTCACTAAAAAATTGAAAACAGGAAAACCCCTTTTTTCCATAAAACGGTGTGTGACTGATATATTTTATACAGAAGAACAATTACATGAAGAAGTATTATGTGAAGACAGAAAAGGTTTTGCTCAGTTGGATAGAAAAAAAATTCTGATTGTTCATATTTCTTTCCAAAATTTCCATAATATGTTTTATTTGTGTACTTTTCATTCTATTTATGGACACAACCAATTTACTTTGCCTAGAATTCTTTGCATTTTTAAGCATACACAGAGTAGTGGGGCTCATCAATCAAGTTTCTTAGGCCTCTTGAATTATTATAATTTAGAGCATAAAAGAGAGTGCCCTTAAATATAAATCATGTAGGTTTTTTGAGTATGTAGTCAAATACTGGATTTGAGTGTTGACTTCAGTGTTGTATGGAGACAAGATGTGGCAAAATTTAACTTTGTGAGATAACAATTCCAAAGGGGAATTTAAAACAGCAGAAGATAATGAATGGCAAGTAACAATGCAAATTAAAATTTCTTAATGAAACATAAGGTAATTTGGCAACTTGGACTCGGAACACCAGCTAATTAAAGATGTGTATAGAAAAAATTAAGCTGGAACAGAATTTCATACCCTTAAACAAAAATAAAATAGGAAGGAAGCAAGAGCAAAGAAAAATAATTAGAGGGTTCTGATCCAATCTGATATCTCTTAAATAAGAAGAAATGTTTTCTAAATGAAACTAAGAGATACCCAAATACACTGAAGGCAGGGGAAAAAAAAAAAAAAACAAGGAGGAAAAGCTCTTGCAGAACAGCAAAAAAAAGAGTGAATGTCTCTCAAAAGAGTGGAGGGAGAATCAGAAGTGCAATAACTGTCTAGAGACACTCAAATAATAAAGAAATCAGTGGATTATATCAGAAGCAAGAAATGTGCAAATAAGGAAGAGGAGAAAAATATGGATTTTGGAGAATGTAAAATAAGTAAAAGATTTTCACAGGCATTACGTAGCTTTCCTTGATTCATATTTATATTGATGAGGGTGTTGAAAATGTACACACCAACATACTCATGATTCTTTTTAGGTAACACTGAAATCAGTAGACTACAGTTAAATTGCAGTACATTCAGTCAAATACAGTCATTTGCATTTAGTGATTTGGGTTCTTACAGTAGTTCTTCCTGTATCATTCATTAAATGCAAGAAACAGATTCATTTTAGCAACATCTCTCACCCTGGCGTTTGATTTCATTTCTGTCTTCAATTATAATTACGATTGCTGTTTGCTAACACTGAAAGGTTTTTTGAGTAAAAAAAGTTTGACCAAAATTAAAATCCCTTTCTAGTATATTGTTTCTTCAAGAACAGATTCTTGTTCAGTGCTTTGGTCAAACAAAGCAATGAAATTGTTTCTAAGGTCTGGTGCCATGGCCAGTCTTGTAATTTCTGTTCTTAGGCACCCCATACACTGGGTGTATGTGTGTTATGGAGCGTGTGAAGGACTCCCTTGCTACTTCAGGTCTTGTGAATGGAAAGGTAGGGAATGGAATTGCCACTGGAATGCTGCTAAGGAATATGTCTCACACCTGAATGTGTAATACTTCACACAGAGCTGCAGACAAGTAGCAAACAAGTGAGTTAGAGGCTTTTGGAAGGGTCTCCAGAGGTTTTTACTTAGCCTCAAAACTTGGTATGAGTGACAGTGAGAATACTTCTGGATTTATTAAGCAGAGCACTGCCTAAGCCCCAAACATCAGTCAGTAGATTTTACCTTAGAAGAAGACTTACATAGGATTGCTAGGTTTGTGTTGAATATGCAATTAACAATCTAGGAAAAAAGTTGACAAAATGGCATACCACAAAAATATACATTAGTCATAGAAAGCTGTGAAGGCTCCTAGGGGACGTATTGGTAATCAGATACGAATGGGATGGTAGTCAAAATTCTCCAGGGGCAAAAACAGAGCAGCAAACATAACAAGAGATGACATCAAAAAATTGTACACATTGATTGTGTTAAATTAGCTGAATCAAGTAGGGGAAATTATCAAGTCCATACTGTCATCACTGTAAACCAGTGACCATCAGTGGTTAGGAAAGAATCTATGTTAGCCTGTATAAGAAAAAAATGAAGTTAACAACCACACCTTTCTAATGATGGGTGCAAGGCATAAGAATGCCTTTATATTGCAGTGGATGAGACCAGAAGTTTGGTGATAAATATTAAAAATATAGAAATATCAAAGTACTTTAAAACGTATCTACACAGTTCAAAATACAAGTGCATATTTTAAATGGATTATAAAATGCCTCTTTTTTTTCATTCTGCAGTTCTGAAACCCAAGGAAAAAGAAACAGAAAAATAAAAGTTGTGAAAATAAATACTTTACATTATTTTTAACTCAATGTGGTATTGAAGCCAGTAGCTTACAAGTAGTTCAGACAGGACATGAAAATAGTTGATAAATATTTAGGTGGAGAAAATAACTAAAAGTCATTAAATCATGATCATAAGAATACATTTTATCCAGTTTAGATCAAGCTTCATCTGTAAGTTTTCCCAGTCATGCTCTCCCTCTATTTGAAGCATTTTATACTGGCTACTTTAAGGATAGGATAAGAAGGCTGTGCAGCAAGATCTGATTTGGAAAGATAATCCCTATAGGAAATTAAGAGGAAATATGATATCTCTTTAGATAACATCTTGAAATGTCATCTACTTTTAGTATTTCCTTTTTCTGATTTCAACAGAGATATCTAGGCTCCTCTACCTTCTACAGCAACATATAAATCAGAGTTGTCAACGCTGAATTGCCTAATCATCTTTGCCTGTCTACTTTTAGGCACCATTTGCTAATGGTTTACTCACTGCAACATCGTGCTGCTTTCCAAATTTAAAAAGCCAAGAATACTGTTGATATAACTACTAAAATAACATTAAAGAGCACTACTTTCTCTTTCTCCTAGTTCAGTGAATGACATAGATTTGTTTTATATATAACAAGAAACATCCTGTGCAGGTATTTTTGCAGGATCTTTGAAGGAGGTATTATCTCCTCTAGAAAATAAAAAATAAAATTAGCAATTTGTAAATGGCAATAGTTGTTTGTTTGTCTGTTTGTTTGGAGGCTGTAGAAGATATGTTTGCCTTTAAACATTAAATCACAAGAGATTAAAATCTGGGTTTGGAAATCTGGAGAAAGGAGAAAGGCTATTTTGAGTGGAACCCCTTAAATTAAACATTTGCATTTAGAAGAAAAAGTACCAGCATAAATCCACTTTGTTGCACACAATGCACCTGCAGCGCTTCCCACTAAATAAGAGGAAACAAAATTTACTTTAGTGAGGAATATTTAGCTGTGCAAAATCCCACAGCCATGGAAGTTGCAGTTGCAATTTGCTCATGTTTCTGTGGGCTTTGCATTTATGTGACACATGAACAAAAATCACCCTTGGTGCCGTGCTCAGGTGCTTTTGACTACAGAAAAGGTAATTTTAAAAAATATTCTTGGAACAGATTCTGTGTCAGTCATGTGATTTACACATTGCTGTGTTGGTCACAATGGAAAAATATTAATATCTTGCCTTCTGAAGTAGAAAAATACAAACTATGGTGACAGTAGCAATGCCTTGCAAATGGAACCTGATGTTGAGTGCCATGATTACATTGCCATGATCAATCTACAAAACTAAATTATTCTTTTGCCTTATGCTGGTTAAGCAGGGTACATTGGTAAGATTATGCTCACACAACTAGAAAGACAATAATGGCATATAATTATTGCCACACTTTTAATAACTCTTCTTTGTCCTTCATGGCTATATGGCAAGAAAAGGATACTGTTTCCATTCTATTCCTTTCAGTATTGTTTCTGATATAAGATTTTGTCTAATCCCACACAGCTAATCTGATGCAATTATGTGATGTAATTGTACTTATTAAACATTCTGCTTGTACAGCCATTAGATAACCAAGAGAGAAGCTTCGTATTAACTTGCTTTACTTAGAACCTTCTAAAAACTGGTGATAAATCCAAAATCTTGCAATAAATCTTTTTTGACATACGACAAGTTTTTACTAAAAGCAGTCTTCAAAGCATACACTTGGATGACTTTGCATAGGCCCTGTTTAGAAAGAGGCTTGATATATCCATGGAAAGATATGAGTCAATATATTAAAGCCAAATGAGCACTAAAGCTGAATAAATTCACGGAAAGAATACTTTGTTTTGAATGAAATCTGTTGGATCTGAAACAATTGGTCTGTGTCTGACTGGGCTAGGTGTCTTTCACAGCAGCCTGTGTGATGCTCTGGATTTGCGGCTAAAAGAGTGTTGTAACAGTGTTTTGACGCTTGCAAACAGTACTGACATACTGTCAAGGCTTTCTCTTTTTCTTACTCTGCTCCCTGCCTATCAAGCATGAGTGGGTAAAAGGTTGGCAGGAAGCATAGCTGGGTGAAATAACTCAGAGGACATTTAATATCACATGATGTCATCCTCACAAATAAATAGTTGGAGTAAGAAAGTTTTGGTTTTCAAGGAGGCCATTGCTTGGAGACCCGCTAGATGTTGGTCTGATTTCTTTTGTTCCATCTGTTTGGTGTGTGTACCCTTCCCTCTCCCCCTTTCTGTCACGTATTAATCTCTCTTTATCTCAAATCATGAGTTTTCTCACTTTTGTTCTTAGTGTTTTCTTCCCTGATGCCCCTAAGGGTGAGAGAATAAGCAAATGGTTCAGTAGGAACTCAACTACTGGTTGGCATCCACCCATCACAACACTATTGAATCATATATCATTTCTAATCCACATTATTCTGCGATTCTGGTGACTAAGAAATTTTATATCAACTAATCTAAATAAATTCCAGCTACCACAGCTGTGTGGCCTCAGAAATATGAAACAAATATTTAATAGAAAAAAAGATGAGAAAAAAGGGAAAAAAGATTAAACTTAACTGCTGAGAATGTAGAGAGCCCCAAGTAAAAAGTATAGGAGTAATGATAAAGCATAGCTGACTAAATTAATATAAATTATCAGCATGTAATTACTAATATGTCATAATTAAAGAATAATAAGAAATAAGTATAATTTGCTTTTTACAAAGATTTTTTTTAAATTTTGGGTAAGCTTCTGAAGTCACAGTGTTATATCTGAAGTCAGAATTTGGTTTTCTGAAATAAGTAGAATATCTGAATGAAAAGTTACATGGTTGGGTTCTGGCGTAGTGATGCTATTCCTACATTGGTTTAGTCAAGGCTATATTTACCAGATAATTAAAATATGCAAATGTATTATAATTCCACTTTGTCTTTCTCACTTTGAATCATTAAAAAAAAGTGTTCCAGATTTAAAATATTACTGATTAACTGAAGATGGCATTACACTATCTTACTTAAAATCTTTGCTTGCCTCTTAACTTGGTTTTGCTACACATTTATCACTATTATCTTGTAATGTCATCTTTTTTTCTTAAATAAATGAATGTGTTTGACATAAGAATTTTGCTTAAATTTGTGTGACATCAAGATACAAATGATCTTGTAACATTTTCCTTTAATTTCCTCTGATGTGCTGTTAGGTCTTCCTCTATATCTCTAAATGCTTGATGCTGTCTTTAATTTACCCTAAATTTTCGAAGTGAAGTCAAAGACAACTAGATCTGGTTAGAAACCTTTTGAAAGTCTCCTTGAGGTAGCACCAGTGGTGACATCTAACCTGAGCTTCTTACTTGAGTACTCAGAGTACACTTTTCCATCACTCTCAAACCAGAACAGGAAATCTGCTCCTGATTTCTGGAAGTGATTGTTCCCCATGCTGGGTTTTTCTAGACACCGTGAGTTTTATGTGGCTGAACTTAGATATTATGCTTGGAAAGTACCAATGGTACAATTTAGCTGATAAATTGCATGGGGTAAATAATAAATAACCACATATTCAGCTGACCTGTATTTTGGAAAAAGCAGAATACTCTGAATTGGCAGCAATGTTACAATAAAATATCCGTCTGCTTCTTCCCAGAGGAATATATTGGAATAAGTCTCCTCCAATTAATCTCTCTCCATGGAATTTCACAGAAGTACAAAACTTACTGTGAACAATCTCTGAGGCAATATTGTAAATCAGACAGAAAGAAATTAAGATTTCTGAGAAATAAATTGAACTGACTATGTAATTCTCCTGGAGGTGTGTAAGGGCAGTGTGTGTGTGTGAGAAATGCATGAATGCCATTATCTCTTTGGGTTTTATGCAATCCTCATAGTTTACAGATAAGCACATATACCATAGACATAACTGATTAATTTACTCTGAGCTCCATAGTGCAGATTTGCCCTTGGAATCTTCCTATAGATGCTAATAAAGTAGGAGCAAAAAGGTTGTTAGCCATGTCCATGGTCACTGTCTCCCTCAGCACCTCATGGACAGTAGAACAGGCACAGTCAAACTGGCATCCTGAGTGAGTCTGTCTGAGCAGGCTGTGAGGTGCAGACCCTTTGTGGATCACACAGTGAGGAGGGCAAGAACCTACACCTCAGGGTTTACAGTCCTGAGTCGCTGATTTTCCCATCTGCCCTCAGTGCCAAAAATGAGACAACAGATGTCTGTTGTTCCTGAAACTCTAAAGAGTTGTTCATCCCCAACTGCTTTGAAGCTCTCTGACTCTCAACATTCTTCTTATTATATATCAAAACAAAACCATGCCAGGTACCTCTAGCAAACCCCCTCAGCTTTTGCTTTCCTTGTGGCATGTTCTATTTTCTTCCATTAATCTGTCAATTTGTCCACTTTCATTTCTTTCTGCCTCTGTCATCTCTGTGTTTATGTACATACAAATTCAATGGTGTGCTACAAAGGCAGGCTCTGGCTTAAACAGTTGTAAGGGTCTACCATAAGACTGTATCTCAGTGCTCTTGGTTTCATCACGTTCTGGTGCAGACTGTATATTGATGTAAGCAGACCGTCCTCTCACAGTGGAAATGCCACAGGTGTAGCCAGCTCTCCATTATCAATTCCATCTTCCATCTCAGTCAACACACCTGTGTGATTGAACATCTGTTTTAAAAAATCAGTGTGGTGCCCAACACTCCCCAGATGAAGTCTGACTCACTGATAAGGTCACTGGCACCTCAGCAACTTGTGGACATTGGATAGGAGTGCCTCCTCAGAGCCCCGCATCAGTGGGGGCATGTTGAGAATAAACAGCCAAAGCTGAAAGGGATGGCAGCACAAAGGAAAACAGCAGTGATGTTCCTGACAAGGATATTAATCATGAGGATCAACGTCAGGAAATAGCTGGAAAAAGTCAAAAGAGATCAGGCATAAAGGAACAGTTTGATAGATTTAACTTCTCCTTTAGAAAAAAGAACAGGGAATTAAAAAACAGATAAGGCGTTTTATGATAACTGCACTTTCCATCAGAGCTAAATTAAAAAAAATGTATACTCAAAAAGCATATTCAAGTTTTACTTAAAATTTTAAAAATCTGTAATTTTCTTCTGGAGTCCCTGTGAAATGGCCATTTTTACCTCACATATTTTTGTAGTTTAACCCCAGGTGGGCAGCTCAGCCCCACAGAAGATCTGCTCAATGCTCTGTCTTCAGTGAGATGAGGAGAGAAACAGAAGTTTAAAGTGAGAAAATTCATAAGTGGCATTAAAGGCAGATTCATAGGTACAAGCAAAAGCTGTGCACACAAGCAAAGAAAAATCAGCAGTTCATTCACCAATTCCCAAAGGCAGGCAGTTCAACAATCTCCAGGAAAGCTGGTCTCCATCCTGCATGACAGTGATTTGGCATGACAAACACCATCATCGCGAACTTGCCTTCCTCTTTTTCTCCCTCACCCAGCTTTTATTGCTGAGCACCATCCTGTATGGTCTGGGATATCCTGCTGGGCAGCTGGGGTCAGCTCCCCTGGCTCTGTGCCCTCCCAACTTTTTGGGCACTCCCACATCACTCATGTATGGTGTGAAAAGTAAAAAAGGCCTTGGCTCTGTGTGAGCACTGCTCAGCAGAACACAAAATGTCCATGTTATCAAAATATAAACACAGCACCAAAGCAGCTACCATGAAGAAATTCACTTTATCACTGCTAAAAACACATACAAAATACTTTTTTCCTATTCTGATCGTGATTTTTCCCACAGAGCATTACATACAAATTCTACAACTTGAGGAGCATCTGCAAATCTCAAAGATGGCAATGATGGGACACTTTGAAAAGGAAAGATGGTATTTTTATTTAATTTTTTCCTTTTTTGAAAATTATTCAACATACCTCATGGACAAACTGTAAATAAGTTTTGCTTAACACAGTGGAGTAAGAAAAACTAAAACCAAAACCTGAAGCATAAACATTTCATTCAAAATTAATATACATACTTTACACCTGATCACTGAAATCCTGAAGGTCCTTCAGCCACACAGAATGCTTCAGCAGCTGAGTATGCAGAGCACCTAAAGGATTCCTCTCTATACCATTTCTGTGCTCATCCTCAACTTTTCTTTTTTACTTTTTTTTTTTTGCTTAAGAAAATGTACACATTTTTTGTACAGATACAAAGTTATAAATTGAATATTTTCAGCTGTAGTTTCAAAAATATTCCTTTTGTATCTGAGCAGGCTGACAGCAGAGTGTTTCATGTATTTGCACATCTTTGCAAATTTTCACTTGTTATTTCTCATTATCCACTCATAAAACAGAAATGCATAAATGGTTAGATGAAAGGAGAACAACTCAAACAAGAGATTCATGTCATTATCACAAATTATTCTCAGCATTATAAAGGGAATAATGATGAGAAAAAGAAGAAAAAGCAAAGAACAGACCTAATAAACTGTATTTTATTTCTGGTTCATTTGTGTATATTAAAAAAAAGTAAAACATACATTTGATATCACATATTTGTTTATTTGGTAAAGATAAAATAAGAGTATTTTTGCAAGTATTTTAACTTATTTTAATTTATTTAAGTACTTTCACTGTTTTTTTAATATAAAAATTATGCATATTTTGATCTTCAATTTGAAAAAAAAATAGTGGTAGGAAAAGACACTTAATCTAGGCAATTATTGAATTACATTTAAATCAGAAAGTAAACAGTCGTGCTTTTTTTTCCACAAATCTCACAGCAACAGACTGGCAAAGGGGAGGTTCAAGTTAGAATCACAGAAAGTAGTCTTTAGTACTTGTGTTCAGCTCGCTTTTTCCGTTTCAGCTTTAAAAAAAAAATTAATTAAATTTTTAATCTGCTGTAAGGATGTTAATTGTTATTATCTCATGAGGGCTGAATGACTTTGGATATAGAAGCATCTATCTGCAGGGTGAGTAAACAGCAGCTAATAAGTAATCATTATTGTATTTGGATTTCATTTAAAGTTTTTTGTTTGTTTTCTTTCTGTCTCTAAAGGGTGGAGAAGGAACACCTGCCTAGGAAGAAGCATTCAGAGCAAATTACTCTCAACTGCTTCTCTAAAAATTCTCTGCTTCATTCTGAAAATACTCTCATGAGGCATTGCTGCGCTAAGATGTTTCAGAGCTGTAAAATGGGAGAGGATCACATCTCAGAATTTTGCTTTACTTCTCTGAGTCTTCATTCTCTTAACAGAAAATGTCTTCATTATGCATAAAAAATAATTGCTAAAATTAGGATACCAAATTTTGCATCTGTACTGAGTCTGTCTGAGATGGATTTAATTTTTCCTACAGTAGCCCTCAGCCAACACCTTTCTAGCCACCTACCTGTACAGTGGTGGCTGGAAGGGTTTTGATAACACACCAGAGCTTAGGCTGCTGCTGAGCAGGGCTCACACAGCACCAAGAATGACTCTCCAACATTCCCCCTCATCAGTAACCTGAGGGTGGGAAAGATCCCAGGAGAAGACACAGCGAGGGCAACTGGCCCAATGTGAGCAAGGAGATATTCCACACCATGTGATGTCTGCTCAGATATAAATGAGAAAAGAGGAGGAGAGGGGTGCAAATTTGCTGTAGTGACATTTGCCTTCTGTAGCAGCACAGCTGAAGCCCTGCTTCTCAGGAAGTGGGAGGGAATCACCTGCTGAAAGGTACAGAATTTTCCTTTCCTTCCATGCACGACCTTTTCTTTTGCTTTTAAAACTGTCTTTATCTTTACCCATGAGGGCTGGGGGTTTTTTTCTTATTTTCTCCCCTCCTTGTTCAGCAGAATGATAGAACTGACACCTGATATCCAGCCAACATCAGCCCACCACACCATCAAACTCCTTTACATTGTTTTTGACAATTTCTCACCTCTCATGTTTATAAATGTCAGATTCAATTTTAAAGAATGTGTTTTATCACAAGAAGATATTATTTTATATTATTATTTTTATTTTTATTATTATTATATTACTGACTTTTGACTTTGTATGATCATGGTCCTGCTCTAGTTAATTCCTGTTGGTTGACATTGGCTGCACAGTATCCAACTTATCTTCTAGTTTGGTCATCTCTCTTACTTCAGAAAAATGTCCTAAATTTGGGGTTTTTTATTGCTAATGTATTAATGTAACCTGTCTCAGATCAGTTTTCAATATTTGTGTGTGAGATTAATGATGGCTTCTTAAACTCTTTTTATTAGCAAGCAAATAAAAAATCCCAAAACAACAAAACAAACATAAAACCAACAAAGAAAAGACCCAACGAAAATGTGTCCAAGCCCAGTACTACCATACATCCCTATTCCCAACTCACTCTTAGTCACATCTGGAGAGTTGTTTAATATGCTGTGTGGACATAACCTCATTGACTAAGGAAAATTTCAAGCTTCAGCAAACCAGTGGGGAACTCAGTCAAGAGGTGGCAGTGCTACCTGGGCATGTCCTTTTCCTAAACATGAAGTCTGTGATTTTCCAGAATTAATGTACGTGTGATCTTGGCTTACAATTATAAAACAACTACTTTATTTTTTTGATAGATTTCTTAAAATCTTAGGATACTTGCTCCCTAATAAAAACACACATAATTCCCTCTAATTGTGATTCCTTGCTTGATATTGATAGGAGCCAATATTAGATTTGCTGTTTGTTTGCAACGATTTTGTTGCAAACATATGAGAAAGCAAACTGAGAAGGCTGTGTTCCCTCCAGCAATTTTTAGCAACCTTTTATGTGAAATATGTAGCAGATGAGTAAGGAACCAACTGACTACATGTGGACAATATGGAAGCTACAAACTCCAAGGAGATAAGCAAAGCAGTTCCACACCGTTTAGAATCCGACCACTGGGAACATCAGGTATACAAAATGAAGCTCTTCTGGTCTGTCGTTAAGCACAGACACAACAGACCTTTAGGACAAAGGTGTATAGAATAGAACAGCAAGATGATCAGGGTATTCTACAGAACTGAAAGAATCACAAAGTGACAGATTACACTTAAAGTGCAATGACTAAAAATATGGAAGAGCCCCAACAGGACCCTGTTTGTACAATTTCTCAATAAACTGCTAGTCTAATTATATATAGGACATATAGTATGAGCTAAGACACTTTTGTCACACTTAGCAATGAAAATTCAGCATTCAAAGGTTAACTGCATCTAACACTGCATTTAGATTGTCCCTTAAAAACCATTTTCTACAGCATTGATTTTACAACTAATAATTACTTTTTTTCTCTCTTGTTACCAGCTCACTACAATTAGAGGCAATAGAAATAAAAGTAAAAATTAAATGTAAATGTTAAAGTAATGCTTTGCTGCCAACACTCATACTAAAATGGCTAATTTACTAGCTGTTACCCTGATAAATAATTATTTGTGCATAATCAAACAATATCTTAGGATGTTGCAAGGAATAGCAAATATTCTCAGTTTCTTGAGCATTCCCTTTCAATGTCTCAAACATATAAATCAATTTCAGGCCTACCCTGCAAGGTGGAAAAATAAACAGCCTGGCAGCAGATTCTCCTATCTGAACAGAGGTTTTATAGAGATGATCTCAGAAACTACAGAAAGATACCATGCAGGTACCCTCTCCTCAGCATTAGTGTCCCATGATCCATTGACCTACAGAAGTGCTTCAATGACTTTTGTACTGCAGTGACTCCCTGTGGTGTAAGTCACAGCAAAGAAACATCACTGAAAAGTCATGAAAATTTAACTAAAACCTATAGTTTGATTTTTACTACAATAGAGTAAATTTTCTTTGTAATAGTTTGTATGGGGCTATGGTTTGGGTTTGTGACAAAAACGGTGTTCGGACCACAGGGACGTTTTAGTTATTTTTGAGCAATGCTCATACAGAGTAAAATATGGAGAGAAATAACAAAGAAATGAATGCATATGCATATTTTCAGTGTGAAGTTTTAGGTCCTTATACAGAAAAATATCACCAAAGAGCAATTCAAAACACAACTTGGTTTTGACTTTGCAAATGTTTTGGTCTTTCAGAATGCACACCCATCTCTTGCTGCATTGAGGATGCAAAATGCAGAAAGGAATATAGAATGCTAGCAATGATATCCTGTGTTAAACTCTAACCCTTTGCAATGTTATTACATATGCTTTGGTTGTTTGAAATATGTGAGTATGAAAGCAGGGAGGAAAGAGCAAGGTTTATTTTTGGTATGTACAGGGCTAATAACATGCTGCCAAATATTTAACAATTTTAAGGACATGAAGGTGGTACATGCCAATGTTTTAAAGATCCATCAGAAAATGCTCTGTGATAGACAGAAACTGAATGTGTTTATCTATTTTGTGTTAAAGGTGTTGACCTACTGAAAGGCATTTTTATTGCCTTTTTTTCTTGTGGATGAGGAGTTTGTAGTATGCTTGCAGCATCAGTAGACAAGTTCCCTATTGAATTTGTTTTGTGATTATTACTGGAGCAAACAGAAGCCTTTTTTTTCTGTTCTTCCTAGCAGAAAATTAAACAATGTCACAATTTTGAATGGGTATGAACTGACATTCTCCCAGTGGCTTTTAGAATGTAATCATTTAGGCAAAAAAAATTTGCTAACATTTTTCATAAAATTTACTAAAATAAAATTGCACTGAAATATTGGAACTGGATTCTACATATCAATAAATACACATCTAGTGAGAAAAATATGAATTAAAAATAAATTTATGTTTTTCTACCTATACCCGCACTCACTGTAATGAGAGAAAAGTGAGTTATTGATATACTTTTTATGTCTTGTTTATATCTGTCAGACATTTTCTTGCTGTTTCTGCACCAAACCATTATTGCTTGGCTAATTTCTTGCAGGAAACATAATGTCTTGCATAACAGAAACATTGATGAGTGAACTATTAGTCCCATTTGGAGGCTGGATCTCCCATTATATAGACATGATGATTTTTTTTAAAATACAAAATTGATGAAATATCTCTGTTATATTTTCTGTTCAGTTTTCTGAGTCAAATGCCAAAATCATAATACCCACTTCAGACACTTGCACTTTCTCACTTAGCCTAATTTTTAACCTTTCAGGTCTTATTAATGGACTTGTGGTTGCTAGTATTAAAGCACCAGTACAATTTTCCATCCACTACTTTGACCTACAATGAACAATTGGACTGACCAGGAAGGTAATGGTTTAAATGGAATTGAACATGCCAGGCAAAGAATCAGACAACAAAAAGACACGAAATCAAACTGGTGAACATTTAGAAGGACAAGCCTGAGTGCTGGAGAACAAAAGTAAGTGTATTGAAAAGAAATCTGATCAAAAGTGACAGGCTGAGACTTTGTTGTGGAAACTAGGATGTTTGGAAAAAGGAACTGAAAGACAGAAGCAATCTGGTAGGAGGGCAAAAGAATCCAACAAACCAATCAACCAGACAAAACCCCAAAAATATCATAAAAGGATTCATAACAAAATTGTAGTCAGGAGGTCATAAAATTAACATCTATTTAATCCTTTATTAAACCTGACCCAAGTGGAAAAGACAGTAGAAGACAGATTCCGAATCCTGACAGTACCATGCTAATTCCATGCACATCCATCAGATTACACTGTTCGATGTTTTCTTCTGTATTGTAGCTTTCTAATATATGCTTTGCGTTAGATGGGACCTTAAAGATCATCCAGTTCCAACCCCTCTGCCATGGGCAGAGACATCTTCCACTAGGTCAGGTTGCTCAAAATCCCATCCAATCTGGCCTTGAAAACTTCCAGGGATCTCCATGCATTACTTTGTAAATTTTCATTACAAGAAGTGGAACATTTTTTCCCCTGTCTCTCCTGAGTAGATGGTGTATAAAAAGGAAGGCATGTCGAGATATTTTGTGTTGCCCTTCTAGGATGTAGACTTGGTCTACTTTGTATGGAGAGTTGCTTATATTTTTGTGTTTCTTCAGCTAAAATTTTGAGACACCAATATCCAGGCAGAATCTAGAACTAGAAGAATGACTATAAAGAAATTGTTGATTTTCTTACTTCATTTGTAATTTTAATCATTTTCTTACTTCTTTGTTTTGCAGAAAATATCTCACATACTTGGATTTTTGCCTTGAAATGGATTCTTCAAACAACTTCCATAGAAGAAAGGAGATAGTATTTTACATTTGATATGTAAACTAGGAGAGCACATTGGCAAAATTTTTCTGCAAAATAATTTGGCCACTTTTGACTGTATAAAGAAATTTGGAGGAATCTTCACAGAGAAAGGGTTTGATATATACAAGAGAAGTTCAACAAAACACGGAGAGAGTTCAGAGGGACCCACATCCTTATTATGATTGTTTGGATGAGAAGAAAAGGAAGAGATGGAAAGAAAGGGAGGGACAGAGGGAGAGAGAGAGACAGAGACGTGACAGCTCTTGAAAACTGCAGTTTATTTCATTCAATAAAGGCAAAAGAGCACCAGGGTCATTATGCAGTGTCCAAACAGGGTCAACACAGTGTGTGTCCAGCAGAGGAAGATTTATTTGACCCACAGAATTAGTCACTAAAATCTCCCATTAAAAAAAAAAAATAAAGCTTGTGTGTTTGCATATGTTAGGATGCCCTTGAATTCAGTCAGTTGTAAAAGCTTTTCAAGATCCATCCAGCTGTGAATGTCAAAAAGGCAGATTATGATTCCAGTGTATAATTCTGACTCTCCTTTGGAGTTGTACTCGTCCTCAATCTGGAATAACACCATACAGTATAAAATAAGGCTTTTTGCTGCAATCCATGTCAAATTTTATTACAGTAGGAGAAAAATAAAATATGATGAATATTAATAATTTTTTTGTGGTGAAGAATATGAAACCTTCACCTTATTATAATTTTAAAAAGTTAATTATTTTGTTTATTTTCAACAGAAAACCTCCCTCTTTCTGGGCAAAGGATTTCTTTAACTAGAATAATGAAATATTTTCTGTATCACAGAAGAACATGGAAATTGGTAAGATTCTACAGAAATCAAGGCTACATGCCAAACTCCTGCTCCTTGGACTGGATGATACATTGATCTGAACAAAACTAAACCCCACACTTTTTCTTTCCTGTAATTTCCTTGCAGTACTGTCATTACACAAGTATTAATGGGAATGGAAGACAATATTATACACTGAAATATATTTAAATAAAATATTTAAATAAATATATTAAATCATTAAAAGCTGAAGAAGAAATTTAAATTCTTTGGTTAGATGGATTTTTATGAGTAATGTGCAAATGAAAAACAATATTGTTTGTTGGGATGAATGTATAAAGCCCTGAAGAACTCATTACTTAAAGGCAAATAAATGTGTCTTTTATCTTTTAACTCAATTCTGAATAATGATTTTCAGTTAGCTCTTCTGAGGTAGTTTCTTTATATGAAGCCTTAATAAGCTGGAAAAATGTGGTTTCATGCTAGTGACTCACAGGGCTTTCTTTGAAATAGAAGGGAAAAAAAGTTGTGTAATGGCATCAAGGGACACCTTTCCTTGCTTTATAGAATAATTTATTCAAGATTAGTAGTAACAACTTAGCAGAATATAAGCAACTTGGCTTCTTGATAGGACTATGTAAAAGTCCTCTTCTTAGGACAACAATCACTCCTCTTCACCTCGAAAAGGCTCCCCACTTGAGCCACTTTTGTTCTCCAGAGTAAAGGCACCTTTTATTGTCAATTGAAGAATTTTTGTCTGTCACCTCCTCAGCCACTTCCTTCACACCATTTTCTAGTTAGATCTTTCAACCATAGCCTCATATGAAAAAGTAAGGGGTTTTTGGTTTTTTTTGTTTTTTTTTTTTTTTTTAGTCTATGTACATGGCACATTTGAAAACACAGTGATCCATTAAAAATCACGGTTAAACAGCTTAAGGCAGTATTTCAGCTTCAAGCTTTTTTGTGACCTACTGCTCTAAAAAGTTGAAGAGTAAGCAGGAAAAGAGATTGAAGGTTAAAGAATGACAATGCTTAACAGTCTGCTGTGAAAATACCTTAATCCTTGAGGCAGCATTTGTCTGTGCTGTGAAGGCCAGTGTGAGGACCTCTGTACCCACTGAGCCCTGGGGTAAAATTACATGAAGCAGATGAAGGCATCATTTATAGAGACTTCGGTTGGGACAAAGAAAGGATCATGGCATGTGGGGCTGCACAGGGTCCAGTGGTGCACTGCTGTTACTGATTAAAGTGGTAAATAATGAGCTCAAAATGTTTTGAGCAGCTGTTGGTGTCAGAGATCAGATCCATCCTCAGCAGGAAAGAATGAAGATAACAGAGTTTAAAGTGCTCTGGAAGAGACCAGAGTCCCAAAGGATTACACCCCAAATATTTTTGTACTGCAATCTAGTTCATGCAGGTTTGTTTTGGTTTTGGTTAGTCTTGATTTCAAAAACATGTTAATTATTCATAGGCACTCACAGTTTGTATAAATACTGTGAAGATAATGCTGTTTTTATTAATCTACTTGCTTCAATTCAGAATCTGTTATTTGTCCTGTGGTTTTGGCCATGAAAATAATAATTAAACACAAATTCAAGAGCAGATTTGTTGGATATGAAAACAGACCTCTGACCTCAGGTTGTTTATTGGAGAGCCAATCTGTTAAATACAACGGGGGCATTTGCCCAAGGGTCATCAACACTATTAACATGACAGACTACTGAGCTGTCATGGAGAGGAGCATGGTAAAGATAAAATGCCAGTCTGAACAATATTTCTGCTATTCTTTGGATCATTTACAATCTTTCTGTTGTTTTATTATGCCTTTGAATACAGGTCACTTTTATAAAATGAAGCATCACTTACGTGTCTCTGCTGGCCTGCCAGTGCCTCATGAATTTATCAGTCATGTGTTGCAATATCTTCTCCAGAGCTGTAATTAGAAATAATTTGTAAGCTGGGTGGAAGGAAAAGTAGAAATTAGGTGTGAATTTTCTTCCTGAGAAAACACTCCAAGCTTTCACATGTGCTGCTGAAACCTTAGTTATCCCTGCCTAATCTGGATTTCTCTGTAACACAGCACAAGGAAGGAGCTGGGACAATATGATGGTGGAACTCATCTTTCTAATTTTAGCTGGTTTAAGATGGATTTAGAAAAATAAATGAGAAAAAAATGGAGACAGTCAAAGTTAGCAGTTATTTAGGAGTTAATTTTCCATAATAGGCATCTTGAAATGATGTAATTCTGTCAAAATTGTTAGTATTTTTAAAGGCCTAAAATATTTACTTTGTGCCTTAGAATTGTAAGTTGATATCCAGTTATTAATCGATCAAAGGAAAAAAAAGCCCACAATTAATATTTGTTGGAGTTATAATTATTCTTCCACTTTTCTTGGGATCTGCAATCTCTTTTGCTATTATATTTAACAATTTTCTGTTCTTGAATAATTTGCCCTTATTTTCCATAAAAGTCTGTGGAAACTTTAAACATTCAACTTTAAATAATTCACTGCTGTGAAATATTTGATGAATGCTGACACAGCGCATTAAATTGCTGCCTATTGTTTTAGCTTTATTTTTACATTATAATAATTTTGAAAATCATTTTCTAGTAGCAATGCAATTGTGAATTCAGTTTTTATTTCCATGGTTATTATTTTGTAGCTAAATGTCACATTTTCTTTCTGAAGAATTCTGGCATAGGAAAGAATTCCTTATTGTCAGAGCACAGCCTCTCTGCCAATATGCATTAGAGTGAAAAATTTTCTACTTTATTCAAGTGCTTGTTAAACTTTTAACAAGAAAGACTTCTAAAGGACTTTTCCTTTAAAATATTACTCTGTGAAATTCTTAATATATCATGGTTTTTTCATTCGGACTTAGTTTTTTGAGTCAAGCTTGACTGTATGACATTCCTGAACCAAGAAACCTAGGTGGTTTAAGAACTACTATTGGTCAGAAGAGGGCATAAAACTGAGTTATCAGGGAATACATGGAGGAAAATATGAAATCATGGAGATTTTTTTATTTATTTACTCATTTGTTGCTATTCTCTTACAGTTCTTTATCAAACCATGCAAAAGAGGAAAAAAAGTCTTAAAGTGAAAATCTCACTTGTATTTTCCTCATTTTTCTTCAACCATCAATATACTTCCTTAAATTAATCAAGTTTTTCATGGCTTAATTTGAGCCAGCAATGAATTACAGCTGAGGAGGAGAATTGGCGAAGAAAAAGTCAAACTCATGGCTTAATATAAGAATGGTTAATAATCTTTTAAAAATAAAATATAATGATAATATTTCTAACAGCAGTGATTAAAAAAAAAATCAAAAAATCCCAAAACAACAAAATAACAATAGTAGTAATACAGTTTGTAATGAAAAGGTGATGGTGAATAAACACCCAGAGAAACCACAGCTCACCAGTTGCTGACCAATCCCCAGTCCATCTCTGACCATGCCCAGACAATCCTGCCAGTGTGCATGGTGACCATGCTGTTCTGTGGTGTGGAATGTCCCTTTGACTGGCTCAGGTCTGTGACAGCTTTGGCTTCTTTTCTTCCCTGCCAAGGTCAGGATGAATAATACTCAGGAAAACGCCAAGCTCGGGTACGGATTTGGAATGTTTATTATATTTTATCTATTTACAGTATTTACAGACTCACACACCATGAGCTCATAGAAAACGAAGGTAAAATTGAGAGCTTCTAACTCTTTCCAAGGTTATTTAAGTGGTAAGTTCCCAATACCAAGATGACACCTATATTATTTATGGTTTTGACCCAATAATGACCACCCGAGACCCGCAGTGCAGACCTTTTTCACCCAGCTACAGAAAACCACCTAAACCCATGAAGAAGAAGGAAGAAGAAGGTGAAGAAGAAGGACAAATACAACACCCAAAATCCTCCATCTTGACTCATATGTATTACTATACACTAAACCCTCAAATCCTAAGCTTCTAGGACTCCAACACAGGTCCACTTTCCTGGCCATGCTGTGTCCTGGTTTCTTGTGTACCTGCACAGGCAGAGCATGGGAAACTGAGAAGTCCTTGATTAAGAGTAAGCACTGCTCAGCAACAATTAAAGTATCAGTGGATTATTGACATTATTCTTACATTAAGTTCAAAACACACCACTGTACCAACTATTAAAAAGAAACTAGGACAAAGTTATTTAGGACTCATTTTATTTTAAGGACTATCGACTAATTCTGTAGGGCTTTAATAAATGTCAGGCTGCTGTAGATAAATGGATTTTAGCTTAATGAAATATAGATATGGGTGAAGGAATTTTTGGTGTATGACCCATTATTGATGGAAAATAAGGCATAGCACATTTTATTACATGACGTGTCTACTAAGGTATAGCACATTAAAAAATAAAAAAGCCAGCTTACAATCTGTCTGTCACTTCGTTGAGACGTGCACTAGTCTTCAAAAAATGCTGACTTCTACAAATGTGATAGTACTATATCTACTGTATCTGAGTTACTGCTACCCAAGTTCTTGTCTGTCAGAGATATCATACAGGTAAGGCAAACTATTATATTTCTTGCTTTTCTACTATATATATGTATATGTTTGTAAAACAAATAGTCAAAAAGAGGTACATGTATTATTTCTTGTCAGTAACTATGAAACTACACAATCTAAAATTAAATAACATGACTGCCAAGATGAAACATATGATAGACAGAAATTATATAAGTAGAAACTATCGTTATACATAGATGTGGGTTAAAAACAGTTTATAGTTTTTAATCAAGATAGATATAGAATTGTATGTACAGTCAGATTCCATTTATCAATTCACCACTCTTGTACAAAACTTTGTGGGGAACAAGGGACTGTGAGCTGGTCTTGTAGCAAAGATCACAACTGAGCCAACAGTTTGTGGTCTGTTTTTTACTAATTCTCTAGAGTGAAAAATTACAATACATGAATTTCAAGTCTCCCTTTCCATTTGCTTCAAAATTTCTTCCAAAGGAAAAAAAAATAATTCCAGCAAGCCATTCATCACAGATTTAAACTTATTTAAAAGCCTCATTCAAACCCGTAAATTGGAGGCATTAAGCTCACTCACCTTCACTGGCCTGGCATTTGTAAGAAAGGCAATATCTGGTGCAGCTCTTGTAGTTCATATGACTTTGCTTTATTTGATGAAGCTCGGATTGGAGTAACATGAAGAATCAGGACACAATCAAGAGCATAGGAGCTCTTCAGGAAATGCAGCCAACTCAAATTCATAAAGGTCATGCTCATTTATTATTTAGCTTATCACTAGGAAACTCATATGAGAAAGGCTTCTTAGAATTTGTAAACATTACACTACCTTTATTAGTCTGATCCTAAGGGAGCAATGCAGTGGAACTGATGTGGAAGAAATATGTACACAACTAGAAATACAGGTGTTAATAATATTCTGCACTGATATGGGGGTGGATGGAGCAGTTAAAAACACATTACTGGCTTGCTGGCCATGAATAAATGTCTACAAGATTATTCCATGGAAATACTAAAATAAATCATTGGGGCATAAGAACAGGAATTATTTCCTGGGGGAAGAGGTAGTTAAGTCTGCAGAAAGCTTATTAAAAATGCGGATGCTTCAATAAAAGAGAGAGGGGGAGAGAAAGAGAAATAGAGAGAAAATGCTGGCATAGGTTTAAAGACTAGAAATATTTAAAAGGATTTGTTGAAAAAAAGTATGTGTCTTGGACAAACTGTAACTGTCCATTACATTGACGAAAATATGGAAAAAATCACAAAGAAATTCATATTTGGAGGAAAAATTATTGCATTGTAATAGAGTAAAAGGACAGATTAGTCATTCTTTTAGTCATTCATTCTGTAGGAACCAACTTAATCTCAAAAAGGAAAGTACATAGTGTGACTGGATATAGTATATTTGACTGGGATACACAGATCTCTACGAAGAATGAGAAGGTTGAAAAAGCAATGATGGGACATGAATTATCAGTACAGTGATATTAATATGGATTTTCTGAAATTAGTTTTGAAACAATCACAAAGTACGTGCTGCTGTTAAAAAGCTGCTCAGGGTACATCTGCTTTTCTCAGGTAAGTCTGCATGTCTGAAATAATTCAGAGAGTTTCCAGGACTTTGAAGTTTGAATGTCAGAATGGTGAAAATCCATTTTTTTTTTTGGAGATGCTCCAAGATGTAGTGAACAACAGCAATAATTTATTGTTAAATCACAAAAAGTTAGGTCTCCTAGCCATATCACAATGATTTGCTGTGACAACCCTCCACAGAACTATGTGTTGACAAAGTCTGCACTTCTCAATGGAATTTAGTATTCTTGCTACTATGAAGTTATTATTTGAGGTAAGCGAATCTTGTGTGATATGACCCAGCCTTCCATAAGGGCTGCAAGGAAATCACAAGACATCACCAGTGTCCTTCCCCTTTGCACCAATTAAAGAAGAAATTTGCACTGAGAATTTGCATTGTTATAAGAAAAATCTGCCAGGGTTGCTTGAGCAAGCAGCTCTAGTATTGCACAGGGAGATCCCTCAAAGGGAGCTTTCCAACTAAAAGTTTTCTGGATTCCAACAAATCAGAAAGATAAGCCACAGGAAAATCCCATTGGAGCTGTTTTAGTGTTTGCCAATTGATTTTTAGACAGATAAATGCCTTGACAAACTAAGAGAAGAAATCTGTATAAGACTTATAAAATATGAAATATCTATTTGTTGGTTTGTTTTTTTTTTTTNTTTATCCTTTTTTTTCCCCCAATTGTTTTATTTTTCTTCTTTTAATTATTTTATTTTCTAATTTAAATTTTCAGTAATGGCCTTCCTTGTTGAAAAGAAGCTCCTATAAAGACTTGTAACCCCTGAAGCCCTAATTCTGCGAAAGGCTGTGGCAGAAACTCAACAAATAATATTTTTTCTTTTCAGTCACATTGTAATTTTTATTTTCTAATGACTGCACATGGTTTCTGTCCTCAGGAAACATCATTTCCAAGTTTGAAGATAATCGGACATGATGCCCTGAATATGGGAGAACATTTTTGCTTTTGGGAATATCTCAACTGCTGTTTAGAGCTGATTGTCCTGAATTCATCCTGGTCTATAAACTTTTTAAAAAGAAAAATCTGTGTTTTATGTACCTTCAAAACTTTGTTATCTAACATGTCAAGTCAATTAATAATTTTTCATGTTCTCTCAGTAGGTTCATTGATTAGGACATAAAAGAATTTTTCTTTACACATGGAGTAAATAGCTCTGGGGAGTTGGTATAGTATCAAACTGTGCATATTTGGACAGAGGTATTCAAGGATTTTTTATAAAAAAGTGTGTCTAATAAGACACAGTTAGTTGCTACAGCCTGAACAATCAAAGTCATCCAGTTCATGATCCTGTTCCCTCTTCCAGCAGCATTTTGCACTATGTTCTTCAGCTAGCTCTTTGAATTTTAATGTCTTATTTCCCCATCAATGAAAAAGAAGGGAGTTACTTGTAAACATGAGTGGGAAGATACATCTCTAAATGCTAATCAGATCAAAGGAATTACTATTCCATCATCATCTGATTGAGCTCTCAGTGCTGAGTAATAGTGTCACTGGTGCTATTCAGAGTATTTTAGAATAACATCCTGCAATAATATCTCTTAGATGAGTATTAGTCATATGCAGGCATTATTACTGAATTTTCCTTTTTCTTGATATGTTATTAAAAATGAATCGACTTCTTTTGGAGGCTGCTGTGTCTGTTCTTGTGTTGAGCAAAACAGATTATCAGTTGTTTAAATAAACATCCATATCAGATTCTGAGGAAGTTGCTTTCGGAAAACACATGGTGACTAGTTAAGAGCATCAGAATGTGGAAACAAAAAGTATAAGTACAGCTTACACACACTGAAATTATCAAGGTTCTGCTGTGTTTGTCTTCCATGATTGTCTGTTTCAATCTAGTCCAAATCACTGATGATCAAACCTACCATGTTAAGGGCTTAGGATCTCAAGTTAACTTGTTTCTAGCAAATTGGAATAGATAGTTATTCAGACAATCAAAACTGATCTTTGTAGTTGAAAATCAAAACTTGCTCTCTCGTATTTGGCACTGGTGAGGCCACATCTCAAATCCTTGGATCGTTTTGGGTCCCTCACTACAAGAAAGGAATTGAGGGGCTGGAGCAAGTCCAGAGAAGGACAACGCAGCTGAAGAAGGGTCTAGAGCAGGAGCCCTACGAGGAGCAGCTGACAGAGCTGGGACTGTTTAACCAAGAGAAAAGGAGGATGAGAACACACCTTATCATTCCCTACATTTTTTTACCTGAAGGAGGATGTGGCCAGGTGGGTGTCGGTCTCTTCTCCCAGGTAACAAGCGACAGGGGAGGTTTAGGAAACACTTCTCCACTGAAAAGATGGTCACACAGTGAAACAGGCTGTCCAGGGAAGTGTCAGATTCACCATTCCTGGAAGCATTCAAAAGATGTATGGATGGAAAATGTGAAACTTGAGGATTTGGTTTAGTGGTGAACAGGTGGTGCTGGATTAACAGTTGCACTACATCATCTTAAAGGTTTTTTCCAACTTCAATGGTTCTATGATTCTTTGAATAAGTGGAGCCTCAAAAAAGAAGTAAAGTCTTCACTAAAATTATTTAGTGAAGCTCATCGACACATAATGTACAAAATGTTCGTATATTTGACTCTTTTTTTTTTTCACTGTTTTATGTAACATAAAAGACATGTTAGTCTTTCCAACAGCCTATTTCAATATTATGGTTCTCATTTCTTAGTGTCAGGGTAAAAGGCAGACAGGGTGAATTTTGTTTTTCTGCTGTTTATGCTGAAATATTCCTCATTAATATTTATATATAGTATTTTTTTCTATGAACGCATTCTCTATATCAATGTTCAATATCAAATTTACAAGTGAAAATAGTACTATCACTTCAGACCCAGATAGATCTATAATCTCTTTTGCACTCATTAACATACTAGTTATTATGACAATTACACACATATGGAAGGACAGGTAGCCAGAAGGCAATTTTTCCTAATTCACAGAGGTATTTGTGTTGTTACTCATGGAGCAGATAAGGAATTGAATTGAGTAGAGGATAAATAAAGTAGTTTTTAGAAAAATATGTAATTTAGAGAATAAAATATTTTTATTTTGTACATTTGTACTGAACTCCTGTGTGATAGTTACATATGAATAGCCTTGCAACAGTCTTTGAAAATCTCTTTGAAACCCCAAACCTGTGTGAAACTTACTGTGGTACATTTCAGATCTAAAATTCTACCTTTCTTGCATGACTAGAAATCTGTAAATCAAAGGTGAGAAGAACTGGCATCTTCATTTTATATTTGTGCTATAAAGATCCAGAGAGAACTATCTGATACTAGAATTGTAACAACAAAACTGCCAATGAAACCACAGGCTGAAATAGAGAAGGCTACAGGAAAATGCATCACTGTTTAAGCTCAGAAAGCCTCGTGTCATAATTGTCATTAATTTGTTTAACTACAAGTGTCTGCAAAATGTATTGAAGTTGTACACAAAGAACCGCTCACTTTTCAGAACTGCAATTTTTAGAACCCCTTTGTCAAAGCAAAATCGATTTTCACAGGACCAAAGGTACTCCTCAATGAAGGTCAAACTTCAACTTTCTGCTTGTAATTGTTTTGGCACTAGAGCTGTTTAAAAACATAAATAGAAAGAAACCAAAATCAAACAACAGGAAATTGCAGGACTTCCTCTTTTATAACTGAAAAATAACTGTATGTAAGAAATACAGGAGTTGAATTAGTTCTCAGTAAACTTTAACTCCAGTATAAAATATTGGGTTATGACTCTGAGCCTATCACTGGAGATCTCCAAACATGCCTTGTAAAAACATGAAATGCTCTATATTTAAGTGAGTTAGCAACTCTTGGTGGATTTTACTTATTTTTTGGAACATGATAAATAATTTTTCCAAAGGCAGTGGTCTTCCACAAACTTATGGATGTAGCTAATATAACTGCAGCTTCAGTCAAAAATGACTCAACGTCTCCCATGTTAGTTCCAGGTATGAAGTATCTTTTTTGTACATACACTTTCACTTTTCTCAGCATGGACAGAGATCTGTATGATATGCTAAAGAGTCATTAAACAGAAAACCAGTCTCTAATGGCTAAGGATGTTCTGGGAGATAAAGAGATGAAGAACAGCCCTACCAGAAATGACCTGGGGGAGCTGGTGGATGAGAGGCTGGATAAGAGATGGCCCCTTGAATCCAGGTAGTGTTCAAAGTCAGACTGAACAAAGCCTTGAGAAACCTGATATAGGAAAAGCTGTCTTTGACTCTGACAGGAGGGGTTGGACTAAACAGTCTTTTAAGGTCCTTCCCAACACCAACCATTTTATGATTCCATGAAATCATGCTTCTCAAGATTTTTTTCCCAGCTCTCGAAATCCTCTGTTTGGGTTTGTGTCTGTTGATTTTAGGCAGGTTGTGATGGAACTAAAACATTTACCATCAGAACCATTTACTTATCTTATTAGGCCAATAGACAAACAATTCCTGAACCTGCACTTACTGTTATTTAAGGGCATCATGTCTGAATAGACAGACTTATATCAGTAGATCAGTAAATTTTGACACAAAAACTCTGAATATGGGGAAATAATAAAAAAATGGCTGAGTTCTTCACTGAAAAGATTCAAGATAAATCTGTGGGTACTATGACACTGTTCCACTTGTCTGAATCTTTGAGATGTTAAATATTAATAGGACCTTTAGTTAAGTAAATGTGAATATACAATATCAAACTAAAATGCAAATGACACAGATCTTTCAAGTATTTACAATATATGCTATCCAGACATCAGAGGAGCAAAGAGCAGTCTGGGTTTCAAAGTCACATGTAAGCAAAACAGAATAATTAGAAAATCATGTAATCTGACACAGGACTTGAATAGTAAAGATAAGCATTACATGTTTCTTAAACAAAGGAGTCATTTTAGAAAGTTAGAGAATCAAAAATACATATGACAAAAATATCAGTGTATAAAAACAGTATCAAATATACCATGTTCTTTTCCTTACTCTCTGTCTCCTGAATAACAGGAGTAAAATACATAATGAAAAATTCCCAAATTCTTTAAAATCAGATTATTTTATGATAGTATCGACAAAAATGTGCAAAAAATTCCACTTCTCCAAGTGTCATGAAGCATTCTTGCTGACGCAGACAGAGCTTTTATAGCAGCTATGTATCAGTCATTCTGTCCTGAGCTTTTCTGCTGTCATCTACAAACAATATATGTGAAGATTTTCATGAGAAAGTAAATGACAACAACAAACTTGCCTTTGAGATTTTATGGAGTCACTGGGGCTGTTTCTTTTTACGGCACATCCCGAGAAGAGTGAGAAAAAAATAAGATGAATTTCTGCTTTCTGAAAGGCCATGAACTGCTGCTTCAGTTCCACAGATCGGTGCATGCTCATGACCCCATTTAATTTTTTTATCTGAAGCACCAAATGGAAACAGTCATTTGGGGTCTGACTCCAGCAGAGGTCTGATTGCCTGAACTGCTTTTTAAATGGACAGGAGGGCACTGATCTCTTCACAGGATGAGGTCAACGTAACCATCTGTTCTGGGACCAGCCCTTCCTCTTCAGCAGTAGAATATTAAGAAGGTCCATCCATCTTTGGGCCACCATTCTCCATGTTTTCCAAGTTTTGAACAAAATTTACTCTTCTTTTTTATTATTTTTTAACTCAACGGAAGTCCACAGTTTGAAATGTAGCTCAGTTTTGCTGCTAAACCTGAAACTTTCTAAAATAACCTTTTTTACACCCTCTGTGGAATGATTTTCCTGCAGATGTACAAAAAAATCACATTGCTTTTTTGTAGTGCATTTGCATGTTTATCTACATAACATAATGTTTCATTCAAAATCATTGTTGCTGGGCTAGGAACCTAGTGCAATGCCCAGTGTTCAAAGGATCCCCTATTAGGATATTCAAATGTCTTAAATGGCTTTTTTTTTTATTTTTTTATTTTGGAGGTGAGGAGGGAAGGGGATGAATAGTTCAATGGGACATGAAAATCCACATTTAAAAAATAGGTGATAAAGTTCAATTTCATAATCCTTCTTTTTCTTGCCTTTTTAAAAAAAATATTTATCATTTTTTGATTCTGCTTTTTCTCATGATTGTATCATATATTGACCACAGGAGAAATGCGGTCTGTGTATTGTCATATGTTTAAAGGGTATTAAAGCTCCTCTGGATTTGAGGTGTTAATTAACACTTTCAATTAGGGCCATAGATCAAAGTTTAGTGGGATTCCTAGGGAAAGATCATCTCCTTTCCCCCTTTTTAGCTATATAAAATGGAAGTAGAGCAAAATCTTCTGTGTTATAATGCAATTAAATGCATATAGTCTTGAATAAGGACATAACTTTTATTTTGGATTACCTAGCGTAGTTCAAATGTAAGCAGCCAAAATATCTCTGGTAACAATTTAATTAGCCTTTCAGTCACTTTTTCTT
>VZDJ01007754.1:39536087-39553733 GCA_008694505.1 Cyanoderma ruficeps | reverse complement strand
TTTTCCTTTTCCTTTTTTTCCCTTTTTTCTTTTCTTTTCTAAAAGAAGCCATGAATTGGTGTTCCACTCTAAAGAAAAAAAGTTTGTAACAACTTACTTGTTAATTTGAAAATTTTTATCTCTTTTCTGAAGATTTTACTTTTCACTAATTCATAATTTAAAAGTTTGGTGGCAGTTATCAGAAATTTTGGGTACAAACATGGAAAAAAACCTAAGAAAATACAATAAACCACATATTGATGCAGGCTCATATCACCTCTCTACTCTCAACAGTGGATGAATATTTTGGACAAAGGAAGAATATCTCCTGAGGAAAAGCTTACATTATTTAACTTCTCCAACTCTTCTATATCACATGAAAAATATTGCACAATGCTCTTGAAGTGGTGTGTTTTTCTGTGCATGTGTGGTTTTGGGGGGTTTAGGGCTTTTTGTTGGTTTTGGGTTTTGTGGGTTTTGGGGCTTTAGTTTTTGGGCTTTTTTTTGTTGTTTTGTTGGGGTGGGTTTGTTGTTTTTGTGGGGGTTTTTTGTGNTTGAGATAAGATACAACATGGAAGAAAAGTAGCATTTGTGAGGCATCCTTGCACATTGTTGTTACATGTGATAGCCAAGCAAAGTATCTAATTGTAAAGTAAATTGTGTCTTCCTGTTTAATCAATTCATAAAAATATTTTTGTTTTGGCTTGTTATTACTTGGTTTTTAGCTACAATTCTATGTTTTGTTAAAACTCATATCTCAATTCCCCTTAAAATTGCTACCATTGTCTCCCGAAAAGTAATCAGGTTTTAAATGACTGATTTTTCTATGAATGTGAAACCTATGAAATTAAATTTGTCTCTTTTATTATTTATTTTTTTACTTATTCCATATAAAATTCTCCTTGATCTAAGCCATCAAATAAGTATCATAAAGGCCGTCTTCCCAAATTCCAGATATCACTTAACTACTAACTCCTGCTACACTGCTACATGACATAGGTTTTCTTGGTGATGAGATAAAAAGCACCATCAAAACACAATTTTAGAGACTTGTTCTTGAACATGATAATAAAAAGATGATAGTTCATTACTGCTCTTATGTTTTGCATTTATTTATTTAGCAAGCAGTATACTATTTGGTCTTAGGCTTGTAATCAGCTGTGTGTGTAACACACAGCTAAAAAATAATGCCATTTCAAATGAAAACATGGCCCCTTATTTATATATTTCATTTTAAGTGAGACAATGTGAGAAAAAATGGTTAAGAAATACATTAATAATTAAGCAATAAACCCCATACAATCATCTTTTAATATCTTTGAAATGATCTTATTTCCTTTAAACTAGAGAGTATGCTAAAACTGTAATAACTACTCTTTATAAAATACAGTGTCTCTTGGGGTTCTTTGAGAGTCATCAAAAATGTCTGACAAACTAAATTCCTACAGCTCTCTCATTTATCAACAAATACATAACAGGTACACCATGAGATAGCCTATGTTTTTCAAGGACCTATATCTCATTCGACAAATAAACAATTTTTAATTATCATTTGGCACATACAGGACTACAAGGGGACCAGAAACAGTCAAGATGGGTCTACAAAAGGTAGGCCCTGCTTGACCAACCTGATCTCCCTCTACATCAAAGTGACCCTCTTAGTGGATGAGGAAAGGCTGTGGATGTTGTTTACGTGGACTTCAGTAAAGCCTTTGACATCATTTCCCTGGAGGAACTGACTTCTCAGCTTGAACAGGTGCACTGTTTGCAGGGTAAAAAACTGTCTGGATGGCTGGGCCTAGAGAGTTGTGGGGAATGAAGTTAAACCCAGCTGGCTGATCACAGGCAATGTTTATTTATGTCTTTATTTTGCTGCTCAGACCAATTTGCTGGAAGCAGTGGAATATAGATCTTCAAGACTGCTGGCATTATATATGAGAGTTTCCTTTTATGGTTCACCTTACCATATGCTTCTCTCTTCAGAGGTTTAAGGTTAATTCCTTGCCTTTTTTCCCACTGTTTAAAATTTGGTAAATACATAAAAACCTGAAAACAGTGTATTATAATAATAATAAGTAGAAAACTTTAATTATAGCTACTATGCTACTTCTAATGAATCAGCAGACCTTGTGAAAAGCCCGTACACATCTACACACGTCTCAATCAAACACTTCACCAGCTCCTTTGCTTGCTAATTTTCTGTACAAACTCTGTTGCCCTATGTCTGCTGGGGGTTCAGTTTGTTGTCTTTTAACTTCCATCTTGAACTGGGATCCCGTGGGATGGGAGCAGATGGCTAACAATGCAGAGCAATCAAAATTTATTAGCCTGGAGGACGTGTAATTCAAACAGAAGTATCCTGGCAGAGTGAGCTAGGAGATGAAAATCCCAACAGGCCTTACTCCCAGATGCACTTACCTATGAGGGTTGGGATTCTTCAAGGGGCATGAAGTCAGTAGGAAAATTTATCTGAAAATGGGTTTGTGGAGAGAACTTTAGGAAACATAAATCTGCAAAGTCCTCTTTCACATGCAATTAACATAGGTAAGTGCACTTGGGGCTACCTGTGTGGCTTAAAGTCTTCTGAAAACTCTGATAAAACCCTGAGAGGATTTTATGTTCACTTCCTGTAAGCTTCTCTTTTCATTTTGAATTTGCACAGCAGCTCCTTATACATCTATGGAGGCTTTCTTCCATTTTTGCCCAGTTTCCTCTTTGTTGGTATGCATTGCTCCTGAGCTTGGAGGAGGTGATCTTTGCAATTCAACCAGCCCTCTGTCTTCAGGACTCTATCTCATGGGGCTCTACCAAGCAGGTACTTGAAGAGCCTAGTCTGTTTTCCTGAATTCCAGGGCCATGAGCTCACTGTGGGCCCTCCTCCCTGCCCTGAGGAACTCCAACTCCACCATCTCACAGTCACTGCAGCCACTGCTGCCCTGGAGCAGTACATTCCCCCCCAGCTCTTCCCTGCTGGTGAGCACAAGGTCCAGTATTGCACCTCTTGTTGGCTCCTCAATCACTTGTAAGGAAGTTTTGACACATTCAAGGAACCTTCCCAATTGCTTGTGCTAGACATCGACATGTGAACCAGCCCAGCCAGCGTGGGTTTGTGAAAGGGAGGTCCTGCTTGACCAATTCAATCTCCTTCTATGACAGGGTGACAGTAACAAGGGATAGGGCAAGAAAAAACAGGTCAAGTTGTGCCAGGAGAGGTTTAGATTGAATCTAAGAAAAAATTTCCTCTCTGAAAGGATGGTCAGGTATTGGGACAGGCTGCCAAGGGAAATGGTGGAATCACCATCCTTGGAAGTGTTAAAAAAACCTCTAGATGCAGTGCTTAGAGACATGGTTTAGTGGTGGACCTGTCAGTGTTAGATGAATGGTCGAACTTGGTGATCTTAGAGGTATTTCCTAACTTCAATGATTCTGTGTTCTGAGTTGTGACAGCCGGTAGCAACTGTTTCTCGATAGTAGATGTTGTTCTTGTCCTATATTCCATGCTTTCTTTTTGTGATGTTAAGTGTTTCAGCATGGTTACAGTGAACATAAGGGGGTAAAAAATTATTCTGAAGATAAAGCCCCAGAGCATCATGATCAGGGAATCATGGCAGTACTTTCAGTTCTTAATGGCTGGAAACCAAAAAAGGGATCTTTTCAGCTACCTGTTTCACCAAACCTGAAAATCATACTGATATGAACATCAGAGAGCACCACTGACACACAGAATTGACACACAGGAGGATTAAACAGATGATGTCAGTAAATTAAATTTCTCTGCAGTAATATCTAAAGCATATTTGGAACAGGACAAAGTGATGAGACTTCAAAGTAGCTCTGTGAACTTTGACAGATCTCACATGGGGAGGATCTCACAGGATACTGTATGGCCCAACACGGTGAGTGTAACTCAACTCACCTCATGACGGAGTAAGTTCATTTCCACTAGATATCGACAATGCCTTTTGACTGACCAGGTTACATATTGTAATGCTAGTTACTGGTATCAGGGCTACAGAGATATGTTACTGAGATTCTTTTCCAGTTGGCCAAGGAAACACTGCAGACTGGTGGCAGGGTGCATCCTTGGAACAGTGCAACAAGACAAACAGCAATCTCCTCATAATGCCTGTCTCAATTGTTTTGACTGCATATATGTGGAAATATTTTTGTAGCTGTCTCTTTAACAAAGATTGCTGAAGTATTCTGACTTTACTGTGACAAGCACCAAAGTGGGTTTTACTCAAATATAGTCTCATCATGCCCCATGTTTCAGAGGAATTATTAATTGTAAAAGTAATTGGTGAAAATTTTACAGTCACAGCCTTGTAGAAGAGGGGTCATTCATCAAACCAGGGAGTCTGCAGAGGTAACCAATCTCCAAGCCAAATTCCTAGCATATTGTAATGTTATCTTTTCAAATGAATTTACTATTGAGGTGGTCTTTCTTCAAATTAAAACTGCCCAACTGAATCTAGGTTTAGTAAAACGGGTTTCTAATAAGAACACAGGAAGAAAGCAGCATAGATAGCACAACGTTGGTAGATCTGGTATTATATTTGCTTAGATTTCCCTGACTGTTAGCAGATTTCAAACACTGAAAGTTGCTGAAATGTTAGACAACCTGGTGAAGTGAGCAGAGCTGCTGTTCAGCTTATACTTTCCTGATATCTTCCAATTGGTGGTAACGTGTTCCTCACCAGAATTAATTCTAGTTATTTATAACTGAGTGCCCTGTCTGACTGGCAAAGACGGGATGATAAATAAAACAGAGTGTAGTCCTTCGAAATCTGGTAAAAGTATTGAAGGAGACCACTTTTGGGTGCAAGATATGACACTTCAGTCTAATCCAAGTTAAATGTTATTATGCTATTTCACTAAAAGTGTTACTTTCTGCCTGACCCCATTGTGTTTCATTGCATTACTTTAAATTCATTCATATTAGAATGAGAAACTCCAAATACTGGCATAAGTCTAAACCTGTAGAAATTTCTGAAGAAATCACAGAGACAATTGTCATTTTGCATTGAATCATGATAAAAGATGCAGAACAAACGTTAGCAGTGATTTAATATACCTAGCAAATACTGTTCAGTGAAATATAATTTCATTTAGTGTAAAACAATATTTTACAATTTAGAACTCTCAGATTTTTTTATATGAGTATGCTAACACATTAGACATGTTTATTATCTTTTGATGAGGGTCAGTTTCCTTCTTTGTTTACTCTTAATTTGCACAGGCATTCCATAGGGAATGTGAACCAATTAATATCCATTAATTCTACTTAATAACTGAAAAAGCTTCCTTGAAGGTGGGGAAACGAGTCTAGTTCTGTAGTTCATAAACCTGTCTGCACATTATTAGTCTTTCATGCTAATTCCTGAGCTGATTATCAAAATAATAGATAGAGAACAATATATTACAGAATAGACTGTAACAGCTGCAGTACCACATTATTACTGTTAGTTACAGACAATGAAATTTTAAAGTAATGTGAAAACATTTAATTCTTTTTAATATAAATTTTTTGTTATTTAAATTATATTTATAATGTTAAATCATATGTATATTGAAACTGAATTTTTGTCTCTTTTTGCATTTATCTTTTGCATGTAACAAGAAATCTTTGTGCTTGGTGCTATATACATAAACTTAAAAGATCTCATTTTATAGGAAAACTGAAAGTATTGAATGATCTTTTAGTTCATTGACAAATTAGAAAAAAATAAGTCCCTAAATAACAGAAAACCAACTTTTAGAGATATAGCAGAAATGAACAAAAGGAGAAAATCTTAAACAAGAGAGAACAAGGGAAAAACTAAGTTAGAACACTAGTTAATAAATAGAGATTCACTCAGAATAATAATTTTAATGAGAGAGAATGGGAGAGGGATCTTCAACATTGATTTAGGGCCAAATTCTGCAGGCTTTGTACCTGAAAAAGCAAGAAATTGAAAAGGTGTGATGCAATCAAGAAAAAAGAGGGCAGGTAACTGATTGTTAAAGGTGACACAACGGGGCAATCAACCAGGGACTCCATGGGTCACATTGCCAAACCAAAGGTTATCTTAAGAATGGGAGTCAAACAGGAAGTATGGGAATGACACTTCTGACTAATTTCTTAACAATGATAATGAGAAATAAAACAAACTACTAAGATATTCTGAAAAGAATGCGTCACCAGCACTATAATTCTGGAAAGAGAAGATTAAGATTTAAACACTTCTGTAAACAGTAACCACAAGAAATGAATGAAAGTAAAGAAGATAGTCAGAAGTAAGCTTCAATCCTGCTAACAGCTGGCTCTGAAGCCCTAGATGTTTTTTAAACAGTGTCCAGTTGAATGCATTAGCCATGAAATTCCCTGTACAGAAATGTGAAGTGCAGCATCCAATGCAAAAAATGGAGGAAGTGTTTTTAAGAAAATACATATCACAGAGAGAGAAATAACCAGAAAGTCTTCATATTGATCTTCAAGATTTGGACTTAGGAGATCTATTGTGGATGACATAATGAAAAAATTAAATCCTGAAAATAATCAAGAAATTGAGATGTAACATTTAACATAGAATAGAATTTGACAAGCAAAGGCATAGTATATTGAAGTGTGTTAAGGATTGGTCATGCTTGGATTGTCTTGCCAGAGTGAAGAGTCTAAAATTTGTTAGAAGGAGATACCTTGAATAGAAATATTTTTCAGGACTTGTTCTGCAGTACACAAACAGAATAAAATGTACTTTACAGGTTAAGACTAAATAAAAAGAGTGAAGAGAAAATACAGTGTTTGGAAAAGAACATTAGACAAGAATTATGGTGCACTACAACACTTCATAGACACCCGCACTAACAGATTACAGTATCACCTCTAGCCCTGAAGATCCTTTTCAAAACTCACTGAAACTCATCACAGTTGGATATTATTTGATCCTCCATCCGAAAGAAAAAAACCCAGCTTTTATTTCTGTTTCTAGTTCATGAAAGTACCTGGCTGTTCTCACCTAAGCCTGAACATTTTTTAACCCATTGAACTCAGTGTTTTGTGGGTTTTCCCTACCCATGACTGACCAAGACCATCACTTAGACCAACAGACATTGAAAATGCAGCATCAAGTCTCATTGTGGATCCACAAGTAGTCATAACATTCATCTCCAGTATCAATTATTACATTTTCCTGTTTTTTTTTCTTTTCTTTATCTATTTTCTTAAGTGATATCTTTATACTTTCCTATTGCTGTATTACTATAGATAACAATTACCAAAATGTCTACATATCTCCTTTCCATTGCAACTAAGTTGTTCTAAAATAAACCCTACATATATATATATATGTGTGTGTGTGTATATATATATATATATATATATATAAGCTGATCATTCAGTGTAATTTCACTCTATTTCACTCTAATCCTCCTCAAGGCATCTATTAACAGGCACCTGAGTTACCCTTGCCTTCAGGGGTAGGTTGACAGAGGAATGCATCAAACAGCTAATCAAAGAGGTGATTATCCTGCTCTGTTCAGTGCGTGTGCAGCCTCACCTTGAGTATTGTGCAGGTCTGGGACCCGTCATTTAAGAAAGATGTAAAGGTCCTTGAATGCACCATACCTGCCACAGCAGCCATAGCAGCAGCTTGGAGTTTAGTAGGAACTCACTAGAAAATTTGCTAAAACAACTGAGTCATCCTGTGATGCCCAGGCTAACTTTTTGTTAGAAAAATGGTGTCAAAATAACATAGAGAGGAATATATGCAATGAACTCTATTCGCAGAAGTCAATATTATAATTCCCTCTGTAGTCAAGGGAGGGGAAAAAAGTTATAGGACATGATTCATCTTATTCTTAAGGAGATATCTAAATAGGTCAGATGAATCATACTCTAAAGGGCCTTTTCTCTCTGATAGCTATAAAGAGAACCCAAAGTGACTAATTCAGATGTAGACGACTAAACTATAGATGTCTAAAGTTAGCTGCAGTGAATCCCACACAGAGTGGCTTGTACCTTCTTAGTGCATGAAAAAGGCTGGGGAGTAAGTTCACTTTCAAAGCTGGCACAGTTGTAATATACTGTCACAGACAAATTTGATTTGTCCTAAGCTGACATTTCTCCAACAGAAAGCTGAAATAAGAACTCTTTGAGTAGCAAAGCCAGTAAATCTACTTTGTTGTTCGCAAATACATAAAGTTAACAAATCTCAAAATATAACTGGGGATTCCTGGAAAATGTCTTAGTTTACCAAAAATTATGCAGTGGTAACACTATTGCTTGCAGTGAAGTAGTACCTATATCTGAAATAAAAAATGTGCAAAAAATGGTGACTAGCATGTCACACGGATGAAGTAAGTGCCTCACAAAGTGACCCAGTGACTTACAAAGCGACTCTCAGGGATGGGAGTGTTTAGTTTATACAGGAAAAAAACTGAGAAACAATATAGTGGAGGTTTACAAGCTTGTGCTGGACCATTCACTCATCAACTCTCACAATACTTGGACTGAAGACACATGCTAAAACTGGCAGAAATTCAAATTCAAACATGGAAAATGTAGCATTTCTTTTCACAGCATGTAATGAATCTCTGTTATTTGGTGCTGTAGGCTGCTGCAAAGGCAAACCACTACTTGCAAAAGGGATTAAATAAACCCATTGAAAGACACAGAAATAAACAGACAGTAAAAGGACTAGGCAGGGATCTATTATTTAAAACCCCTAAAATTACTCTATATGCTGGGGAATGCAATGAGAAATGGAAAGCAGACACAATAAAAACAGGCAGGATGTGCTCTTCCCACCCTTCCTCTCCTGCCATTGTCAGAAGCATTGAGAATACAGGGCTCTGCTGATCCAGCTTGGTGGGACTCTTCTTAACTTCTTACAGATATAAAACCATACTCATATAAACTACTCTGATCATGTCACTCTTTTTAAGCAGATACTTAGAAAGGATGAACAAAATTTCCTCTAAGTCCAAGAAAGAAGTATAACCCAATGTATAGACAGGCCAATCCATTTCTGAGTAGCTCTAAGATGAGCAGCAGGAGCAGCCTGAGATGACTGAGCCTCAGGACACAAAGCACCAGAAGAGATTAATTTAGTTCTGCTTCTGATTAAATTTCCAGGGAGACTCTCAGGACCTCAAAGAATCATGTTAATCACTTTAGTAACAATCTTGGGTAAAGCATTCCACAATTTTCTGTGGTGGAAGTGTTGGTTATTAAATTTTGTGATGCCCTCTGGAATAGGGAATGTGAGGAATTTGAACTTGCAAAGACTTGGCCATCAAATCTACAGGACTCTTCTGTGTGTTTGGAAGGGGCTTGTGCTCCACAGCTGGCAAATGAGACCTTACACCCTCATTGAAACTCTTCTCCATTAAACTACACAGCTCTTAGTGCCTGCTAATCAACACAACCCTTTTCAGTAAACAGCTTTGCAGCCTGAGTTGTATATTAAATATGTTTTCTCTTTAAGACAGGTGCTGGCTGGGTCCTCATGTTTCTATAGGGGCTGAGATAGCTCCTCCCTGTGTTAGAATGGCGCTATTAGTGCCCAGCAGTGTGTTGACATCACTCATCACATCTATTTTTCTGAGATACTCAATGCCCTTCCAGAGAATTCTTCCAAATAAGGCTCAGCAATTTGCAAAGTTATCTCAGAGAATGAACTGAGAACAGTATGACCCTGAATTTACATGTGTCCCTCCCAAGCATCACTGAAATGACAGCTGCAGTCAGACATAAAGAAAAATACATTTCAAATTTTTTAAAGAGTTGTTTTGAGGTGTTGGCTTTCTTTTTCATGTGTGTAAAAATGTTGTTTTATTGGAGATCAAGTACATTTTTCATCTTTTTCATATTAAATTCTGAAATGTATTCAGTGAAACTGAAAGGCTAATTAATTTTATGGTAGAATAGAAATAGGTCTGAGGAAAGTTTTAGATACATGTCCTTTGAAGGTAGCATTTTGAAAACGGAACTACCTGCTACTCTGATAAATGATGATTAGGATTTCCTGCTGTGAGCATGCATTCTTTGCTAGACTGAGTAAAAAGGGACGTTGTATCATGTTATTATGCATACCTAGTAACCCTTAAGACATAAGCATCAGTCTGCAATCACTGAAGATCTTTGGTTTTCTCACTAAAAATGACATATTTTGCAGTGATCATTGTTGACAAAAAAATCCTATGAAATTAGACATGTTATCATATATGTGTTTTAAATTAAGTAATTATATTTTTTAATGAAAAAAGGTAAGAGAGGAAGTAGTAAAAGTGGAAAAAGAAATGTTCACAAATAATAGGTGAATTCAAGTGGGAAAATCTGGTCTATTTCTATGTTGCTTTGCCCTTCAACTTGTCTGCTGGCTCTGCATTAGCATTCAGAGAGCAGTATTGCCATTCCTGGTGATTCACCAAGGTATTATGAATATGTAAAATATCAGAATCTTTTTATGTCTATGGTTTGTCTTTCTTAGATGTTTGAAAGAATAATTGAAGCTAATCAGTTCCTGAAAACTTGCATGTAGGTGAATTCCATTATCGAAGAAAAAAGTAATTTAATAATTCTCATGACACACCGAAATATTGATTTCTATCTGTTTTCTTAAGAAAATACCTTTTGTTTATCTTCCCCAACAATAAGACTAATTATTAGCTTAGTATGTCATACTGTTTTTATTTCTCAGTTCATTATCAGATAACACATTAAAGGGCTGCGTATTCAGTGAAGTATTTGATATTTCTCCCTTTTCATTTTAATAACTTCTGAACAAAACACAAATACAATTTTACAAGCAATTCTCAGCAAGTTCTACTTTATTTATGCATTCAAATAAACTCATCAAAATCACGTGAGAATTATAGTATCTGATCTGAAATCATTCTTCTTTCCCTTTAAAAAAATACTGGGTTTTTTTCTAAAAATAATTAAATAGCAAGCAGTTATCAGTGTTTGAAGGGTGATACTTTTGGTTTCTGAGGGGTTTCTATGTTTTCATTGTCTAGTTGTTGTAAAGGCTACACAAAACTATCACCCTTAGCAATATTCCTGGAAAGTAACAGCAGCTCAGAACTGAAGTGTGCATGCAGGGGAGAAAAGCCACTCATTCACTGAAGCAGGAATGATTTACAATGGACAAGGTGTGGAGTATTGCCTAAAGAACAAAAGAAGGACACTATGTTTCTTTTTCCTGCTTCTCTTTTCTGCCTCTTTGAAGCTTCAGATTTTGACATTTGACCTTGTATTTATTCTCTGGTAAGGTTTTATAAAGTGCCTTACACTGATGCTCAACCATGAGGGAAATATCACTCTCCCTGGTTTTGCTCTCGCCTGGCTGTGACTTGTAGATGCTTGTGAGGATATGACAATTCTGGCATTTTACCTGTGGCCAGCAGCACTACTGGGCTGCAGAAGACTTGAATCGGGGTGGAATGAGACAAGAAACAGCTTGAAAGAATGACCCACAATACTGACCTTTATGATTGCAGAAAAACTTTTATATTAAAATGCTCTGGGAGAATATTAAATTAGACTGTTCACCCTGGTTGCCTAAAGCAGAAGTAATATCCACCTTCCTGTAGAAGAGCAACATGTGTAACTCCCTAGTCAATGTGCACGTTGAGCTGCTGGCCTGGGATATTTCACCAGGGTAATGTCTCAAGTTCACTTTCAGCACTATGCTATCAACCTGGACTCTGAAACCTCTGTGACTTTCTATTAAGCTGTTTCAGCTGTGGGTAATGAGACCAGATCTCACACAGGGCTTTGCAAACTGCTGCAGCTCTGTGTGAAGTTGTTGAGACAGTTTTGTATTTTCATATAAGAAATCTACCTGACTGCATCAAAACCTTCAAGAGACTGGTTAATCTATGACAAAAACTAATGAATGAAGAAATGGAGAGAGAGAAGCAAGAAGGGGGGAAAGGGAGGGAGGAAGAGAAAGAGAAGAGAAGAGAAGAGAAGAGAAGAGAAGAGAAGAGAAGAGAAGAGAAGAGAAGAGAAGAGAAGAGAAGAGAAGANAGAAAGAAAAAGAAGTCTCAACCTTTTTTCTTAAATAACCTTTGGAAATAGGAAGAAAGTGGAGGAGTTTATAATAGCAGTTATAAAAGGAAGACAGACAGAGGAGAGTGTTGCATCCCCCTGATTACAGATGAATCCAAAAATATCTTGATACCCAGTAGTTTAGATGCAGTAGAAATAATGTCATTTCAGGTACTTCAAAAAGGAGTAAAGCACAATTTCTAGGGGTGTGAAGGATTTTTAATTAGCATTTAATACAGTAGTTATTTACAAAGAAACCCTACACAATAAACCAGTCATTATCAGATTCTACTACCCAGTATATCCATTACTTTTTACAAATTTCTACTAATATTTTAATTTCTTTTCATTTTAAGCAGACACTTTAAAACGGAACTTTTTATCTGACAAATAAGTGTTGAAACAAGAATCCTGGGAGTGGGACTATAATGCTTAGAAAGGAATATTGTGATATCACATTTTAAAGAATCTCTTTTTCCACCCGGCTTGCTTGCAGAGGTATGGACATGAGGAGAAGTCATATAGCTCAAACACAGAAATAGAATCATAGAATGACAGAATTTTACAATGGCTTGGGTTGGAAGGGATCTTAAATATCATCTATTTCTATCCATGGGCTGGGTCACTTTTTTCTAGACCAGCTTGCTCAAAGGTCCATTGAACATGACCTTGAACACTTCCAGGGATGGGGCATCCACAGTCTTTCTGAGTAACTTGTTTCAGTGCCTCACCACCCTCACAGTAAAGAATTTCTTCCTAATATCTAATCTAAACCCACTCTCTTTCAGCTTAAACCCATTCTGCCTTGTACTGCCACTCTTGTAAAGAGTTTTGCCCCATTTCTCTTGTAGTCTCCCTTCAGGTACTGCAAGGCCACAGTTAGGTCATCCATAAGCCTTTTCTTCTCCAGGCTAAGAAATCTCAATTCTTTCAGCCTTTTCTCCAAAAAGATGTGATCCATCCCTCTGATCATCTTACTGGCCTCCTCTGGACTGGCTCCAACAGGTCCCTGTCTTTCCTGTGTTGGAGGCCCCAGAGCTGGAAGCAGCACTGCAGGTGGAATCCCAACAGAGCTGAGGGGGAAAATCCCCTTCCTCACCCTGCTGCCCCCTGTGCTTTGGATGCGCCTGCGGTGGTCACGGTGTCTCGGGAGTCTCATCCCACTTTGCCTGGCTAGCCCTGACACCGGCCTCAGAGAAGGTACAGCTCAATAGATGGATCTACCTCGCTGATCCTGTGAGCCCTTTTTACCACAAGCGTGTTCCATGACTGAGGAATGAAGGGAGGACGCTGTCAAGGTTTCTGCCACTAGAGTTTATTGGCACCCCGCAAAGTACGATCTCACCCCCAAGGAATCTGCCTCAGCAGAGTCCAAACTGCCCGGGTACAACAGCTTAAATGCAGGGGAGGAGAAAGGGGAGGAGTTGATCAAGGGACCAATCAGGTAAAGGTAGTGCATGGCTCTGCATATGAAAGACAGACAGGGGAACCAATCAAGGCGGGGAAGGAGGGAACAGCTGGGATCCTGCCCAATCACTCGACGATCTCATTAGAACTTTCTAGTCCCAGGGTGGGGCCTCAAAGTGATAGACAGGACCCGGGGGGTTACATAACATAAGACTGACAGTTAACTGAGACAAGGAACAAACCATATAGGGAAAGAGCATGGGGGGTACAAGGAACGAACCATTAACAGACACATAACAATATAAGAACAAACCTTAAATACATACATTAAGTGATAAAAGTAAAAACATACCGCTACATCCAGCCAAGGATATTGTTGGTTTTCTGGACTGCAAATGCCCATTCCCAGCTCATGTGCACGCCCAAGCCCTTCTGGGCAGGGCTATTCTTGGTCTGTTCATCCTGAGTTTACACGGGGGGCTGCCCTGACACAGGCGCAGCCCCTTACACTTTATCTTGTTAAACATGAGATTCCCATGGCCCTGTTCTCAAACTTGTCCAGGCCCTCCAGATTGCATCCCATCATCCAGGGGGGTCAACTGCACCCTCAGTTTGATATCTTTTGCAAACTTTCTGGGGGTGAACTCGATACCTCCATGTGTGTCATTAATGAGGATAGTAAATGGCACTGGTCCCAATACAGACCCCTGAGGGACACCACTTGTCACTGATGTCCATTGGGATGCTGAGCTGTTGACCATGATCCTCTGGATATGACTGTCCAACCACTTTCTTATTCATCTAACAGTCCACTCATTGAACCCATCCAATTTAGAGAGAAGAATATTGTGGGGGGACCATAGCTAAGGCTTTAGAGAAGTCCAGATAAATGACACCTATGTCCTGTCCCTTGCCTGTTGTCAAGAACAATGTCACTACAGAAGTCATACAGAGGCTCTTTTTGCTTTATCTTTCCTCTCTCCTCAGGAAACCAAGTCTAAAAAAAAGTTATTTTTTTTTTACTAGTCGAATTCCTGTTCATATGAAATGATAGAAAATATTTATGTAAAATTTTATTTTGAAAAACAAACACAACAAACAATCCGAGCCAGAGCCCTCCAAGGAAATTCACTTCCATCAAGAGAAGACTGACTGACTGACTGACTGGCATGCTACTATACTGAGTACTAAACTAGTGCCATAAGAAATCACATGTGCTTTCTACTCCCCCACTGAAATACGCTAATCTCACCAGAAATAAAAGAAAAATATTTCTGGTGGTTAGAATTTCCTTACCCTTCATCTTGACACACCAGCATTCATGTTGATTGCACCAAGATTGGACATCAACATTCTGATCGGACATGAAGATGTTAGGTGCTGGAATAGTCCAATCCCACCTGGTGTCCACGGAATATTAAAGACAAGCTTGTGGTCTCCCAGATTGTAGGAAGTATTAGGTGCCTCAAAAAGGTGAAAGGAAAAAAGAAGTCACTTAAGTTACCCAGTAGAAAGCCTTCAGCTCTTAATCCAGTCTTTATACCAGTTTCTGGGTCCTCTGTAGCGTAGACCCCCACAATAGCATTGCTAAGCAGTTGTGTGGAGACCAGAATAAGAAGCAGCAAGCAACAGTGACATCTACATCCACCTGCTTAGTAAGACCTAGCAGGTGGTAAATCTGAAACTCCTCCAAAATGAACTTATATAGAAAGTCTACTTTAAAAAATAGCACCTGCCTGTGGTGCAGTTTGTCCCAGAAAAGTCTATCTATGTCTCTCTAGACTGCAGAGGAGCCTAGAGCTACTAATTCTACTAACCTCTTAATTAAGATGCTTTGGTTAGGGCACTAGAGTTAGGGGTGCAGAACAAAGTTGGTAGCCAAACATGCTGGAAGAATTTAGATGTCATTTGCATTTAGCATTGTTTCTGAATAACAATGTCAGATTTAGACAACTGAAATCTGCTTGAGTCTTGTTTAAGGCAAACTGCGAGTCTGCAGCATTGCTAGGGAAAATTGACATTTTAAAAATTTTATTTTTTACATGCCTCCATTTTTCTCTGGTATAGAGCACTCACAACAGTTTCTCTGCATGTCTAATGTAAAGGCTGAATTTTGATTGCTTTGGCTATTGTTTTTGTCTTTTCTAAATTTTTTCCCAAGTACAAAATTTTCTATGGTGTTTTTTTGACACAAGAAAAGTGTGTATGTAATTACTTCTACTTGACTGCATTAAAATTGTAACCTGACTTTTAAAATTGAAAGAAATTCTCTTTGTCTGACAAACGGCAAAAACAGAAGAAAAGCTGAAAACAGAGAAAACAGGCAGCTAACCAACAACCAGTTTTCTGCTGATTTTTCTCAAAAAAAGAGTGAAGTTCCTATATTAGGAACTTGTCTGTGTAATTTAACAGTAGACCTCTTCCCCCTCCAAAAGGGGAAAATCCCCCAAAATGCGAAGGCAGTTAAATTTAATGGGACACTGAAATACCACATCAAGAATTAATGTCTTTTACTCATACAGAAATTGTATCTTTAGATATATTTGTCAGTATAACTCACGGTTGCATAAAGCCATGTGTGCTCCAGCTGTCATGGAATTTGGAAGTTAATGCTGGCATATCTGGTGCTAGCCAGGAAAGTGGCTGGGTGCCTGGGGTTTGAGAAACACAGGCAAAGGTAAGACACCATGAATAACTTGCTATAAATACCCCATGAACAGCAAGGATCCTGTGCTGCTCTCTTGTTTGCAGAACAGGTATTTTCAAGGATCTCTGTTCTTAGCAACATTATCTCCACTGGCCTTATCCAAACCAATCTGTTTTCTCTTTTGGTACTTATATGTATACTTACCCTGCATATAGAAGATACTAATTTAAATACAGGGAGCTAAGCAATCTTAAGAATATTTAAAGAGGAACAAAAAGCTTACGTTGGTCAAATCCTGTCCTTATGGAAAGGTCATAGAAGCAGCTATGCAGCAAATGTGACAGATGTGACAGATGTCAGTTCAAAAGACTACTGTTAGTTATTATTACTATTCTGTCATTTTATGGTGGCATGAAGAAGACAAAAAGAAAGATCATCACTCTAGGAGCTAAAAGTGCCATATGAATATTTTTGGTGGGAAAATGCAGCGTGCTCTGCACTTAATGGTAGTTCCACCAGCAGCCTTCTTTCTGATTGTAGTAATATAATTAATATCTTCCCAATCAAAAGTGTATAAGAAAGAGGCAAATGGCTCCACATGCTTCTAAGAAGTCCATGTTTTATCCTGATTAAGTATATATGGGTAGCATTCTCATCTTTTAATGTTTTGGTTGTGAAAACATCTTTTTGTTCTGTGACAGGTGATTAAATTCTTAAACAAATACTTAAATCACTGTTTTGTGGGTTTCGTTAGTTTGGGTGGATTTTAATCTGCTTTATTACTTTCTTGAAATGTTTTTAATGTGCCTTATGACATTTACTCTTAGTGATAAAGGAATGTATTTTAGCTCTATTTTTCTTAAGAACAGAATTAAAAGAAATTATGCTGATTGATGTTCTTGATACTTCCCAAACCTATACAGTCTTTGCAATATTCATTCCTGTGAGTAATGTAAACTGCTTCTTACATTGCATATGTCAATGAAATGATCTAGCCCTGTGAAATTTTGCCTATTTTTTTAATTTGAAGAATGTAAATGCATTAGCATTTTCACATCTATAAGCACATGATGCATAAATCATGCTTTTCTGTAAGTACTTAGATTGCAAATTGACAAAAAATGCGATATGAGAATCCTTTCCCTGTGACTATATTCCTGAAATACTGCAGCATCAAAGATAATACGTTTAAACATGATCACTTGCTTTTACAGCAGAATGAATTTGTTCAGCATTTGTAAAGTAGTGCTCTGGGAGACAATCTGTACTGTCATAATTCAGTGACTAAATTCCTTAATTTTCCCTACTTAGGTAGCAAAAAACTAGTGTAGACACATGTCATATAGAAAGCAATAAAACAATGCCATAATGACAATAAAATTCTTGCTGTAAGTGTAGATCGGTAGAGTTTTCTCTAAAGAAGACACTGTCAGCATATAGGATCATCATGTATTTATTAATTTTTATTTACTTTATGAGGGGTTTTTTGGGGTTTTTTTTTGGGGGGGTTAGTTTTTGTGTTTTGGTTTTTTGGAGGGGGTTTGTTTGGTTTTTTTTTGGGGGGGGGCTTTTTTTT
>VZDJ01007754.1:39516515-39528839 GCA_008694505.1 Cyanoderma ruficeps | reverse complement strand
CCTTCCTTCCTTCCTTCCTTCCTTCCTTCCTTCCCTTTCTTTTTTTTTCTCCCACACTTTCTCTCTAGTCCTGGTCTCTCAATTCAGTTTCTGTCACAGGTCTTGATGTAGAAAACCACTGCATAAATGCTTAGAATTCATGGTTGACAGGAATATATTATAAAGGATTTATATAACTAATATAATTTCACACATGAAATCATATTCAGACTTGCATGAGATGCAGGCTTGGAAATAGCACCCATGTTTAAATTTCTGGAAAATGTTCAGTATTTATGCTTGCCATAAACTCACCAGAATTTAACAACATTAACCTGAACTATTCTATATTCAGTTATTTGAAATTTATCCATCAAAACCTGTGCAGTTTTCTGAGAAAAAGCTTGAAGGACTGATCCATTTTTTACAAAGTATTGCTTCTTACCTGAGGAATTCTACTTTTCCTGTGTTGTGGCAATGGGTTTGAGTTTCACTGGATGTCTGGAGCAGGCTGGGCCTGAGAGAAGTGGGGCTGCATACGGTGCCTGGCTACAAGTGTGTCTTGAGACATGGGACTGCTCACAGCCTGTGTTTGTACTAATGCTAATTTGGGAACACCTTCCATCATCCAGCAGATTATGTCTTTTGCTGTCCTCATTTTTTTTTTCCTGATTTTCTCACTTCCAAAAACTGCCTTATGGATGTTTAAAAAAACTGTAGAGGTCTGTTAAAGTTTGCCAATGAAATTCGCTGAAAATGGTGTCTGTTTTACATTGGGGAATTTGGCCAAGGATTTGCTTCCAAATATGAATCTGGCTTTCAAGATGCCATGCTAGAAGACAACATTCATAAAGACAACCAGGAGAGCTACTGCTCTGACAGTGAGGAGTGTGTCTGTGGAACAGGGAAGAAGAGAGCTGTGAACAAAAGAGAGCTGTGTGGCCTGGAGGAGAAGAAGAAAACAGGCTGACACTCAGGGAGTGAGGAATGGAGAAGAAATAACATGAGAGTGTCCTGTGGTGAGAAGGGAGATGAGAAAACTGGAGCAGAAGGGAGTAAGTATGGCAGGGAATGTGAGCAAAAAAGCTGGGATGACTGGGGAGGACAACAAGGCAAGGGACAAATGAGATGGATGCACCCTGAAAAATTTATATATTGTTGTGAAGCCAAATTGATTAATGCTTTATAAGTACCAGCTGTTCTGGTAGTAAAATCCATAAAAAAATCAAGATGTCAATAATCATGGTTCAGTGCAGAGTTAAGATAACATGTGGTAAATAAACTCCAGAGCCACATATTGAACGATAAGAGAAAAGAGAAATATTGAAAAATTGTCTAAGGTATAAGCATGTGCCCTGAGTGAGGCAGGTGCCCTGTGCAAGAACTAGAGATTGTATCAAAAAAAATAAAGATTATATCATAACGTATGCTTACAAAGGTTAGCAAATAAAATTTGCATGGGCAATCTTAATTCTGACATTTCCTAAATCTGAGGGTTTGATTTTGCAATCTTAATGTTCTTACTGGCATTAAAATTAGAAAACAGTTAAGCTGGGTTAAACATAGAATCAATGAAATCTTAGCTGCAAATGCTTCTGCTTTCCAGATGGTTTAAAGCTATTGGTATACCTAGCTCCAACAAACAAATAAAAAAAGATATTGCTTTATTCCTTAGATGTAAAACACTGATGTTTTAAAAATAAGCACAGCATGAGAAGTTCTACTGAAGATCTAATTAGTCTCTGAAGTTTTAAACCTGTCTTATGGTGCTTCATATTTCTGTGCAGAAATTCAAGAAATAATAGCATTGCACTCAGTTTGCTTCACTGCCTTCAGAAATCTTTATTTCATGCTGCAGAGTTAAACTGTCATTAATTTGATTCACATCATGTAACTACACTTCAGGAAGAATAATACAAACTTGATCTGACATTCTTATTTTCTTTTCCAGCAACTTCCTTTTTTTCTAGCTTTTATAGTCCTCCGGGCTCCTGTTCTACAGGATATTCTGATTATATCAGTTCTTTGACTCTTTCAGCTTTCAACTTGACTTCCTTAAGACATTTAAATAGTGGGTCTATGGGGGAAATTAGCTAACTTTCCTTGTTAGCTACTCTCCTGTCTTTCTCAGGTTCTGATTTTACCCTCTGTTTCCATTCTTTCTTGAAGAAAACAACCTCATTCTTAAGAACGGCAATGAAAAATGGAGTTTCAGAGACAATTTATAATGACCTCCCTGACATTATGTAATTTTATGTTGTAACTAAATAGGGAACTCAGATTTTTTTAACTGCTACAGCAGAAAAGTTAAAGAGAAAATGCTCTTTGAACAATGTGATTTTGATGCTTTGAAATGTTGAACTATGGAAAGAAACTAGTGGATCTAGAGACAAGGAACTTTTTAAATTATTCCTTGTATCTCAAAAAAATTCACCAGCTAATCCCTAAATGAGCCCATCAAACAACTTGTAGACAACATATTTCTGAAACATATTTTCTTGTCTATCTTTTACAATAGCACATTTTCCAGTGTGCAATGTAGTATGAATATTTCGCCATATTTTCCAACACACCACTAAAAAATTACTATCTCTCAATAAGTAACAGAACTCTTTGCAATTTCAAGTCTTAAATTCCAAAATGCCCTTTTAACTTAGTTAAATGAATTATGTATTTGAAAATACAACTCTTCAGTCCAACTGTTTATTTGTATCACTTCCAGGAAATGTCAAACTCCACCAGTCTACTTGATTGTAATTCTCAGTGTGCAAAAAGAGATGTGAAGTAGAGAGATAGAAACTTTATATTGCAAGATATTTTTTCTCATAATGAAATAGTTATTAAATTTGCGTGGACTAGGAAATATTCTGAGCCAAATGTTTAAGAGGAAATCCCCTTCAGCTTTGGAAAGAGAAAAATCCATACAGTGTGTGGCAAATTATATTATTTTTAGGGATAAACAATTGCGCATCATTCCAATAAATAAAGATTTAAGTGAAGAGACTAACTTAATGCTGTTTCAAATTAAAATGTATCAGTGATAATTATAGGAAAATAATACAATAAAACAACAACTAATACAAAAATTGAGAAAAGTATGAATGAATTCAAGATGTTTACTGAGGTAGTGAAGAAATTTTTATTGAAATATTGATGTCTGATATGGCAAATGATAATTGCAATAATTTTACTTTCACACACATGCATATATTGAATATCATGTCAATGGAAATTTATTTCCATTAAGCAGGTACAAACGGAATGGAATTAAGATGGAATGGAAAAGAAAATTAAAAACAGTATTTGTGTAATGAAACTCAAAAAAAAAAAAAAAGGCTATAATACACTTTAGCATTAGGCCAAATCTAATAGCTATGAGATCTTGTAGAAAAGAAAATTAGTGCTGGATGTTTAAACAGGCAGACAAAAATACCAAAAATTAAAACTCACAAGCAAGTGCTGGTTTACTGTGGGCTTTTTTATATCCAATAAGTGCATCTTAAAATCCCATAGGGTTTGGCAATTTTTGCCCTAAAAAATTTAATAAAAATAAGGAACAAGTACTACATGTGTGTTGTCACTTTTTCTCACAGGAGGTAATGAAACTGAATATGAACGAAATGAAAATGGCTATATGAGAAAAACAGAAAAGAAGTTTATGAGAAGGATTACCTGACATAGCTACCTGGTTATCTGTGCTAAGAGGCTTTGGGCTCCAAGAGATCTCTTTCATTTGGGTTATCTTACACTGTCAAATACAAATTTTGAGGACAGAGTTAGCAAAATTCTTGCAGTAAACAAGATTAGAAAATCAATAATGACAGTATTGAACTATCCAATTTAAAAAAACCCTTTTCAAACATATCCTTAATACAGGTCAAATGTCCCTCCTACAGTCAAATAGAATTAGCTTTATTGCATAAATGGCTGTGGTAATTCAAATGAAAATGCAGATCTGAGAAACCAGGAGATGGGCAAAGTCAAGATTCACAGAAAGTGTTGATAAGGATTCACAAAGTATTCTGAGTTGAAAGAGACCCACAAGGATCATCAAGTTCCACTCTTAAACAAATGGCCTGTAAGAGGAATTGAACTCACCACCTTGATATTATTAGCACCATACTCTAACCAACTGAGCTAATCTCAGGGTGGTACTAAATGGGAAAAGAAATAGGAAAGAGAACAAAAGAAATAATAAAAAGTAAAGAAGAAATCTAAGAAAATCAAAACAGAGTAAGATTTTGTCTCATATGTAAAAGAAGGTGAGTAAATTTTTGTCTCATATATAAGAAGAAAATCTGTATAGAAAGTGCTACATCAAAAAACAAAGTCTGCTAACAAAGCTACTAAATTAGAATTCAGGGTGTTTTGTTTTTTTGTTTGGGACCTTTTGGAAGGAGAGGGACAGGTGAATATGATACAATCCAATGTGTAAGAAAGGAAAAGTACAGGTTTCACTTATTGATGGCTACTCAATTCAGAATTCAGAAGCAGCATTCAGACTGCCTTACAAAGGAAGTCAGCTACATTAACAATTGATGGTTATGTCCATTGGAAGATATTGAAACTTTTAAATCTTATCTGCAGGATTCTTTAGGTACATCATGTAAGCAGCATTATTAATTTAATTGTGGCGCTCTCAAACTGATTTTTCTCTGCAGACTGAATACTGCCTATTGTCTCTACCCCTTAGGGCTTTCATACTATTATTTGTTCATGCCACTGAACAAGAACAAAACAAGAGTGAGAGGAACAAAGATAGGCACCTTTTTTGAGGTCCTATGCTCCCTGGTAGAGCAAAGAATGGTGAAAGGAAATAAACTGCATCTTCAAAGATGTACATGTTACTGAGAAAAAGGTGTGCTTGATTATTCCATTTGAAAGTGTCCAAGAAGATGACTGCAAAACTATCAGCAAATAACACCCAAAAGAACATATCATGGTGATAAAAAGGAAGCTATTTGTTGACAGAACTACTATAAAAAGGATGTCACTGAGTCCTGCCAAGGATATAAAAAAGTGTCAGTGACATTTTAAGTTAGCTAAAAGGTAACTAAAATCACAGCTAGTACTTACTGCATTTATAAGCAATACACAGTCTAATACCTCTGAGAGATGTTTTGAAGGACAAGTGATGAAATTTTATGTTTTCTAGTTTAACTGGATACCTTTTAGGCTTAAATCCTCTCTGTGGCAGAAGGTCATTGCTCTGTTTCCAAAGATAGCAAGTTTAGTGTAGCAAAAGCTTTGAGATTTATATGCTTTAAGTTATAAGAGAAATTTGAGTATGGAAATCAAGTTATTTTACAGTTAGTTGCTCTTTATCAGACTTATGCCTATATTCACACCCAGTGTATCAAATCATTAGTTCTCTAGGTAGTCCTGGAATGTGCCAAAGGTTCTGTGCACAGATGTGAAAATGGACTGGCTTGAAATAGCAGATAGATGTGAAACCAGGTCATTGACTGAACTCCAAGATGTATGCAAAATTAATTATTTGATTATTTCAAGAAGGTTTCCATCTGGGAATTTTGAAGAGTCTAGAGAATCTCCTGAGACTGTCCATAGGCCAGCTGGTATGCTTAAATGCATTGATTAGCACCCTGGATTATGAATGTGACAATTCCCTCTGGACATTCTCCTCATCATTTCCTCCTGTAAAATTGATCAAACTGTATAGAAATAAGGCTCAGGTAGTTATCCAATAAAACCTTGTAGATTGTGATTGGATGACAGGATCCAGCCTACTCTGTCTACTGCCATCATATGACCAGGGGAGGTTAAAAAAAGATCAAAAGGTTTACGGGTAGGGACAGGGGGAGGTCACTCCCCAGTTACCATCACTAACAAAACAAACCTCACTCCGAGAAATTAGATGAATTTATTACCAATAAAATCAGGGTAGGATAATGAGAAATAAACTCAATTATAAGAAACACTTTCTCCCCACCTCTCCCTTCTTTCTGAGCTTGGTTTCACTCATGTCTTCCCTACTGACTCCTTCACAGCACTGCAGAGAGATGAGGCATGGGAGATGTGATGAATTCATCATATAATTCTGCTCCTGAGGAGAGGAGTCCTCAAATCTTTCCATGTTCCAGCATAGGGTTCCTCCCACAGGAGACAGTCCTCCACAAACCTCTCCAACATGAGTTTTTTCCCCTGGGCAGCAGTTCCTCATTAACAGCTCCAATGTGTGTTCCTCCCATGTGCCTTTTAGGAGCAGCCTGCTCCAGCATGGATGTCCTGGGGTCACAGGTCCTGCCAGCAAACCCATCCAATGTGGGCTCCTCTTTCTGTTGATCCACAAGTCATGCCTGGAGCCTGCTCCAGCACAGCTCTCCCGTGGGGCCAAAGGCTCATTTGTGTACCCGCCTGCTCTGGCACTGGGTCCTGGCCTGGCTGCAGGTAGATCTTTCCTCCCCCAGGGATCTCTATGGGATGCAGGGAGCCAGCCATCCTCACCATGGTCTGCACCATGGGCTGCAGAGGAATCTCAGCTCCTGCACCTCCTGCTTCACTGACCTCAGTGCCTGCTCTCACACATTCTCACTCCTCCCTTCTCTGGCTGCAATTGTTGTGCAGCAATGTTTTGCCTTTCTTAAATACATCACGTTTTGCTGATTGGTTCGACCCTGGCCAGCAGTGGTTCCATGTTGCAGCCAGCTGGCATTGCCTCTGTTTGATATGGGGGGAGACTTTCAGAAGCCACCCTTGTAGCCCTCTCTCCCCCCAAGACCTTTCCACACAAACCCATTCCTGAAGATGCAGTTAAGGTCACATCTTTTCCAGATATTCAAGGGATATTTAGGAAGTATTTTGCATTTAGTTCAGATAATCAGTAGAAGTAAATACTGCATGTACTGAAGGACCATGGGCCACTTGGATTATAAGAATTTATCAGAAGAGCAGCTTGGGGACTGTCATACAAACCAGATAAAGATGCAGACTCCTATTGTGATCTAATATGTGTGGGTACTAATTGTGGGTACTAATCAACCATCCTGTTAAAAGAAAATTGATTTGACCTCAAGATTTTTTTTTTTATTTTAACAACTGCTATTTGTGAACGTCTGTCCAACATCGGTGCGAAACAGTCAGGATAGTGAAAAATATGATGCTATCAGAGCTTACTCAATTATTTGAATTATGCAAGTCCTTAAAGAGTCATTCTCTTCACTCTTATTGGAGTGTCTTCCAATCACAGGTAATGAGCATTCCCTTGGGGCTTGTTGTTCTCAGGCTTTATTTTCCCAGCAGCTTACTTTATGTTATTTAGAGGGGGGTGGTTAATTCCAAGTGATCAAGATAATATTTTAAGCACTAAGTTATTGCTCTTGTGAGATGTGTCCCCCTTTCATTCTTCAGTTTCATGATAGGGTTGATGAAATTGTACCTTCCACATTTCCTGTTTGAGCAATTTATATCTATCAAAAAGTAATCACATATTGTTGCAAGAAGTACTGCAAACCCTCTCTACTCCATTATAAGTAAATGCCCTAGCCATCAGAGAGTAGAATTCTTCCTTCCAATCATCCCACCCTTGCCCCAAATGTATCATTTTTTTCCCCTTTCTTTGTCTTACTGAGTTAGCTACATATCAAAATTAAGGAGCTCCCACTGGAGGGGTGCGAAAAACCCAAAGCAAGCTTTACAACGCAGTGGGATCCAGCTAGTAAAGGTAGAAGTATGAGTTAAAATCCTGTCTCTAGACCTGATAAGAGATTCATGATCCTAGATATTTCCTTCAAAAAGTTAGTGCTGCAGTTAGAAAGCAAAGTGAAAAACACAGTTGTCGCATTTCTCCATCTGAAAAGGCAAAAGGCTGTCATGTTCAGCTCTCAAAAAGCTTTGCAGAAAATTTTCAAAGATCTCCAAAATCTTCTACATGAAAATTATGCCAAAAGACAACAAAATTAAAAATGGAAAAATTAGCCTTCAGCCAGTTCTTTCATATTACCTAGAAGCTATTTTAAAAATATGTTTTGACTGTGAATGGTAAATGTGAAGTGAAAGAAATCAAAGATCATGGAATCACAGAATCACTAGGTTAGAAGAGACCTTCAAGGTCATCGAGTCCAACCCAGCTCTAACACCTCAGCTAAACCATGGCACTGACTGCCACATCCAGTCTTGTTTTAAACATATCCAGGATGGTGACTCCACCAGCTCCCCAGGCAGACAATTCCAGTACTTTATCATTCTTTCTTTAAAAACCTTTTTCCTAATTTCCAACCTATATTTCCCTTGGCACAGCTTAAGACTGTGTCCTCTAGTTCTGTCAGCTGTTGCCTGGATAAAGAGACCAACCCCCACCTGGCTACAACCACCTTTCAGGGAGTTGTAGAGAGTGGTAAGGTCACCTCCGAGTCTCCTTTTCTCCAGGGTAAACAACCCCAGATCCCTCAGTCGTTCCTCACAGGGTTTGTGTTCCAAGTCCTCACCAGCCTCGTTGCCTCCTCTGGATGTGCTCAAGGGTCTCAATGTTCTTCCTAAACTGAGGGGCCAGAACTGGACACAGCACTCAAGGTGTGGCCTCACCAGTGCCAAGTACAAGGGAAGAATGACCTCCCTGCTCCTGCTGGCCACTCCATTCCTGATACAGGCCAGGATGCCCTTGGCCTTCTTGGCCACCAGGGCACGTTGCTGGCTCATGTTCAGCTGCTGTCACCAGAACCCCCAGGTCCCTTTCTGCCTGGGCACTGTCCATCCACTCCATCCCCAACCTAGAGCATTGCAGGGGGTTATTGTGGCCAAAATGCAGGACTCAGCACTTGGACTTGTTAAACTTCATCTTATTGGACACTGCCCAATCCAACCATTCCAGGTCTCTCTGCAGAGCCCTCCTACCTTCCAACAGATTTACACACACTCCTAGCTTAGTGAGTCTGCAAATTTACTAATGAAAGACTCAATACCCTCATCCATGTTGTCAATAAAAATATCAAACAGAGTTGGGCCCAGAACAGACCCCTGAGGGACACCACTGGTGACTGTCCCCAGCTGGAAGCAGCACCATTCACCACCACTCTCTGGGCCTGGCCATGCCCAGAAAAGAGTGTGCCTGTTCAAGCTATGGGCTGCCAGCTTTTCCAGGAGTGTGCTGTAGGGGACAGTGTCAAAGGCCTTGCTGAAGTCCAAATAGACAACATCCACAGCCCTTCAAGGAAATTGACAAGAAAACAGATGATTTCTGTCAGCTGGGCATCCTAAAAGGGTGAACTGATATCCTTTCCACTTGAATCTCCAGGTTCAACATGTTACCATTGTTACTTGGTTCCTCTTCTTGTCAAAACAAAGTTGATATTAGGTTATTGTTTGAAGCCAAGTCACTGAATAGCCCTCCCTTGCTCAGGGGTTCAGGAGATGCTAACTGGGCTAATTCAGTGGCAGCTGGGTTGACCATTCACCTGCAATGTGGTTTTGTATATACAAAAGAACTGTGTGCAGAAATTCACTTTTTTTTTTTGACTAAACTTTAGATCTAGTGACTTACAATGCCAAGGGCAGAACAGTAATAGATACCGATACTTAAAATGGAATCTTTATCTCCCATTAAAGGAATTCATATAGGGGAAGTAGAGCATGAATGTCAGTACATCAGGGAGACATGGGTAAATTCAAGCAGATATTTTAGTCATGACAATCAGGCATGTTTAATAAATAAATGGGGTCAGGATACATCAGCAGTAGGAACAGAGAAAGTGAAGAATGGAGAGAAAAATCAATAAAGAAACACCAAGAACTCTGGGATTTTTTTATCACTAATTTAATTTTATTTTAGTTCCTGCAGGGCATAGTATGAATTCAGGCATAATTGCAGAGAAATACAGAAGTACTACTGGGCTATGAACTGCATTTGGAAGGAAACAGAAGGCCATGACTCTTAAATGGCAAACTTGCCAGGTCACCAACATGACCGCTGTAAGCTGTGTCCAGCCTAACCCTATTCAGCCAGTAACTGTTTACATTGTTAAACCCACACTTCCATCTGGAAACAACAACAATAATAACAAAAACATAAACAATAAATCAAACAAAACCCCCAGATCTGTTCATAACAACACAATTATAGAGGCTAGAGTTTTCTTTCACAAGTAACAAGCTAATCACTTTGCAATGTACCCAGTGTTCAGGTGGTGAGCATAGAGCATGTTCCACAAAGCTGGCAAACTATAATTTTGCTGAAAGAAAATTAGCAAATTTTTCCTGATTTCTCTGCTGTGTGAGTTCATTCCCACTGTTCTTTGCTTTTCCACACTTCTGTATACTTACATTGCCATAAGAATTTAGGACTGTGTTGTTAATTCTGTGGGAGGAAATGAAATGACCACTTCCATTTTCTGGAACATTTAAAAAAGTCTGTCTTGTCTGACTATTGTGGAATCTTAGAGAATTCAGACAAATAATATACTCAAAAGAGATCTATTTTATAAACCAGTTAAACCAGATAAACTGATTAAAGCTCTGCCAATATTTGGCCACAAATTCGTGATGACAAATGGAAGTGATACTTCCCAACAGACTTAACAATTCTCAGGATTTCAGAACATGTAACCCAGAATGCACAATCACCCACCCAGTCAGGTGAGGGCTCTCCAGGAGTTGCCTTAGGCAACATCCCAGCCCATGGGGAGAGAGACCCCAGCTGCAGACCCACTGCTCTGAGGAGGCAGACCCAGGTGTCCCCCTCCTCCAGCCGGGCTCCAGCGGTACCACATTTGATCATTGCTCACACAGGGTCATGTCACTGCCACACTGCCCTGCCTGGGGTCTGGTCTCCTGCCCCACAGCAGACACCCTGTAAATGTGATGGACATTGGCCTGCCAAGGTCAGTCACAGGTCACTCTCTGGAGTATTTGGCACCCTGACAGGGTTGTGTTGCTTCTGATTACAGACCAGGCATGACTAAGCAAGGTCTCAAGGTGCTATGATTCATCCTTTGTGTTCTGAAATGCACAGGCAAATGGAAGCACTTTGCTCCAAAACATTTCTATGCTATAACACCAGCTCTCATGTAAGTCCTTCAGAGCAAAGAGACAGTGAACTCTGTGTGCAACCTCCAGACCAGGGCTGCATCTACTGAGAAAGGTTACAACTAAAACTCCTTCATCACATTAGTGTTTCAAAATCACGGTATTTTTTTTTTTATGAGACTGTTTTTTATGAATATACTAATCACTGGGAAAGAGAATCAGGTTAACTTTCACTGTGAAAAAGATTTTGCTGTAAGAGCTGAAAATATGTGAACAGTGAAAAACCAGTTTAGCTTCATTGCTAAACAAATAACAGATGAGCTATTGCACTATCTGCATTCTTGACTTTTCACTGAAATAATTTAAAATACACCACTAAAAAATTATTAATTTGATGACACCCCCACAAAAATTCAGATTCTGAACATGATTTTTTACAATCCAAGAGCAAAATGAGGAGTTAGGACTGTGAAAAGTGGCAGTACCTTTTATATATACTGTTGATTTGTTTACCACGTGACATGTAGACAACAAAATCATGATGGAGTTTGAGAACTCCTGCAAATGGCACTTCTCAAGTCCAATAACAAATGGACCACCAGGAGAAAAAGTTATTCAAGTGTCTGTAGAGTACTTACTGTTCTGGATATTTGGCACGACAATGGATATGCTGCTGGCTATTCTTTGTCGTTCCTAAGCTCTGATTCATTAAAAAGATATTTTACAGCAACAAACAAACAGAGCTGTGGCTAATGAACGTGTGTGAGTTGACACAGGCAGCAGGAAGAACCACAAACTGGCAGCTGGAACGTGAAGACTAAATTTATTCCATTACCTCCAGAACCGAGGGATCCCTGAAGCAGCACCTGGACAAGGCAATAAAACAAAAGTCACTGTTAAACTCTGTTCAGGCCAGAGGATCACTGGCCTGCTGTTCACATCAGCTTGTCAAGAGTTTTTCCCAGCTGCAGTCTCTCTTAAGGGACTTGCCCATCTTCTACTTTTTAACCCTTTCCTCCCAATAAAGTAGATTTAAAAAAAGGCCCACCTCAACTACCAATTGTTGAAAAAAAAAAGCATATGCATCTTCTAAAGTACTGGTGGTCCTGGAGTTTATTTCTTCATTTAGTATTTGTTTATGCACAGTCTAGATAAAAGCAAAGACGATGTTTCTGTCATCATGGCAGGCACAGAACCTTTCTAAGGCCTTTGATAAATTATCAAAATACTTTCATTCTATTTGTCTTCAAATATATTCCATAAATATATTTGAATTTTCATATGATAGGATATTGATTTATATGATATGAATATTTTATCCTATCATATTCATATGATAGGATAAAGTAAATAAAATTATATATATAT